>JBBPBO010000001.1:25617503-25651960 GCA_037974295.1 Cicer cuneatum | reverse complement strand
ATTATATATATATATATATATATATATATATATATATATATATATATATATATATATATATATATATATATATATTAGCCCAAGTTATCCATACGTATTAAGGGAAAGAAAAAGAAAACAAATCCGCCGCAACTCTATTTCAGTCACTAGGTTCTAACAACAACACTACAATTTAGTCTTACCATACAGCAAGTATATTTTTTTATTAATCCCATCAATTGATACGATTTGGTCTAAATAAAAAAAAAAAGGAATTATATATTCTTAATTACATCAATTTGATACACTTTTTCAAATTCCAAATTCGATACACTTTGGTCTAAATAAAAAGAAGAGAACGTATTTTTCTAATCCCATCAATTTTTATATACTTTTCCCAATTCAATCAATTATATCAATATAGGGTTGTTGATCGAATTATAATAATGTTGGGTAGTATATGTGTATCATAGTTAGCTTTCTCAACATCCTGTGATATATACTTCTGATGCGGATGAAAGTATAGCGGAAACATTGATAAAGATTTACGTTGTGATGAACTACATATTCCAGGCCGTAAAAATTAAGGGACTGTGATTTCAGATGGAATATCCCTCTAAACAATTCTCTTAGCCTAGCTTAAGCATTGATTTATCTAATTTTTTGGACTTTCTTTGTTATGTAAGGTTTTAGTCTATATTTAGGCAATACAGGCTTATCAGCTAACTATGAGAAACAATGTCTTGTGCAAAACCATAATGCCTCAACTTCTCTCATGGTTCTAATGGAGGTTTATTTAACATGATCAGTGTGTCTTTGTTGCTCAAATGAATATTCCTCTACCTACTGAAATTTCTGAGAGCAGTAGATTATGGTTTACATGCATAATATCAAAATTTTGTTGTCCTTCAAGCCATTAGACGCATTGAAAGAATGATACTATCATTATGATAAAATACATTTCAGTAATGAGTAATTAGACTAGTTTTATTCTAGAGAAGAAAGTTTCTAACTAAACGGTGTTTTTAATTTTACCTACGGAAGCAGTATTTAAACTGTAAAATATCATGCTAAAGATTTCAAAATTCTTGGACCTTGGTCAATTCTGCTGCAGAGAAACAATTTTAATTTTGTTATATATATATATATATGTATGTATGTCTTTGTTAAGACATTATCTTATTGAACTGCTCTTCAACTCTTTTGTGTGAAAATATAAATTTTTTTATTCCAATTTTTAGTAACAGTAAACAATTTATTTACCTATTACACCAAGTAATTAATGGGTATTTGATTTTTGTGTTGCTTTATTTCTTCAATGGATTATTAGAGGTGGTGATTGGCGAAGATGCGACGCATTAAATAAGCGGATCAGCTTCGCTGGGAAAAATCTTCAACCAAGGTAATGGGTGAGATGAGGTTAGATTTTATGAGTATAAAATAACATAAGATGAATGGGAAAACTGAAATTCCCAGATATTCATTAGGGGCTTACTACGTACAGTCGAGCCTTATTGAGTAATAATAATTAATTAATAATATATGAAAGGTAATAGTGAGGACTAAAATCTATTTAGCAACCTACAAAATTGTCGTGAATTTATTTATATCAAGATTGCATATTGTTTGATTTTATGAAACCTTGTGTTGATTGTTATTGTATGAATGATATGTACTTGAGTGCTCTGATTTAGTTGATTAAAATTGTGATATTACTTGAATGCACCGCCTGTTTGATTTCTTATTCTGTGATTGATAAAATTGGATTGTGCATTGTGAGTGGTGTAAACCAAATATTGGGATTTTATTGTGATTGGCTAATATATACATATATATATATATAATGATGTAAATTCTAATGTATATTGTGAATTGAAATTTATTGAGTTGTGACAATCAAGTATGAAATAGGTGTTGTAGGCTTTGGAGTAAGGATTATTTTGTCATCATATAGGGAGGGCCTGACAAACCTAATGATTCGAGGAAGTACAACTGAATGAGCCTGATCGTGAAGGGCTACAGTCGAACCATAAGATAAGACAGATAGACCTTGGGGGTACCTCTAGTTGGGAATTCATAAGTGGATTAATGGGTTATTCCCTAAGGCCGGGAGCTACCGTGCAAAACAAGAGTACCTCGATCGTCGCGTATATGTGTCTCGGGTTGAGTTAAGGGGATCTATGAGGACTTGGCCATTCATGAATTGTTCGTCCACTCTTACAGTGGTATAGTATCAAGCCTCATAACCAAGTACTTCAGACTACAATGGTATCAAATGATGAAAAAGTAAAGAGTATAGGACATGCATAACATTTCATCCTTGTGACGGTTTCATTGTGATTGAATTACCTTTGATATTTTGCTCTTGAGTGTTTATCATGTTTATGTTAATTTGAATACTTGCGTGTTCTCCTCGTTTATCTTATATTATTACATAATTTTGAAACTCACCCCTCGTTGTTTGTATTTGGCGTTTGCGATGGACGCAGACGAGTTGCAAGCTGCAGGTGATGACTAGTACCATCAGAGTGGCGAAACCATGTTGTCTTGAAGACTTTTATTATATGTTTTTTGTTGTTGTTGTTAACGTCTATTAAATTGGGAATTTCCGCTCTGATAGTGACATCGGGTTGGGACTACATTTACAATCATCAGTAAACTTATGTATGTGTGCTTCAAAAAGGATTTTGTTGACTACTGTTATGATTTCAAGTTGTTAAGTTTGATGGAAATTTTGGATTAATGTGACATATTCGTGATTACGTGATACTCTTTGCCTTAAAGAAAATGTTTGAAAGTTTATTTATTTATTTATTTATTTTGAATTTTATTATTTTAAAAATTAAATTTTAGAAAGAAAGAAAAAAATAAATATTAATTTTGGTTTTGGGTGTCACAATTGTGATACGCTATGAGTAAATATGGGTGCAACTATTGTGTCAAATTTATTAATTTCACTCCGGTTCTGTTTTTTTTTAATCTTTTTTAGGAGAATATTAATTATGGAAAATATTAAAATTAAACATATGCCTTATTTAAAAAAAATTAATTGGCCGAACAAAATTGGGGCACTACAACAACTCCTATTTAATTATTTTTTTTACAAGAAAATATGAATGACAATGATTTTCATATTATCGTGGAAAAAAATAAGTAAATATAAGGACCTAAATTTTTTCCATCAAGATAAATGCAAAAGAAGGTAAAGTGGTAATGCCATATCAGATAAACTGCGAAAGTAAAATAATTGTTAATGCAAAAGTATGTGAAAGGGAAAGGCACATAAAATTTTAAAGGGGAAACGATGCAATATTTTATTTTATTGTATGTGCAATGAATTAAAAAGCGAAACAAATGATCAAGAATGAAAAATGATCGTCTTCGGATTGGTTACTGATGCGTAAATCGACAAAAATGAAAACTTATCGTCTTTAGATTAGTTACTGATGCGTAGATCGACAAAAATAAAAAATGGTTGTCTTCCTGATGCATAGATTGACAACAATGAAAAGTGATCGTCTTCGGATTTGTTGCTAATGCATAGATCAAGAAGAATGTAATTGATTGTCTCCTGATTGGCTACCGGTGCATAGATCCCAAGAATGTAGATGACCGTCCTCGGTTTGGCTATTGATGCATAGATCGACAAGAATGAAAAATGACTGTCTTCTGATTTGATACCGACGCGTAGATCGACAAGAATGTAAATAATCACTTCCAGATTGGTTACTGGTGCGTAGATCCCAAGAATGTATATGAGTCTTTGGATTGGCTATCGATGCGTAGATCGACAAGAATGAAAATGATGATCGTCTTCGGTTGGTTATTGATGCGTAGATCGACAAGAATGAAAATGATCATCTTCGGATTGGTTACTGATTGATTGATAGGAATGAAAATGGATCGTCTCCAGATTGGTTACTAGTCCGTAGGTCGACAAGAATGAAAAATCATCATTTTTGGATTGGTCATCGATGCGTAGATCGACAAGAATGTAAATGATATTCTCTATATTGGTTACTAGTGTGTAGATCGACAAAAATGTAGATGATCGTCATCGAATTGATTACTAATGTGTAGATTGAGTGAAATGCAAATGATGATTGCTAAGTCAGTAATGAGATTTGGATGCCATTAGAATATTGGACATTTGGTTTTGATAGTGAATCATGGACTCTTGAGTGCCAATGTATTAGTGAAGGTTAGGCTTTTGGTGCCAATAGAAATCGGACTTTAAGATGTTAATTGATGTGGGCTTATATGGTGCCAATGAAAATTGGGCTTTTACGTTATCAATGGAACGTTGACCTTTAGTTGAGGTGCCAATTGTTATTCGACTTTTCATTTGATGTGCCAATAAAAATTGGACTTTTTGCTTGCCAGTGAAATATTGGGCTTTGGGGTTTGATGTGACTTGTAGACCTTAGGCGTTGGTGCTAAAGGGTACAGGTTGTGGATGCCATTGAATATTGGGCTTAAAGAGCCAATGAAGATTGAGTTTAGGAAGATGCCAAAGAATAATGGACTTTGGGTTTCATGTTTCAATGAAAATTGGACCTCTTTTTTTTTTGTGTTTGTCAATGAATATTGGAGTTTGTGTTTTAGTTACCGATGAAAATTGGACTTTTATTTGTCATTCAATATTGGACTTTGGAGTGCTAATGAACATTGGTCTTTGATGTACCAATGAAGATTGGGCTTACTGTTTGAGATGCCAATAAAAATTAGACTTTGTGTTTGTCAATGGATATTGGGCTTTGAAGTCCAATGAATATTGGACTTTGAGGTACCCGTGAAGATTAACCTTAGTGCTAGAGTTGTAAAGTGCATTGTGACTAGAAAACCATGATATCTTTAAACACAAGTATGACGCAAGGTGCATTAAACTGTGTCAAGTTATGCATATTATGATGCTACAATGATACGTTTTTGATTTATGCATGCTTGATTGATGCAAGATACATGAATTTATGATTAATGAATGTATCTAATTAATGATGTATAAAAACTCAAAAAGCACGCATGAGCTTTAGTTTTTTTTTTTTGTTCACAAACATTGTTCATTTTTGAAGGAACGAGAGGCGTTGTGACCTTGTTTGTTGAGCAAAATGTTTTATGTGTAAACATTGAATTCATTGGCTTGATCACTTTCTTGAAAAACTTCAATTGTAAACTGATATTTGAACTCAAGTTCAAGCAAAATCAAGTTTGTCATGTTCATTTTTACTCAACTGTTGTGATTTTGTGTAACTTGATAATTGTAGTTACAACATTAGTTGAGTGAGTGATGACTTCTTGAAAAATAATGTGATCAATTGTAGTTTTTTACTACAATAGTCGAATCATTTTCACCATCTTAATCTTTTGCTATTGACTAGAGTGGTCAATTAAGATGTACCTGAAAAAAAGGACGATGTATTTGGTGGTACATGAAGACACACGAGTCTTCAAAATTTATGCAATTGCTTCAATCAACATGGGATGACATTGTTTTACTTTAGAGTTTAACAAATAATTGTCTTAATATAAAAGAAAGTGAGATTATCCAACTATGCTCCACAAGTTAAGAAGGGGGAATTAAAAGCTGCTCAATCATAGAAAGATGATAAGACAATGTTGAGATACTCCAGAAGTTAAGATTTTTCTTTTGCTATTCAAGAAATCTCAACATTGTATTGTACCTTTGTTTTCTCTTTTTCTAAGATATGTATTTTTTTTTTTAACAACAAAATTGAGCACACCGGAGCTTACTTCTTTTTAGTTTACCCTATTTATTGTGTCAGTCAATTAAAATCAAACTTGATGGTTTTAATTTTTGTTTTTGTGTAGTTGTAATTTTAATAGCCCTTTTAATTTTTTTTAATGAAATCTGTAATCTTTTTTGGTTTGTTTCTATGATTTAGTAGCTAGAAGAATTAATCAAAGCATGTTCATCATTCTCTTGATGCTCTGAAAAACATTGTTAGGTATAACGTGGTCTTTTCAATCTATCAAATAAACACTACACCGCAAGTAAGTAGGACTAATAATTAGTAAAAAAGCGGTGATGAAGATTGAAAATCCTAACATCAAGTTCACTTGATTGAGGGTAATTATTAGAGGTGTCAATTTGTCAAGTTCTCTGTGTATCGGCCTCAGCCCACATATTAAAAGGAGTCAAAAAAATCATAGAAAGTTTTACCCTATACCCCCTTTATTATACTTATACCCCCACATATTTTTTAAAATGTCAATTATACTCTGCATTTTTTTGACTATTTTAATAAATTAAAATTCACTTTTTTTTTACCTTCCAAAGATTTCCGGAACTCCAAAAAATAAGATTTTCGGTAAGTAAAAAGTTTTCTGGTAGTTACCGAAAAACTTTTTCCAAGTTTTCTAATACAGAAGCGTTCTATCGGAAAACTTGGAAAAAGTTTTACGGAAAATAAGCGCGCATTTAACACTACTGGAAAACTTCTCCGGTAACAACCGGAAAACTTCCCCGGTAACAACTGGAAAACTTCCCTCCAAGTTTTCCGGTAGTTTTTTTTTTTTAAGAAAAACTAAAAATTTAAAAAATAATTAAAAAAAACCTTCTGGAAAACTTGATTTTCAAGTTTCGTAGTAACTACCGAAAAACTTTTTTTCAAGTTTCTCGGTAGAATGAATTTCCAGAAAACTTCCGAAAAACTAGATTTTAAGGGCTTTTTTGAAACACTTTTGCATTTTAATTTTTAAAAATTGTTTTATAAATTTGATTTTAAAAATTGTTTTAAAGAATAGAATTAAAGAAAAAACTTGTTTGAGATACTTGTTTCAAAAACAGTTTTAGAGATGAGAAAAAGAGAAAACCTATTTGGTAATCTAAATTTTTAAAATAGTTTTTGACTAGAGAATTTAAAAAACTGAAAACTGGTAAGTAAAACATCATTTATCTGTTTTACTTTTTTAGTTTTAAAAAGTATAATGTTAAAAATAGTTTTACAAAACAGTTTTTAAAAATAAGTAATCCAAACAAGTTTTTTAGTTTTTAAAAAACTAAAATAGAGTTTTTGAGAAGAGAATCAAACAGACCCTAAGTTTCCCGTTAGTTCATTTTTTTCGGGAAAACTGGAGAAAAGTTTTCTGGAAAAAAATGAACTACCGGGAAACTTGGAGAAAAGTTTTCCAGAAGTTTTCTGAAAATTCATACTACTGGAAAACTTGAAAAAAAGTTTTTCAAAAAACTTCGTCCAAGTTTTCCGGTAGATTTACAAAAAACACTCACTTTTTTCGGAAAACTTGAAATAATGAAATGATAAAATTTTCAGATTTTATGCTTTATAGTGGGCAAAACCGTCTTTTCCTTAAGTTTGTGGAGGTATAAGTATAATATAGGGGGTATGGGGTAAAATCATAAAAAGGTCCATTAAAAGAAAGTCTCCAATGTAAAAAAACCCACAAAATTATGTGGGCTTAGAGAGCCTATAAGCCCATTAAAAAAATCAATTTTTTTAAATAAAAAATATTTTAAGTTTTTTCCCTTTTTTTTATTTTCTGAATAAAATTAACAAATTCAATAATTTTTCAATTTTAATTTTTTTTTTGAATTTTATTCGATTTAGAAATTGTCGATTTTTTTTATATTCGGAATAAAATTAACAAATTCAATAATTTTTTAATTTTGATTTTCTTTTTTGAATTTTATTCAATTTAGAAATTTTCGATTTATTTTATGTTCTAAATAAAATTAACAAATTTACGAATTTTGTAATTTTTCAATAATTAAAAAATCTAAATAAAATTAAAATATGTTAATGATTTTTTATTAAATTATTTCTTACATGTTATTTCATGTCTCTATCTTCGTTTTTAATTTTTTTTTTCGATTTTAATTTTATTTATTCAAACTGAAATGATGTTTTGAATTGTGATCGTACAAAAAATGAAAACATAAAATTGGTCATATGCCCTTCGGCCTAGGTCCACAAAAAGTAAAAAATAGAGGGTTGGGGTCACAAAAAAAATTTATTAAAAAAGACTTAA
The DNA here is from genome assembly GCA_037974295.1 of Cicer cuneatum. NCBI lineage: Eukaryota > Viridiplantae > Streptophyta > Magnoliopsida > Fabales > Fabaceae > Cicer > Cicer cuneatum. The sequence continues at coordinate 25,643,974 of JBBPBO010000001.1, read as the reverse complement.
AATTTGAGGTCTAATAAAAAATTTATTAAAAGAGACTTTGAGTTTAAGAGTTTTTTTTTTCGGCTCTAGTAATTACCGCAAGTATTGCAATTAATCCACAAAACGTTACTTCCTATATCAATCTGAACCATGAATTCCCTTTGTTGTATAAAGCCTAAAAGAAAATCAATTAAATTTAGTACTTAGTACTAACATATGGTAATGTATTCACCCAAAAAAAAATGCTAATATAAATCAGTTATGTTAAATATACTAAAGCAACAAAAAAAAACACGTATATGAGAGAGGATAAGCCTTACTCGAAGGAGTTTGAATCAGAGTTGGCTTAGATTGTGAAGTTGACGAGCCTACCAAATAATGCAATTTTGTTGGTGGCGAGCGTTATCGAGACCTTTAAGCGTGTCTATATCAACACGGTGGTCATGTGGAAAGACGCGTTTTAAAGGAAAGTAACCGGTGCACACAGTCGTTGAATAGAACTGCATTTTCTCTTTAAACTTTGAGACAAAATCTATGTTTTCAACTTAGATTCGAGAGGAAAGTGTTATTTTCGTCTTAAATTCGAGATGGAATTCATATTCTATCATAACTTTTGTTTGAAAATTTGTTGGAAGAAAGTTGGCTGCTTAGTTGTGATGGAACTTTAAAATGTTTTGGTTGCAGGTTATTTATTAGGCTAAATAACATCCGTGGTCCTTAACTTAATTTACGTTTTAGTCATTTATTTTCTCTTTTTTTCAATTTAGTCCTTTATTTTAATTTTAAGTGAAATAAAGAATGAAAATATGAGTTTATTTGAAGATTTGAGTTACGAGTCTGATGAAATTTGTGTTATATGAAAGAATATAATTAATTTTATAGGTTTTGGTTGAAAATTTTGATGAAATTTTGTAAAAAAAAGGATAATATTGTTGACATTTTAAAACATAAAAGATCAAATTGTAACTTAAAATTAAAATAAAGGACTAAACTAAGAAGAAGAAAAAAGACCACGAGTGCTATTTAGCCTATTTATTATTATTATTTTGTATTTTTACAATATCATCTTAATTTCATAAAAGAAGTGTATTTTTACACTTTCTATATTCTTTTTTAAGATTATATTATGTATACCATTTTAATATTTTAAATACTTACATTAATTGTGTCCTTTGTGTTAAATTACACTGTGCTTTTTTCTATTCCTTATAATAATAATAATAATAATAATAATAATAATAATAATAATTTGAATAAGAGAAAAAATTTGCTCACAAAAACCTTGTAAAAATACAAATAAATAACAAGTTAGACAAATGTGTCAGAACGAAAATTATAAGAATACATCATTCAAAAGTAGGGTAATAAAAATTTGTCCAGACAAAACTAGGAATTTTTATGAGAAGATAAAAACTTCAAGATGGTTTTCCAAAAACCGATAAACTTCTTTGGTCTCTCTTGAGAGTAAGAGGATGTCTCTGTTCCACTTACCAAATGCTTCCTTTTCTTAGTTTTATCAGAAGGAGCTAATTTAACATTTTCCTTCCTTTTCTCCACCACAAATTTTTTGAACACGTACAAACCCATTTTAGGGAGATTTTGTAATGGAAGAGACCACTATGTTCAATCTTAAGAATGTGGAAATCAACTCGTGATTCCAACAAAATGTTGGACCTTTTAGCAAAAGTAAAGGAAGAAGATTTTTTTTATAAGCCATTTTAGAAAGCAAATAAATTTAGACATTTTAGAAAGTGAAGTGGAAAAAAAGAAATGTGTACTCAAAATACTAATTACTTTTAGTAATTTACATGTTTTTTTTAAGTGATGTACTTTAATAATATACATGTTGCTATTCCTACTTGTGATTTTGTGAATATTTGTGAAGGAAAATATTGAGTCAACTATTTTGACCAACTTTGTCGTGCAAAGAAAAAATGTTGTTGTGTAAGGCGTATCAATCAGAAAAAATCGCTGAAATTAATTACATCATCGGGTGAAGATCTAACTTGGTCGTGCGAAGCAATTACTTGTGTGTTCGTTGCGAAATAAGTTTGTCATGCAACTCAATCATAAAGTATTTTTTATGGTGCTCCATGTGCTTCAAAGGGATTCGTCGTATGAAGATGGCAGCTATTAGCCCATTTAAAGCAATTTTTTCCGTGCAGCTGGGTCGCGTTGCAGGACAAAAACAAATATTTCTTATTCTATAAATAGAGGTAAGGATCAAACTTCTTCCACCAATTTTCTTCACACTCTTATGGTAACGAAGTCCTACCAACACATTACACCATTTTACACCCAAACACTCACTTTTTTGTTAATGAGTCTCATTACAATTTGCACTGTTGTTATTATAAATCACTGGTATATAAATGAAGAGATAAACAAACAGTTGATTGGTCTCTCTTGCCCCTCTATCCAGCATAGTATTGAATATGTGGCATCATTTTAGTTTGAAAGGACTCATTATAATAGTTAGTAACTTAGTAATAACATTTGTCACTGTTTGTAACTAAAACTTTAATCAAGTATTTCACATTACATATGAGAATGTAACAAATGGAAAATAGGGTTGTCTCCATATTCAAATAGAGCAACACCAACTCTTCCTCTTTTGAAAGTTCAGTTTTACTAGTTTTCCTTTCAAAGTCAATGCACTTATCATCTTACTTCTCCTATATAGCTCATTCCCATGAATGAAACTTCTTAAAACCTTTCAGGGTCTTATAAACCAATTCATTGTAACATCATCTTTTTTTCTAATTTTTTATTCATATTAAGTTTGTCATGAGTTTGTCAACTGAAGACATGTTACTGTTTTGATGATAATAGCATAACACATTGCATATTGTTAATGGTAGAATTGGCTTTAGGTATTGATAAGTCACAAAGGAGAGGGCAATTAATTAGTAAAATTACATCAATTAAGATCAAATCTTTCCTTTTATATGAGTTGTCACTTGAATATTGGATTTAAATTACAATGTGGTGACTTCACGAAGATTGTATTATAGACATAAAAAGAGCCGCAATGTTACATGTAATAGCTTGGAGAGAATCCTTATCTCTAGACTGCTAGCACTCGACCATCTAGTTCTTGAATTAATGTTCTTGTCCTTGCTTAGAGTCACAAAGACATTGACGGGCATGGAACCTAAACATAGTTTTCAATTTTAAGACAACATAAAGGACCATAAACTTCTTGTATGAAATAAGAATTCAAGTAGTGAGCTTAGAATTATAGTTAGTCCATCTAATGCACCGATTAGCCAAGTCATAGACAACTATCCTATCTTTTAATACAAGATCTATGAAAAGTAAGATCATAATTGTAAATTTATTTATGATTACCATACTTACATAAAATAAACATAAAAAGACTGACTTATGATTATCATACGTGAGCAAAGTATACTCACTTGTTTTTGAAAATTGGATTGTTGTGACAAATGAAAAATATAAATATCTATTAAAAATCAATTTGAACTATGATAATGATAGTCCAACCATATTTTGTAACATTTAATAGATATTTTTCATTTCAGTTGCAACGGGTTAGTAAAATTATGAAGTAGTAACAAACTACAAGCTCTGGATGAAATGATGTCACCCTATTGTTTGAAACAGATACAAAAGATATCTTTAGAATTTTTTACCATTTATTAAAAGTTTCCATTTAATAATCAAATGAGAGAATTCTATTACTTTTTTTTCCAATTTCATGCAAAGTATATACAGTCTATTTAAATTTTTTCATCGTCTAACCTCCTAATATTGAGAGCCCATTTGCGCTTTTTGGAAACCTAAGCACCACATTGTAGCATCCTATTAAAGTAAATATGTATATCGGTGACATACAATTCCAAAGAATAACTTACTTATATGCAAAGAATATATCCAGCAGCATAACGAACATACTTCATTCTTACCATTAAATCACAGTGCAGAAGGTATTGTGCTGGTTTTAGATCAATGGATGCTCCCCCCGCAAAGTTAAAACTGACGGAAGGAAAAATATTTATACTGAATATATAACAAATACAAAAATTTAATGAGATTTTTTTAAATCCTACTGGAACAATTTTTTTTCTTCATATTAAGTATACATGTAAAGATCTTCATAACAAATATTATATTATTGATTACCTGGTTGAGACCAGATAACACTGGTTTCCTTCTGAAATAGAGGGACTGCTAAATTGTGACACAACAGTAGTTATCTACATGTTCATTTAAAAACTGAACATTAGTATATGATATCATTCATAAAATACAAGGAAAATAAGCAAACCCCTTTTCTTTAAAAATAATAATAAGAATTATATTCTGCAAAAAAAAAAAATTATATAAAAAAAAGGTTGTAAACCTCAATATGGTGTTCAATTGCTGAAGCATCTTAAGGCATACAAGTACTTGTTAAATCATTTTCACATTTTAAACAAAAAATCAGTTATTAACTAGATCAATGAATGGTTCAAAGTTGTTCTACGTCCAACACAATAAAACTACAAAATATTTCATATAGAAGTGTGAACAATCTAACAAGAACAAACACAACATAAAAAGCACTTTAAGAACCCTATTCTTAGAAATATCTCCTTTAATTAGATTCAATTGAAAAATCATTTAATTAAATTAATCAAATTTAAAATGGTTGTCCACTACACATATTCACTAGGGGTGTGTTATGTGAAGTAACTTTGTGTAAGAAAAACATAAAGAAACCTAAGGGGATTCAATCAACACAAGATGACAAAACATATGCCTTCAAAACAATATCATCTTAAGAAACCAAAGCATTTTCTTCTCCGTACGAGACATGAAGCCAAATGTTTTCCAAACTCACTGGTGTGACAAAAAAACTACCTAAATAGCAAATTCTAGATGCTGTAATAACAATATTCACCCAAAAGAAATTGTCAATTAATTTAAAAAACTGACATAGTGTTACCGCACCACACATAAATTATAAGCTTTGAGTAAGGTGTTGGCTTAAAACGGTGGTTAATTAGCTAACCTACAAGTGATCAAATTCTATTTCCTGTCATTCAACCTAGCATATTGTAACACTAACTTCCAAGCAAATTTGATAAATTTCATAATTATTGATTGCCAATTGACAATTACGTAATTGTGAAAATTTATTTCCATAAAATGATTAAAATCCTTTTGGAATTACTAGGGGAAAATGATCCACAAATTAGGGAAAGAAAAAGAGAAAAGAAATGCAGAAAATAACATACTGGGATGAGACAAGTGGACTGTAAGCAATATTTGGCTCCACAATCTCACCAAGAATTAGAATACCTCCTCCATTGCCATCTCCTTTCAAGTAATGAGAGAAAACTTTGGGTATTATTCCTTGGGGTGACAATTGTGATACAATTGACAGAGGACCAAGGCCAAACCCAAAGATTCCATCAATTGCTCTTATTGTGTTAATCAATCGTCCAGATTGATGGGTGTTACACCTATTGCCAAAATAACCATCCAATAAAATTTTACTTCAGACCAAAATCAATATGAAGTACTAGTATTAACAAAAACATGGGAATGAATGCAAAAAGCTACCAGAGAAGATTACAAATCAGAAATCACACACATACTCATTTATAATTGTTCACAATAAACAAGCATAAGAGTTTCTCACCCAAAAAAAACATTGGCTGGGGATTTAACACTAACATGAGAAGATTGTCCGAGGATTGTGTCAAAGTATATGTCATCAGTGACATAAACACCTGAGGTACCACTCCCATCTTGAAATTGATAGGAGTAGTTGCACGGATTATGGTTAACACGAGGAGAGCATCGAACATCCACACCTTGAACCCCAAAAGGACATTTGGGGTTTGAGCATTTAACCAATGCAGCCGTGGATGAACCAACCGTGTCAAAAAAATTAAGCTTAACCTGTACAATATACAAAACAATAAGCAACAAATATTAAGCTCCAAGTTATTACCTTGATTCACAAGGCAACAAAAGAAGCACCATACCACAAGTAAATAGCACTACTTAGTATGTATAGTAAGAAAACAACAATGAAATTTGAAAATTCTTACCCCAAGTCCACTAGATTGAGGACAATTGCTACAAGATTTGCAGTTGACCCACAAAAGGTCACTCCCAGTATCAATCATAACCGTAAATTCCCTTGGCGGAGATCCCAACTTAACTTTGGTAGTATACATCCTAAACAAAAAAAACCAACAATAGATTAATTATTAATTAAATCCCACTATCTCATAAAAATTCAATTCAATTCCATTTTCTTTAGATAAATTAAATATGTAATATTATTATCAACAACTAAAAATAAATAAATTTCAGTCCCTTAACTCATTATGCATTCAGAAGTATTGGTATTAAACCTCATATAGCATTATTTACAATGATTAAAGGACATTCATTTCCAAAGCAGAGCTATGTTAATAAGAAAAACGCTTTTCTTTTGAATAGATGAAAAAGATGATAAGATAATATGTCTAATTGTTGAAAGAACAGACAATATATCCTCTGATAAACACGTTTCAGTTTTTGAGTCGGCTTCAACTGTATTCCTGGTTTGGTTCAACTAATCCTAAGCTAATCCTTTGCATCACAAGGATACAATATAATCAATGCATAACACAACATAAACATACCATAAAAGAAAAGAATGTGAGAATAAGAAACTGATAGAAACCGGTACCAAACATAGAGATTTAAGGGAAATAAACAACTTTTATTGATGATACAATAGAATTACTCGATGGGTTCCCAAGAAATTCGAGAGTCTTGGGTCTCTCCCTTCCAAGAGTTCGAGAGCTTGGTCTCTCCCAACCAATATCCAATTCTTAAATAATTCCCCCATTGACATTTCCATCAGTTTTCCTATTTATACAATTTATGTAATAATGCCTATAAACATAACTGCTACCTAATATTATAATAATAATAATAATAATAATAATAATAAAATAACTACCTATAAACATAACTGCTACCTAATATTATAATAATAATAATAATAATATAACAATACTAATAAAAGGTCTAACACTACTCCCCCCTTAAAGAATCACCTTGTCCTCAAGGTGAAGAAATAAGAAAAATTCTGCCCAGATTAATTCCTTGAGTCCATTAAAATAAATAACTTCCCTTCAAGTATGTTGGTTCCGTTCATTTGAGAAGACAATAGATCGAAAGTCATTCCATGTGGAATTGTGCAGAAAATACCCACTATTGATACCAATTTAGAGCCTTGTCCTCCATTGTCACCCCGGCTGCCTGTAATGTTTCTGCATCTGTGACACTTTTCAAATTAAAATAGCATTCAATTTTGTTTACCCATCCAAATGCATTTTTCACTGGAAAACAGAGGAATTTCCGGTTTTTGCCATTTGTCTCCTCTTCAGCGCAACTCTTGATCTATATCATGGCCAGATTTGCTTCTTGTATTGGGATTCACACAGATTTGTGAGTTTCTGTTTAGTGCTCTGATACCAATAGATAGAAACCGGTACCAAACATAGAGATTTAAGGGAAATAAACAACTTTTATTGATGATACAATAGAATTACTCGATGGGTTCCCAAGAAATTTGAGAGTCTTGGGTCTCTCCCTTCCAAGAGTTCGAGAGCTTGGTCTCTCCCAACCAATATCCAATTCCTAAATAATTCCCCATTGACATTTCCATCAGTTTTCCTATTTATACAATTTATGCAATAATGCCTATAAACATAACTGCTACCTAATATTATAATAATAATAATAATAATAATAAAATAACTACCTATAAACATAACTGCTACCTAATATTATAATAATAATATTAATATAACAATACTAATAAAAGGTCTAACATTACTCGTTGTTCTGTTAGAAATTTGAGGCTTTTTTGATCGGTGATGATGACAAAATGCCTCCCTAGCAGGTAATGTCGCCACTTTTGAACAGCCATCACAATAGCCATCAGCTCTCGTTCATAAACTGACTTAGATTGTGCTCTGTCGGATAATGTTTGGCTAAGAAAAGCCACTGGTCTTCCCTCCTGCAATAAAACTGCACCCAAGCCCTTGTTAGATGCATCAGTTTCTATGGTAAAAGTTTTAGTAAAATCTGGAACAGTTAGTGTTGGTAATTCTGCCACCAATCTCTTGAGTTGTTCCAAGGAAGCTTGGGCTTCACTATTCCATTGGAAATTGTCTTTCTTCAAAAGTTGGATCAAGGGCCTAGCTATCTTGCCATAATCTCTAACAAATCTTCGATAATACCCTGTCAGCCCCAAAAATCCTCTTAAGGCCTTAATGTCCTTGGGTGTTGGCCAATCTAGCATAGCTTCAATCTTCTTTGGATCTACTGCAACTCCACCGGCTAAGATGATATGACCCAAATACTCTAATTGAGTCTGCCCAAAAGTGCATTTTTTCTTGTTGGCAAATAATTGATTCTCTTTCAACAAAGCTAGGACAGCCCTTAAATGTCTTTGGTGCTCCCGTTCATCTGTACTGTAAACCAAGATGTCATCGAAGAAAACCAACACAAACGTTCTCAAGTACGGCCTTAACACTTCATTCATAAGAGATTGAAAAGTAGAAGGAGCATTCGTAAGTCCAAAAGGCATGACAATAAACTCATAATGCCCCTCATGAGTTCTAAAAGCTGTTTTTGGAATGTCTATTTCCCGCATCCTAATTTGATGATACCCTGATTTCAGGTCCAATTTTGAAAAGATCACTGCGCCTCCCAATTCATCAAGCAACTCATCAATAATAGGAATAGGGAACTTATCTGGTATGGTTATCTTATTCAAAGCCCTGTAATCTACACAAAAGCGCCACCCGCCATCTTTTTTTTTCACTAAAATGATTGGGCTAGAATAAGGGCTCACACTTGGTCTAATAATACCAGAATTCAACATATCATCTACTAATCTTTCTATTTCATTTTTTTGATAGTGAGGGTACCTATAAGGCCGTATATTGGGAATATTGGCACCTTCCTTCAAGATAATAGCATGGTATTGTCTTCTAGTAGGGGGCAGCCCTTGAGGTTCTTGAAAAACATCACCATATTCTTCTAAAATAGCTGCTGTCCATTCTGGATTGTCATCTGTAACTTCAGTTTTGGCTTGTAGTTGATGGTATTCCACTAAGAATCCTTGGCCTTGATCATTTAACGCTTTCAAAAGGGACTTTAGAGATGCTACAGCTCTAGTTAAATCGGGGTCCCCTTTCAAAGTGTGATAACCATTTCCAATAGGAATTCTAAGTGTCAATTCACGGAAATTGGCTCTAATTTCTCCCAGGCCAGCCAACCATTCCATCCCCAACACTACATCCACTCCTCCAAGATCAAAGACATAAAAATCTTGTTGCACTTTGAGTCCTTGTATCACCAATTCTAATTGAGGACACACTCCTTCACAATCAAGTTTTCTCCCATCTCCTACTTCCACCGTGTATATGGAGGTTGCAAACATTTGCAAATTATGTTCCTTCACAAAAGTGGCTGAAATGAAATTATGTGAAGCTCCACAATCTACAAGGACCATAACATGTTCCTGGCCAATCATTCCCCATAACTTAATGGTTTTTTTCGAAGTGAGACCAGCAATGCTACACATAGACAATTTGAGGTCTTTCAATTCTTCCTCCACTTCCACTAGATTCGATTCCTGCAATTCACAGTTCTCATCTTCCTCACCCAAAACCAGCACGTGCAACTGCTTGTTAACACACACATGGCCTGGACTAAACCTCTCATCACAGCGAAAACATAATCCCTTTTGTGATTTCTCTTGCATTTCAGCCTCGGTTAACCTTCTGAATCCTCTGCCTCTGAAAGTTCCAGCGGGCTTTGCAACACTTCCTTCCCTTGAAGAACTTCCAACTCCTGACGTTGTAGTTTGCGTTTGTTGCTTTACCCCTGGTTCCCATGTCACCGTTCTAGTATTATTGAAAGTTCTCATTGGTTTACCCCCAAAAGACGCGGAACTGCTCCCCTTGTTGATTAAATTGTTCTTCTCATCAACTCTCTGAGCGAAGTCCATTAATTCCGCAAGAGTCTCCACTGGGTGTAATTTTAATTCTGCTCTGATACCAATTGATAGAAACCGGTACCAAACATAGAGATTTAAGGGAAATAAACAACTTTTATTGATGATACAATAGAATTACTCGATGGGTTCCCAAGAAATTTGAGAGTCTTGGGTCTCTCCCTTCCAAGAGTTCGAGAGCTTGGTCTCTCCCAACCAATATTCAATTCCTAAATAATTCCCCATTGACATTTCCATCAGTTTTCCTATTTATACAATTTATGCAATAATGCCTATAAACATAACTGCTACCTAATATTATAATAATAATAATAATAATAATAATAATAATAATAAAATAACTACCTATAAACATAACTGCTACCTAATATTATAATAATAATATTAATATAACAATACTAATAAAAGGTCTAACACTACTCCCTCCTTAAAGAATCACCTTGTCCTCAAGGTGAAGAAATAAGAAAAATTATGCTCAGATTACTTCCTTGAGTCCATTAAAAAAAATAACTTCCCTTCAAGTATGTTGGTTCCGTGCATTTGAGAAGACAATAGATCGAAAGTCATTCCATGTGGAATTGTGCAAAAAATACCCACTATTGATACCAATTTAGAGCCTTGTCCTCCATTGTCACCCCGGCTGTCTATAATGTTTCTGCATCTGTGACACTTTTCAAATTAAAATAGCATTCGATTTTGTTTACCCATCCAAATGCATTTTCACTGGAAAACAAAGGAATTTCCAGTTTCTGCCATTTGTCTCCTCTTCAGCGCGACTCTTGATCTATATCATGGCCAGATTTGCTTCTTGTATTGGGATTCACACAGATTTGTGAGTTTCTGTTTAGTGCTCTGATACCAATTGATAGAAACCGGTACCAAACATAGAGATTTAAGGGAAATAAACAACTTTTATTGATGATACAATAGAATTACTCGATGGGTTCCCAAGAAATTCGAGAGTCTTGGGTCTCTCCCTTCCAAGAGTTCGAGAGCTTGGTCTCTCCCAACCAATATCCAATTCTTAAATAATTCCCCCATTGACATTTCCATCAATTTTCCTATTTATACAATTTATGTAATAATGGCTATAAACATAACTGCTACCTAATATTATAATAATAATAATAATAATAATAATAATAATAATAAAATAACTACCTATAAACATAACTACTACCTAATATTATAATAATAATAATAATAATAATATAACAATACTAATAAAAGGTCTAACAGAAACTAAAGCAATAAATGAAGGAGTTTTTGAGAGAGAGAAGATTGTTAGCATTACCCAAAGGAGTTTGGATCAGCGGTGCCTTGGACTGTGAAGTTGACGAATCCGCCAACACGACCCAAGATTCTTGAGTGGTGAGCTTTGTCGCGAACTCTCAATGTCTCCATATCAACGCGGTGATTGAGTGGAATGACTCGTTCTAAAGAGAGGTAACCGGTTCACATAGTTCGTTCAACAATGCTGGCCAACAACAAAAGCGCAATGTAGAAAATGAAATACATTTTCGTTTAAGGTTATTTCTTGTCTAATGGATAAGGAGGTGGAGTGATGAGAGTGTTAAGAGAGAATGTTTTATGAGAATGATTATTAATGTTCTATGAGAATGATTATTAACTTGACTAACGTTCTATTTATATATGCCAAGCCTTGTGAATTTAGTGCCAACAAATTTAACCGAAGATATGAAGAATGCCACTCACCTTTCACCTTGTTCGTGATACGTGCATAATGACAGTGTTAAAGCAATTATAGGTCAAAATAAGGAGTAAATCCAAACTAGTTCAAAAAGCATGCAAATAGAAGGACAGAAAGATTCCCACCTTAATAGCAATTACCAATTTTTAGCGCTATAATTCAATTAACTAGACATGTTTAGGGCTCTAATGGCTCACCTTTGCACGTCAGTCGCATGGCTTTACCTATCAGTCTTCTTCTCCTTTGTAATAAAAACAGAAACCTACAAAATAATGCATTTAAGAGCAAAATAAAAAAGTTAATCAAAGAGAGAAAACACTGCATTCAAAAGAAAAAGAAAGATTCTAAACAACATTAATAGAAATTAAACATTTTTACAAGTTGAAAGACATATTTGCTGAAAGGGGAATTGCAAGAAAGTGACGCGTTTGAGTGCGCGCACAGTGTCTTGGGTGGGGATTACCATACTCAGCCATGCAAGGACAGTACTTGTTGACGCCGGCGTGTTTCTTTCTTTGCTCACGCGCCGGTGAAGATCCGTCTCCATGTTTCCGTTCATATTGGGTGGGGATTTCTTAGTCGCTGAAAATTGAAATGAACTGAAGGGATGGAATGGAAATGTAGCGGTGTTTACGAAAAACATCGAACAGAATTGAACAATATTAATAATTTGTATTGGGTGGGGATTTCTTAGTCGCTGAAAATTAAAATCACTTTGAGTTGTATATTTTTGTTTGATTCATTAATTTTTATATTTTAGTTTTCTTGAGTTGTATTTAATTTTATTTTATTTTACATTTTTTCTATAGTTATGTGAATTTATTAATTAATAAAAAAGTCAAATAGTTGACTCTGTCAAGCAGCTAACTCGTCTTATAAAGAAGATGTGGAATAAGATTTTTTAACCTGTTAGCACTAGTTGGCACTTGTTTTTAGACAGGATCATGACAGAATGGGGAAGATTGACCTGTTTTGTCACCCAAAATAATTAAGTAATCTATAAATATAATACTAGTATACGCACATTTCAATTCATCTACTTAACTAATGTTTCATATTTTTGTGGCACTTTCTAAAATTTTGGAGGAAGTAGATGGTTCGAACTTGAAATATAACATTTTATTATTCTAACTAATTATTAATTAATTTATGTTTTTAATATTTTTCACAATATTAAAATAGTAGTTATTTGTCTTTTTGTTTTTATTTTTTACTCACAAATTTTTTTTGAGCCATATTCACAATTTTTTTTTATATTTGGTCGTTTTAAGTATTTGAATTAACTTATGTCAAATAATTTCAAAATATTAGCTTATTTATTTCACTCAATACCAAAACATTAATTTATTTATATTTTTTCTTTAGTAATTCGAACATATTTGTTTATATGTCGCGATAAGGTTACGAGACCTTTGAATATTATTTGCGATGCAAACTGATTTTATTTTTTGCATTTTCATTTGTTATAACATTTACTATAAGAAAATTTGTCATTATTTACGGCAAATTTTAACGTTATCCACAGAAACTCTACAAGTAATTAAGAATTATCCATGAATTATCCACAGACACGGATTCGTAAATAATTGCCTCATAGATAAAATTACCATCAGAATTATCCATGAGAAATATCAAAATAGAAAAAATAAAAAATAAAAAATTAAATACACGCTCTCATCCAACTTACAAGTACTAAACAACAACAACACACTAAAATATCATAAGGCACATTATAACTTTATATATATATATATATATATATGACTAACACGTTTAAGTTGAAAGAAATTACTCTTAAGTCTTTTTAATTAGTCTCCTCGCAATACCAAATCTTTATTTTCACCTAGTGTTACAAACCAAAATGTTTATTCTTTTTGTTTTGACAAACAAGCTTTGTTTTTAGTAAATCTTTTTAAACAAGTTTAACACTACAATACTTGTGGGAATGATATTTTCACACTACAATACTTGCTCACATATTTTCATAAAAAAAAGGGCATATGATGCTTTCATTCTTTGAGACATATGTTGAATGACTTGTCTCAAATTATCCCATGTGATTCACTTTTGTTGTAAGATGGTGAACTCCAAATCTAGTTTGTTTCTTCAACATGATATTTGTTTCGCCCTTGTGCTGGAAAATGGTAAGCAACAAATGCTCATTTAATTTGACCATCCATGACTAACTCATTCATCACTAGATGATTAGTATCAGACGGTCCATTCTTTTGTCATATACTCATTTTGCACTATTCATGTCACCAAAGATAGTGACTACCAAATGTTCTCTTTTTTTTTTTCTTCCTGTTTTTCTTTGTTTTCGTTTTTTTTTTATTTAATATAGAAATTTAATATAAAGTTTTGGATTTATTTTTAACTTAGTTCATACCGTGATTTTATTTGTTAGAATGTAAATAAAGATATAATATATTAGTATTCTTATCCTATTCCTCGTTCTTGTTTTGAAGTAAACGGAGAGACCCATTCTTCATCTCACTGCTATATCTTGCACCAAATTATTTTAGTAATTGTTTAGATGCACTTTTATTCTTTTTATATTGTCTTAAATGAACTTTTAGTTCCATCATTTTTAACATTGGTTTTTTGATCCCCTATGCACTAAATCTTGGGATTTTTTTGGTCCTCGCTACTGTTAATAATGTGACACTTAGATAATATTTGTGAGTTGGATAAAATATTTTTCATGTTATTATTGTTATTATTAATTATATATTTTATATTAATATAATTTTAAATATTTTATATAATATTTTAAAATTTTAAATTGTTAAATGAAATAAATAAATTTAAATACATTTTTTATTTTTATTTTAAATATTTTAATATATAATTAAAATAAATTGATTTTAAATATTTTATTTTATAAATAAAATTAATAACATCAATAATGACATAGAAAATATTTTATCCAACTCATAAATGTTATCCATATGTCATATTTTTAATGAGAGTGTTATGTCATCAAAGGTAACGAGAGACATAAAAAAACTCCAAGAATTAGTTAAGTTTTAAACATAAAAGGATTAAAATTTCATTTTAGACATTTTAGACAAAATAGGATGACCAAAAGTGCATTTAAGCCTTGAGTTTAATATTTTTTATAAGAATTGTTTTATAACTCTAGCAAATTGCAACAGTTTCTAATAATAATAATAATAATAATAATAACAATTTTAATAAAATAAATATTATTAGTATTATTATTATTTAAATCATAAGTAAAATATTATAAATTTTAAAATCAAGATAATTATAAATTAAATTATAAGTAAAAATGACAAAAAATATCTTTACATATATATTAAATATCTACGCATTAATTTATATATATCATTAATATTAATACAAACAAAACAATGTTTTTTTACCAAAAACCATACAATGTTATTATTGTATTAAAAAAATCACAATGTGTAATGTGAAAAAGTAATTGGCACAATTTACGGAAAAAAAGTTCAGCTGAATAACACGTTTACAAAAAATGGACAACACATTAACTATAGATATGTAATGTAAGCAATAGAAAACAGATTTGGAACAAAGGAAAACATCCATATTTCCCAAACTTTCTTCTCATTTGTGGGAGGACAGATTTTTGAAGGTCACATGACTTAATTCTTCATTCCTTTCACTTTTTTGCTACAACCAACACAAATGAAAAGTTTATTAGAATTAGATTTCTCCCTTCATTTAGTTTCTTTAGTCTTACTTTGACATCAACTAAACATTGTGAAAATGAGAAAATACTCCATAAAAAAAAGATTGAACAAATCAATTTGAAATACGAGATACTCATATGACAATTTTAATAAATGATTATTAACCTTTAGATTAATTGTAAGCAACGTTACAGATTTAGTGTCAAGGTTTAGTGTGACACGCCTCTCATTGACAACGTTAAGAGTTTATAGCTTATAAACCATTAGTTAGGTAGGAAACTAGTCGTTTAGGAGCTTATATAATTTATAGCGTTTTTTCCTCCAATTTAACTCTTATTATTATAACTAAAATTCTTTTAAACTTTATTTATTATAATTTAAAATAAATAATTTAAAATTTTAAAATAATTTTCATAATTTAAAATAATTTTAATAAACAATAAGTTAAAGTGAAAAATTTTAAATAATTTATTTATTATAGTTTTAAAGAATTTAAATTTTAACATAATTAATATTTTAAAGTAAATAGTTTGTTTATTTATTTTAATTTAATATAAAATAAAATAGATAAATAAATAAATAAAATATATCAGAATGATAAATTTTAAATTAATAAAAAACAAATTTTAAACTACTGTTTTTAAAATAGTTTAAACATTAATTGATAAAATTTATTTTTAATTAAGAATATCATTTTATATTGTAAACTAATTGAACCGCTAATTTTACCATTCACTTCAGTTAGCTTAACAATTATTTGTTATAAGCTAATTTTACGAAACACAGCTTTAGTGTCAACAATTCCAACTCTTTTTTTTTTATAGGCAAATGTTATTCTATGTGTCTCAAAATCATTGTCACATTTGTAAAAAGTATTTGTCCAAAAAAATTGTTATTTTGAATTTTTAATGCAACTTTAATTATATTTTTTTTTCAATTGTACTCTCTAATTAATATTACAATTTACACCATTTCCAAATTAATATTCTTCACTTTGCATTTATTATAATAATAATATATCAATAGATGATAAATATAAATTAGTGGAATTACTATTCTTTTTCTTTCATTTATCATTTTTTTTAATTTGTATTAAATTGTAAAATATGACAAATATTATGAGACAAATGAAGAAATATGTTAGTATAATTAATATTTTTGTCCTTCACCTAGGTCTTTTTAATTCAACTCCTTCAATGTTTTAATCCAAAACAGATGAGCTACTCAACCCAACTCTTTTTAAATTTTTTCGAATGTGATAAAGTGTGATATGATTTGGGACATAGGACGTATTAATTACCAGTGTGCGTGTCCGTGCATTGCATCATATAGGTCGTCACCTACATAAACGATTTTAAATTAAAAATAAATATCAATATTAAGTGTTGTAGATAAAATATATTTTTGTATTAATAATTGGACTTAGGGATGAAAAAAAATATTTGTGTCTATAGGTTTATGTGGATAAATTATACCATAGGCACATGATGAGTAGCTTAACGGATATCTATGGATAAAATAAATGAATATTAATTAATGAGTATAAAGGCTAATGATATATGTGTTTGTATAAATCTTTATCCGTTAGTAAATTAATAAAATTACTAAATTTTGTTTATGTGTTAATGTTATTATTAAATTTTATGATGAAATTTTGTGATAGATATATTTTATGCACTAATATTTTGATATTTTCATCTATTACAATTTTTTGTCTTCACAAAAGAGGCAGAAAAATTGTACATAATTGCAACAACAAAAATGCATATAAATTTTTTTATTTAAAATATAATACATGTGATTATCCACTAATACTCGTTGATACTTAAAATATCCATTTAATAGATACCTGTATAAATATGAATAACGTATGAATATTATTTTTATCCAATAGAGCGGGTAGTGAATGACTTAGTGATATACAATTTCTTAACGAATGAGTGGCATGACAGTTTGGCGTGGCAGATGAATAAGTGATTAAGGAAATGAAAAAAAGAAATGAAGGAAAGTTTAAGGTGTTATGTTTTACTCCTTCCATCCAAAATCAAAAATAAGTTTTGGGATTATGGTTCTCTCCTCCTTTCTCTATAATTGCATCATCATTAACAAATCACCAACATTGAATCACGATTATCACATTAACAAAAACTATTGTTGCGGCTGTTGTTGAAGCATTAACAGAAACATCTTGGGAAGCTGATTTAGAAGTTTTTCTACATTGGAGTTGAACAAATCTGAGATCAATATCGAGTTCATCATCCCATATAAACAATTGACAACTATAAGGGGTCTACATACAAAAAAAAAAAATTAAACTTAGTAAATGTAAACTATAACTACTTTGAATAAATATAAAAATAACATATTTAAGAAAAATTATTCACATCTCAATGAGGACGTCTCTAAAATCGTCGCTTATGGTTTTCATCAGTGTTAGAAGACAAAAAAAAAAGTTTAGAAAAAATTTTGCTTACCAAATTTTCGATAGACAAAAAAAAGTTTGAAAAAAATTTTTGCGTGCCAAATTTTTTGTATTCTAAATTTTTGATAGGAAAAAAACAGTCGAGAAAAATTTTTTTCCTATCAAATTTTTGGTTTTCGAAAAAAATGTAATTCTTTCGCTTAAGAATTTAAGAGAAAAAAATTACTTTATCCAAATTTTTTCGAAGTGGGTATGTCTGAATTGTCCAAATTGCTTTTTTACTTTTAGTGTTAACTAGAAGGTATTTTGGGAAGTTCATAGACAAAAATTACATATGTAGGGTATAGGTCTAAATGTTGGGTACATAATCCAATTTTCAAGCATAAATAAAATCACACCACAAACCATAAGTCAGGAATATTGAATTTCAAACCCCACAATTTTTGAAAAGTCCAAGTTTTCGATATTATTTTCATTGAAATTTTATGGATCTTTTTTTACTGCACACAAATCCGATTTAGACATTAACATACTAGAAATTTTGAAAGTTTTGGAATATAAAAAAAAAAGAGAGAGAAAAAAAAACTCTACATTTTGAAAATTTCGTAAATGAAATTTTTGATATGTCAAAATAGTTGAGAAAAAGTTTTGCACACTAAAAATTTTGAACACAAAATTTCTGGTATGTAAAACAAATCGAGAAAAAATATTTCATAACAAAAATTTCATAAATTTCCAATAAGTAAACAAATGGAAAAAAAAATTATATCATAAAGTTTGAAAATTTGAAATTTCTAGTATGTAAAAAAAATTGACAAATAAGTTTACAAAATTATTTTCATATTCAAAATTGCAAGAACGAAATTTTTGGTATGCAAAAAAAAATTTATTGGAAATTTCCTGACTATAAAACAAATTGAGAAAAAAAATTTACCTACCGAAAATTTTGAAAACATAAATGGTTGGTGTATAAATACTAGTGTTGGCTCTGTTGCTTGCACAACAAGTAATAATACAAGTTGATTCTTTCAATTCATTTTCTTCTTAAATTCCAAATTCTCTCAACTCAATAATCACTAATTAAAGTGTTCTAACAATTGACATCGAGAGTTGGGTTCTAATTCAAGGGAAACACAAGTGGTAGTGAGATTTTTCTAAAAATGGGAAACATGAGTGTTATTGCAAAAAAAGAATGAATCAGGGATTTTTCCATCTAATTTGTCAATTCTTGATGAAAAACATTGGGAAAGATAGTGTGCATTAATGAGATCATTACTTGGAGCTCAAGAAGTGTATGAAGTGTTACAAGATGGTTATGATCAGCTAGGTCTAAATCCAAAAGAAAGGCAACAAGCAATTTTGAAATATTCAAAGATAAAGGACTGCAAGACACTCTTCTACATCCAGTAGAGTGTTGATTCGAATAATTTTGAAAGAATTTCGAAGGCCTCTATATCAAAGGAAGCATGGCACACCTTAATGAAGTACTATACTGGTGTGGAAAAAACCAAGAAAGTGAAACTTCAGATGCTAAGAAAGCAGTATGAATTGTTGCAGATGGAGGAGGATGAGAGTATGACTCATTATTTTAATTGTGTACAAGCAATCACCAACCAAATGAGAAGTAATGGTGAAGTGATGACTAAGGTAGTGATTATGTAGAAGATCCTGAGGACATTAACATATAAATATGATCACGTAGTGGTGGCAATAGAGGAATCAAGGATCTTGAGATATTGAAGGTGGAAGACTTGCAAGGATCATTAGAGGCTAATGAGTTGAGAGTAAAAGAAAGGAGCGCAACAAATACACAAGTGCAGAAATTGCAGGCTCAGATCAGCAAGGGAAACAATCAAGATGAAAGGAAATACAAGAAAGGAAAGGGAAAATGCAAGTGGCACAAAAAGCAAAATTCTGATAAAGGTGTTGGAAATTCAAAGAATCAAAATAGTAGTGACAATCACAACAAGAAATCAAATGGCAATAAATGAGGTAAGAAGAAATTTAATAAGAAGAGGATTTGATGCTATAATGGTCAAAACTAGGGCAACTTTGTTGATGAATATAGAGGAAAGAAAATGAAGAGGAAGGAGGATGAAGCTCAGATGGCACATGCAGATGATTCAGATGAGGTATTATTCATGGCTGCCACGAACTCAGACAATGAATGTCCAAAATTGTGGTATATTGACACAAGATGCTCCAATCATATGACATGGCATAAGGAGTGGTTTCTCAACATTGAGGAAATGGGGAATAGGAAGATCAAGTTTGTTGATAATAGCACAATGACTGCTGAAGGAGTTGGCAAGGTGCTGATTTAGAGAAGCGATGACAAACAATTTTTCATATGTGATGTGCTTTATATATCTAACATGAAGAATAATCTGTTGAGTCTTGGACATCTGTTGGAAAAAGGATATTCAATGAAGATGAAGCATGGGCAAATGAAGATGTTTGATAGTTCAAAGAGATTGATTTTGAAGGAACCACTCTCAAAGAACAGAACATTCAAGATTTAAATTCAAATTAGTGAAAATCAGTGTTTTGGCTGCTAAAGTCAGAAGTTAAAATTGGTTATGGCATCAATTTGGTCATTTAAATTTTAGGAGTCTCCAGATGTTGCACAGAAGGAACATGGTGCAAGGAATTCCTGAAATCCAAATACCAAAGTAGATATGTGAGGAATGCTGTCAGGCCAAGTAACACATGAATTCATTCAAATCTAAAGTGCCAACTCGATCCTCAAAGAAGTTGGAGGTAATCTTTTTTGATGTTTGTGGTCTATTTGAAGAAATATCAATAGGAGGCAACAATTATTGTGTATCATTCATTGATGATTTCACAAGGAAAACCTAGATCTATCTAATTAAAAGAATAGGTTAAGTGTTTGATGTGTTTAAAGGCTTCAAACTAATGGCAAAGAAATAAAGTGATTGTGATCTTAAAGTGATTAGGACAGATGGAAGGGGTGAAAACAAATCTCATGAGTTTTGTGAAAAAGAGGGAATGATACATGAAGTGACTACACCATATACACCACAACACAATAGAGCTGCAGAAAAGAGAAACAAAACAATCTTAGACATGGCAAGGAACGTGCTAAAGGGAAAGAAAATGCCTCACAAGTTTTAGGGAGAAGCAGTGTCAACTGTTGTCTACATACTGAATAAGTGCCCAACCAAAAACAAAGATACCTGAAGAAACATGGTCTAGAAGGAGACCAAATAAGGGTCATCTAAGAGTGCATGACTCACTATGTTTTAGACATGTGCTTGCTCAAAATAGAAGAAAGCTGGATGACAGGGCTAAGCAGATGGTGTTGCTGGGATATGACTCAACTGGGGCTTATAAACTCTATGATTCAGACAAAGGGAGAGTAGTTATAAGTAGAGACATACTAGTGGATGAGTCTAAAGGATGGGACTAGAAGATAGGTACCACAGCCAGCTCAAGTCGTGTAATAGCAATTGATCTGGATGATGATCAAATGCCAGGATCAGCAGCACAACCAGCTCCAGAACCAGTGAGACGTTTTGGGAGAAATAGACAACCTTCAGTAAGATTGAATCACTTTGAAGTAGCATTTGATTCAGTAATCAATGCATATAGAGGTTTGATACATTTTGCATTGCTAGCTAAATTAGAACCAATCAGTGATGATGAAGCCCTAAGTGATCCAAACTGAAGACTAGCAATGGAAGAAGAGCTCAATGCCATAGAAAGGAACATGACCTGTGAGTTGATGACTTTACCAATGCACAACAAACCAATGATGTGAAGTGGGTCAATAAAATTAAAATAAAGCCTAATGGAGAGATTTCCAAGTACAAATCCAGACTTGTAGCAAAGGGATTCCTACAAAGATCTGGACTGGATTATGATGAAGTATATGCACTGGTGGCCAGAATTGAGACTTTAAGGCTTGTAGTGTCAATGGCTAGTTACAAAGGCTGGTTTATGCATCAACTAGATGTGAAGTCAACATTCCTCAAGGGACCATTGGAAGAAGAAGTGTATGTAAAACAACCACCAGAATATGAGATAATAGGCAAATAAGACAATGTATACAAGCTAAGAAAAGCATTATATGGACTAAAGAAAGCTCCTAGGGCCTGGAACAAGAGAATTGACAAATTCCTCCTAGAACAGCAGTTTGAAAAATGTGTCAATGAGCATGGAGTCTATGTCAAGAAGGCAACATCACTACCTATAATACTAATATGTCTCTATGTTGATGACTTGTTAGTGATTGGTTGTGATGAAGCAGAAATTCATCAGTTCAAGGCTAGAATGAAATAAGAATTTGAGATGACAGATTTAGGAATATTGTGAAGGTGCAAACACGAGAAGGGGGGTTGAATTGTGTTTGTCAAACTTAATTACTTTTGCTGTTTTGTTAAATATTGATTTGAATTATTCGATAAATAACTAATCAGATTCAGCAGCAGATAATAATAACATAATAACACAGCAATTTATACTAGTTCACCGTTAACTAGGCTACGTCCAGTTCCTTCCTCCAAAAGGCCTTTTTACTAATTCAAACTCCTTTGAATTACAACACCACTGACCCTTCAATTTAGTCTTCCCAAACAGCCTGAAAACCCCAGACTTTTGAGGAACAACAACACCTTAACTAAACCAGCTAAGTCTTCTCAAACAACCTGACAACCCCAGACTTTTGAGGAATAACAACACCTTGACTAAACCAGCCAAGTCTTCTCCTACCAATCTGACAACCCCAAATTGAAGAAGGAATCTACACCACTATAATAAAGGTTTGGAACTTTTTCAACGTTGCTTCTGAAAAGCTGTTTGCTGCACTTATTCTTGCACTCTTTTATTGCTTCTGGAAAGCTGATTGTTGCACTGTATTTCTCTCTCAAAAACATTTAGAAAATATTGCTCTTGCTCATTTGTGTTTCTCTCTTTTGAACTCTCAGATAACTTTGAATTGAAGTTTGAGTTCTTGTGTTTTTCAATTCTTTATTCTTCAGCATTAAGCCTCTATTTATAGTTGAACTTTAGGGCTTCACTGATGCTTTACTTCAGGAGTGTATTTCGATTAATCTGTTTTGAGAATATTCTGGAGTAGTTTGCTCAGATTCTGTTTTGAGCCTTTTTCTCCAATTCTGTTTTGAGCATTTTTCTCACATTCTGTTTTGAGCATTTTACTCAGATTCTATTTTGAGCATTTTTCTCAGATTCTGTTTTGAACATTTTTCTCTGACAGATTCATCTGACAATATCCTCTGGTGACGTCATCCTCTAATTTATGCTTCTGGTGACGTCATCTTTTGATGACATCATCTGGTGACGTCATCTTCTGATGACATCATCTGGTGACGTCATCCTCTGATTTCTGCTTTTGGTGATGTCATCTTCTGATCTATTCTTCTGATGACGTCATCTTTTGATGACATCATCTGGTGACGTCATCTTTTGATGACATCATTTGGTGACGTCATCTTCTGATGACATCATCTGGTGACGTCATCTTCTGATGACATCATCTGGTGACGTCATCCTCTGATTTCTGCTTCTGGTGACGTCATCTTCTGATCTATTCTTCTGATGACATTTTTCATTCTTCTTCTAAGTCAAATATGTTATTTTCATAAAATACATTTGTTAACATCAAAACTTTAATTGCAAGAACCAACTTGGTTCCAACAATCTCCCCTTTTTTGATGATGACAAACAATGTATTTTTGATAATACTTTTTCTTTCTTTTGACTTTGACTCCCCCTAAGACTAAGCTTCATTTTATATTTTCTCCCCCTAAGTCTAATGCCCAGATATGAAATACATCATACATCATCTTCTCCTCCTTTCAAATACATCATCTTCTCCCTCTGATATTTTATCAAATATTACATCTTCTCCCCATTTGTCATCAGACAAAAAGGATTGGATGAAGAAAAGAGATCCTTTGTTTTTTTTTTTTGACTCTTTTTTTTTGTTTTTTTTTTGACTCTTTTTTTTTATATATAAAAGTACATGAAGAAAAGGATTCTAATATTTTCTAGTCTTCAAGTTGATGCTTCATCCAAAGTAGTTGAGAGCTGCAGCCAGCTGCTGAAATGTATTCAGCCTCTGCTGTTGACATGGCAATGGTGTGTTGTCTCTTACTGGACCACGAAATTAAATTGTCTCCTAAAAAGTTACAATAGCCACTGGTGCTTTTTCTTTCAAGTTTATCTCCATCATAGTCAGAATCACAGTATCCACTCAGTTTGTATGTAGGAGTTTTCTTGTAAAACAAGGTGAGGTTGATAGTGCCTTTTAGGTATCTAAGGATTCTCTTAACAGCAGTTAGATGAGATTCTCTAGGATCAGATTGAAATCGAGCACATACATACACACTAAATATGATATCAGGTCTAGAAGCAGTAAGGTAGAGTAATGATCCTATCATTCCTCTGTAGATTTTCTGGTCAACTGTTGTTCCTGATTCATCTTTATCAAGTGAACAAGTAGGATGCATTGGTGTAGTCATAGGTTTGCAATCACTCATCTTAAACTTCTTGAGAAGTTCTTTTGTATATTTAGTTTGGTGAATGTAAATACCTTCTGAACTTTGTTGAATTTGTATTCCTAGAAAGAACTTAAGTTCTCCCATCATACTCATTTGAAATTCATGCTGCATTAATTCAGAAAATTCTTGACAAAGAATGCCATTAGTAGATCCAAAAATAATATCATCAACATAAATTTGATTGATCAAAATATCATTTTCTATTGATCTGCTAAACAAAGTATTGTCTATTTGTCCTCTTTCAAAGTTATTTTTAAGTAAGAAATTACTGAGTCTATCATACCATGCTCTAGGTGCTTGTTTTAACCCATACAAGGATTTTCTCAGTTTAAAGACATGGTTTGGAAATTCAAAATTTTCAAAACCTGGAGGTTGTTTAACATATACCTCTTCACTCAAATAACCATTGAGAAAAGCACTTTTAATATCCATTTGAAATTATTTGCAGCAAAGGACAATAAGATACGAATAGCTTCTAACCTGGCCACTGGAGCAAATGTCTCAGTGTAATCAATACCCTCTTGTTGACTGTAACCTTGTGCCACAAGCCTTGCCTTGTTTCTGACTACTTCACCCTTTTCATTTAGCTTATTTCTGAAGACCCACTTGGTTCCCACAATGTTCTTCTCTGGTCTTGGAACTAGATCCAAACATCATTCCTCTTAAATTCATTTAACTCTTCCTGCATTGCAATAATCCATCCATCATCTGCCAATGCTTCACTAACAGATGTAGGCTCAATCGATGAGATTAAACCAAACAGACTTATATCTTTTAATGATGATCTGGTTCTTAAAGAATCACTTCCACTTCCAATGATCAGATTTTCAGGATGAGATGACTGGTATTTCCATCCAGATTTCTCTTCTGACTTCTCATGACTGGTTCTGATTTGATCAGGTTCATCCTTTGAAGATGTGTCACATGCTTCTGATTTATTTGTATCCTTCACTTCTCCAAATTCTGCTGGTTTATCTGCTTCTGCTGGTTTGTCTGTTTCTGCTTCCTCTGGTGTTGTTAAATATGTAATATCAACATCTTGCTTTGACTTTGCAGTGTCAAGCTTTCCATAATTCATATGGTGTTTTATTCAACATAGACCTAATAAAGACTCTATTATGAATATAACATGCAGTGTTGATTGCTTCAGCCCAAAAATGTTTTGCAACATTTAAATCATTTAACATAGTTCTGGCCATGTCTTGGAGTGATCTATTTTTTTTAACTTATCTTCAGATTTATCCTCTGAAGACTTGTCAGGTTCTTCTTTCATCTTCCATCTTTTCAAGCTCTCTTGGTTTGTCTACATCAGCTTCTGGTTCTAGTAGATCTGTATCATCTTCTGGTTCTAGTAAACCTGCATCGGTTTCCTCTGGTTCTGGTAAACTAGCTTTAGTTTCCTCTGGTTCTGGTAAACCAGCATCAGTTTCCTCTAGTTCTGGTTAACCTGCATCAGCTTCATCTTGCTTTGACTTTTCAGATCAAGCTTCTTGTTATCATATTAAACATAAATATCAAACAATAATAGTATTTACAGCAAGATGTAACCTCTATGTCAACAGTTTCAGTTTTACTATGAAAATCCTCTTGTTTCTGATTTTCAGATTCTGAATCTGTATGTTCTGTGATTAGATGGTTTGGATGAAGGAATTTGAATTCCCTTCCTGGTTTGTAATCTTGATGAATTTTACTGGAGTGTTTGAAGAACTCTCCAGATACTGACACTTCTCTTTCTGCTGATATATCATGTTCCTCTGATAGTTCTGGAACTGATGATAATTCTGATTCTTCTGGTAGTTCCAGGTTTGTTGATATGAGTGATTTCTCTGTCTGTTCTGATATGTGTGATATGTGTGATTTCTTTGATATTTCTTGTTCCTCCTATGATTCTGGTTCTGGTTCTAATAGGTATTGTGTTGACCGGTTCTTCTTCTACTAGAGCCAATTGGCTTCTGTTTGGTAGATGTTGGAACATAGACCTTTTTCCCTTCATATATTGCCAGCATCCATTGACCAGACACCATGACTGGTGTTTCAATTTGGTTGCTTAGAACATCTGCAACATAGACAATTTTATCTTTTGGTACCCAAATCT
>JBBPBO010000001.1:25581093-25617334 GCA_037974295.1 Cicer cuneatum | reverse complement strand
TGTTTGGTAGATGTTGGAACATAGACCTTTTTCCCTTCATATATTGCCAGCATCCATTGACCAGACACCATGACTGGTGTTTCAATTTGGTTGCTTAGAACATCTGCAACATAGACAATTTTATCTTTTGGTACCCAAATCTGGTTGGGTCCAGGTTTGTTAGTCTTGAAAAGTTTCTTGTTTTCCCTTGTATTTAGCATAGGACAAGACACTTTGGAATGACCTTTCTTGTAACAAACAATACACACTATATCAGAGGGAACAAGTTTAAGCACAGGTTTAGATTCAGTTATAGTTTCTTCAAATCCTATACCTCTATTTCCATTCCTACTGACTCCATAAATCATAGAAGCATATTTGCTTCTTTCCATACCACTATCAAGAAATTCTTGAAGAACTTGTTCATGCATATCAGAATTACTTGTGGTATTTTCAATTGCTGTTGAATTATGATTATTTTTCAAATTTAAACTTTCATCTTTAATTTCAGCAAAACTATTTTTCAAGCATACATTCTCTGTTTTCAATTTTGCAATATCAGTTTCAAGAATGACACTTTCTATTTTAAATTCTGCAATCTGATTCTTTAAAACATTAACTTCTTCTGTTAGATTTGTATTTTCTTTCTTAAGAGTTTTCAGTTTTAAAGATAATTTGTAATTACTGTTTAAAAAATCATTCAGAGCAGTAATCAAATCAGATCGAGTGAATTCAGAATATACCTCATTTTCATCATCTTCTGATTCTCTTCCAGAATCAGATTCTGTGTTGGATCCAGAGTTGGTGTGAGCCATCATAGCCAAATCTGCATGTTCATCTTCAGAAGATTCATTAGAATCATCCCATGTAGCCATCATGCTTTTCTTCTTAGTTCTGAAATCTTTCCTCTAGTACTTCCCTTTCTCCATATTTGGACATTCTGACTTGATATGTCCAGATTCATTGCATCCGTAGCAGATGATACCTTTCTTGTCATTTGTATCATCACTTCCTTTGTTGGACTGATTGGAATATCTCTGGGGAAATTTATTCCTTTTGTTATGCCACATCTTTCTGAACTTCCTGGATAAGAAAGCAATTTCTTCTTCCTCTGAGTTCAGACTTTGATCGTTTGAATCACTATTTTCTAATGTTGCTTTTAGAGCCTTTTTCTGCTTGGATTTCAGGGCTAGAGTTTTGTTTTTCTTCTTGGGTTCATCTTCTTCCAATTCAATTTCATGTGATCTGAGAGAGCTGATTAATTCTTCCAGATCTTTAGCTTCCTGATTAGCAGTAATCTTTGGTCTCCACTTGATTGTCAGACTTCTAAGTATTTTCTTTACATGATCAGCAGTAGTGTAGCTCTTTTCTAGTACCCTTAATCTTGATACTAGAGTCTGGAATCTGGAAAACATAGTTTTAATGTCTTCATCTTCTTCCATTTTGAATAACTCGTACTTCTTGACTAGAATATTAGCCTTTGCTTCTTGGACTTTCTTACTGCCTTCGTAAGTCAGAATCAGACTATCATAGATGCTCTTCGCTGTTTCTCTGTTAGTGCATTTGTCGAACTCCTTGAACGTGATTGCATTGATCATGAACGTTCTGGATTTGTGATGCAACTTGAACATCTTCTTTTGATCAGCATCCATATCTCTTCTGGAAATTTTAATACCATCAGCATCTTCTGGAGCAGTATAACCATCGTCCACAAAGTCCCAAAGTTCAGGATCTTGTGAAATAAAAAAACTTCTCAGCCTGTCCTTCCAGTATTCAAATCGTTCTCCATCAAATAGAGGTGGTCTGTTGATGTTTCCTCCAGTAGCTTCTTCATTGAATCCGGACATATTGATCCCTTGGATCTTTCCTCAAACACTGTAAAGTGCTCAGCCTTGAGACCGAGCTCTGATACCAATTGAAGGTGCAAACACGAGAAGGGGGGTTGAATTGTGTTTGTCAAACTTAATTACTTTTGCTGTTTTGTTAAATATTGATTTGAATTATTCGATAAATAACTAATCAGATTCGGCAGCGGATAATAATAACATAATAACACAACAATTTATACTGGTTCACCGTTAACTAGGCTACGTCCACTCCCTTCCTCCAGAAGGCCTTTTTACTAATTCAAACTCCTTTGAATTACAACACCACTGACCCTTCAAGTCAGTCTTCCCAAACAGCCTGACAACCCCAGACTTTTAAGGAACAACAACACCTTAACTAAACCAGCTAAGTCTTCTCAAACAGCCTGACAACCCCAGACTTTTGAGGAGTAACAACACCTTGACTAAACCAGCCAAGTCTTCTCCTACCAATCTGAAAACCCCAGATTGAAGAAGGAATCTACACAACTATAATAAAGGTTTGGAACTTTGCAACGTTGCTTCTGAAAAGCTGTTTGCTGCACTTATTCTTGCACTCTTTTATTGCTTCTGGAAAGCTGATTGTTGCACTGTATTTCTCTCTCAAAAACATTTAGAAAATATTGCTCTTGCTCATTTGTGTTTCTCTCTTTTGAACTCTCAGATAACTTTGAATTGAAGTTTGAGTTCTTGTGTTTTTTAATTCTTTATTCTTCAGTATTAAGCCTCTATTTATAGTTGAACTTTAGGGCTTCACTGATGCTTTACTTCAGGAGTGTATTTCGATTAATCTATTTTGAGAATATTCTGGAGTAGTTTGCTCAGACTCTGTTTTGAGCCTTTTGCTCACTGATCTGTTTTGAACATTTTGCTCCGCTTCTGTTTTGAGCATTTTTCTCAGATTCTGTTTTGAGTCTTTTTCTCCAATTCTGTTTTGAGCATTTTTCTCAGATTATGTTTTGAGCATTTTTCTTAGATTCTATTTTGAGCATTTTTCTCAGATTCTGTTTTGAACATTTTTCTATAACAGATTCATCTGACAATATCCTCTGGTGACGCCATCCTCTGATTTATGCTTTTGGTGACGTCATCCTCTGATTTCTGCTTCTGGTGACGTCATCTTCTCATATATTCTTCTGATGACATTTTTCATTCTTCTTCTAAGTCAAATATATTATTTTCATAAAATACATTTGTTAACATCAAAACTTTAGTTGCAAGAACCAACTTGGTTCCAACATATTGTCATACTTCCTTGGAATTGAGTTTGTTACCATTGAGAATGGGGTATTCATGCACCAGAAAAGATATGCTACTGGCGTATTGAATAGGTTTAACATGCAAGACTGCAATGACACAAGCATCCCAACAGAAGCAGGCTGGTACTTGTTGGAACCAAGTTGGTTCTAAGTACTTAGGATTTTGATGTTTATAAAAGCACTCAATGTAATCTTATTTTTGTACCTTGAATTATTAAATTAAATGCCACCTGAAGCTGAAGTAATCAGAAGTAGAAGATCAAAAGGGTTCCAGAGATTGAATCATGAAGGTACTAGAAATACTCCAGGATGTCAAAACATCACCAGAAGATATCTTTGCTGGCCCAGATCAGAAGGAAGCAAAGTCAGAAGGAGACCTGGACCAGACCAGAAGGAAGTCTGCCAGAGGGAGACTTGATCCAGAGTAGAAGGAATCAAATGTGAGATTTATTCCAGAAGTTATTCTGACCAGAAGATGGCCTGGCAGTGAAATAATAAATAGCCCAGACTTGATCCAGACTTAATCAGAGGATAAGTTAATGGGTCCAGAAGAAGAGAATCAATCCAGATTTGACCTAGATCATTAGATAGCATGGTTCATGGTATGAAACTAAGTCCAGATCAGAAGAAATGATTTCCAGAATTGATCCAAAATCAAAGGTAAAATGTCCATACTGAAATATTATTTGTCCAAAGTTAATTTCAGTTCAATCCATACCAAGTCCAGAATTGGTCCAGATCAGAGGGAAGATATTTAGATCAATGGTTCCGATTTAAGTATTTGGCCCAGTGTTGGCCGAGATCAGAAGATCAGACCATGGCCCAGTGTTGGCCGAAATCAAAAGGTCAGGATGTGTGGTCCAGCAATGGCCGAGATCAGAGGATCACAACAAATCAGATTGCTAGACCAGGATGGCTGAGATCAGAAGATCATAAGATTAGAAAGTGTGGTCCAGGGTTGGCCGAAATCAGAGGATCACAGCAGATCACTTAGTATTGTCCAGATGTGGACTAGCGCAGAAGATCAAATGGTCCAGATTTAATCATGAGGATTAACGATGGAGATTTTAATTTATTTTGATCAAAGTATTAAAAGGATTTGTTACAAAAATAAAGTGAAGTCGTATGGGAGTTCAGGAGCTATTGGCGGGATGAAACTAAAGACATGATTGGCCAGTTATTTTTGAAAGAAAATCTGAAAATAAAAAAGATATGTTTTTTATTTAAGTGAAGCCCGATTGGTCAAGATATTTTTGCAAGAGAATCCACCAAGATACAACTCGAAATTAAGCTTGGAAGAGGCCCTAATCTGCATCTATAAAAGGAGGCTCAAGGCAGAATACTTAGTATCGAAAATTACAAAAGAGTCATACACTTCTAAAGCAAACACTCAAGTTTTCAGTGAGGTTAATTGTGAGTTTCAGCTTTTAAGAAGCAAGCACTCGTGTTATTTTCTTTCCCGTGTGTTAGATCTAAGTTGTTGAAGTAGAGTCTACAATCTGAGGGAGTCAGAAGGGGTAGCAGATTACTTGGCAATTAGATTCAAGGCGTTGTAATTCCTTCTACAATCTGGGGTTGTCAGATTGGCAGGAGAAGACTTAACTTAAGAAGTCAAGGTGTTGTATTCCTCAAGAGTCTAGGATTGTTAGACTGTTTGAGAAGACTGACTTGGAGGGTCAGTGGAACTGTTGTAATTCAAGGTTTGAATTAGTGAAATCCTTCAAGGTGAAGGGACTGGACGTAGCCTCGTTAACGGTGAACCAGTATAAAAATTATGTGTTTTATTTTTACTTTATATCCGCTGCTAACTCTGTTTTTATTCATACATCAAGTTTTGTTTTAAAACTGCAAAAACAGAAAAAGTATTCAAGTTAGTCAAACACAATTCAACCCCCCCTTCTCGTGTTTGCACCTTCAGTGCTATCAAAAGAACGAGATGAAGAGCTGGTTGATTCCACAATGTGCAAACAGATGGTAGGATCATTGATGTATTTGTGTAATACAAGATTTGACTTAGCATATAGTGTTGGATTGATTAGTAGATACATGGAAAAGCCTAGAACGCCTCACTATTTGGTAGCAAAGAAGATATTGAGATATATCAAATGAACAAGTGAATTTGGCCTGCTATATCCTAGAAGTTCGAATGAAAGTGATGCTGAATTGATTGGATATACTAATGTTGATTGGTGTGGAGACAACGATTATAGCAAAATCACAACGGGCTATGTATTCATGATGAATAAGACACCAATTTCATGGTGCTCAAAGAAGCAAAGCATAATAGCATTGTCCACATGTGAACCTAAGTATGTGGCTGCATCGATGGGAGCTTGTCAAGCTCTATGGCTGGCGGGGCTGGTGGCTGAGTTGGGCTTGAGAAATGAAGAACCAGTGAAGATAATGATTGACAATAAATCTGCAATGATTTAGCCAAGCATCCAATTGCTCATGGAAGAAGCAAGCATATTGAAACACGATTTCATTTCCTAAGAGACCAAGTGATCAAAGACAAATTAAAGTTGGAGCATTGCAGTACAAATGATTAGAAAGCATACATCCTCACCAAGTCATTAAAGAGGGTGAAGTTTCAAGAGATGAGGAGCAAGTTTGGAGTAACATTCTTAAAATCATTTTGAATTATGGAGAGTGTTAAATATGTAATTCATAAATGGTAATTGGAAGTAGTTAAAGACAATTATGGAGGTTAGAGGTAGTTAAGAAGTTAGTTTTGATGTAACTATGCAAACTGTTTGATATAAATACTAGTGCTAGCTCTGTTACTTGCACAACAAGTAATAATACACGTTGATTCTTTCAATGCATTTTCTTCTTCAATGCCAAATTCTCTCAACTCAATAGTCACAAGTTAAAGTCTTCTAACAAATATGCGGGTTCGAAATCCAATTCTCACAAGTTAGACTTAGGCCTTGATATATATTTTTTGACAACTTACACTCGAGACTTGCAATGTCCAATTGGAACTAACCTATTATAACCTAGTATCTCAATTATCTAAGAGTGTATCTTGTGCTCCAACTATGCATAATCCGATCAAAATATATTCTTTGAATGCGATCGAGTTTGTTATTTATCTATGGAGTTTGATTATCCTCTATTCTCAACATCCCTTTTTATATTTCCACTATCATTCGATTTTTCTGATTGGTATGAGATCTCGATTTCCTCAATTCAAGATTGTTGTTTTGGCTACCTTATGAATTTGATTAATACCATTTGGTGTTGCAGAAATAAAAGGAGATTTAATAATCATATTCTTAATTGGCGTTTAACTACTAACTAAATCTATTATAATACTTCTCTTGCTAGTAATCACACTAGGGGTATTACTTTTTCTACTATGCATGAATTTGTCGGTCATAAAACCTTTTAGGTGAACATTCATGTTAATATTGCTCCTCATATCATGGAGATTATGTAGCATCATCATGTGGTATCTGGAGTTAAATGCAATACTCATGACACTACAAAAGGGTGTCTTGGTCTTGCAACTTGTAAGGTATTTTCAGAGAAAACAGTGTAACAATTGGAGTCTACAAAATATTATTTTTCGTTTTTTTACGACATGTAGTCTTAGTGTAACAATTGGAGTCCACAAAATATTGTTTTTCTTTTTTTTACGACATGTAATGACATATAGACTTATATGATATAAAGTTGACATATTGATTAAAGTAAAAAATTTAAAGAATAGAGTAATAAGAATTTCAATAGTTCAAACACCACATTCAATATAATTATAACCATACTCACATTATTAACCTTGGTTGTTATCAATAAAATACATGTGCACTTGCAACTATCAAACATTAAACAAATATGCATTATTGGTTCTTCACAATGCAAAATTTGTTGTTTTCCGGACCCATACCCCTAAAGAAGGAACTTACCGATATACTCTTTTCTTTCTTTTGATTTCCCACTTCATGAACAATAGACAACCCCAACCCTCTCCACCAAAGTCGATAATTTTTTTCCTTTAAAAATAAAAATAAATTATACTAAAGAGATTCCCCCAAAGTGGATTAAGTTGTTTCAAAAGGGTAAAAAAAAAAATGCTGACAGGTTTGAATTTTGAGTATGTATCAAACCAAATTTTAGAATTTAGATTTATTTATGCAATCAGTATATTGTACCATTGAATTTAAGATTGGATGATTCAATAATTTTTTGGTCCAATATTATTCAATAATTTAGATGTAACAATAATATAAACCATTATTTTTTTATTATAAATGTGTTAAAATGTCAATGTAGTACAAGGCAGAGTTATACGCTAATATATATATATATATATATATATATATATATATATATATATATATATATATATATATATATATAATATTTTTTTTACTAAAAACGGTAGTTATTTATTTCAATTGATAAAAATTACATTAATAGAAAATAATACAATAGAAAATAATACAATTCAAAGTAGTTAAAACCAGAAATGATGAATTTGCGACAAATTCACCACATCCAGGTTAATAACATAAAACAAAAAAATGCCAACAATTAAGAGAAAACCTACAAATATAACAAGATTCAAGTATCTGAAATACTTATGTCTTTTGAAATGTAACGTTAAAGATGTAAAAAGTCATTGGATAAGTTTGTACTATATCATAACTAATCTATCAATATAAACAAATGAACGTTATATTAAGACGGAAAATCAAAATGTCACGTCAAATATAAATCAAAACGCCACATCAAATATGGTGTGACAAGCTTTCCACGTGATATAAGATGGTTGATTTGTGAATTATATGCACATTTTGATAACACGGAAAATATCTTTTTAGGAATAATTTAAAATAAAAAATAAAAAAATGATAATTAAATAAAATCTCACCTTACATCCCAAAGAATAGAAACGAAGTGGGTCTAAAAGGTTTCTTCCACAAATCTCACAAATGTAAACAATTGTGTTTCTAGATTTTGGTTGAGGAAGGCTGAAATTTTCATTAACTCAAAGAAACAGAAGCTATACATAGTGAATTACATAAAAAGAAAAAATTCCTAAGGGTGTGGATTTGTCAAACGAGCTAGGATAAGGTCTAAAGTTTTTTGGATTCGCTATTTATTCTTGGTCGTAGATTCTATGAAGGCTTTAGTTTTTGCCTCTAACCTTGTGAAGTCTTCCATTTTCACAAACTGAGAAAGATCACAAGGTGCAGAGGGAGCAGTAAGTGGAACATCAACTTCAGTAGAGGAACTCGGTTCTAAAGCAACATTCACTTAAGGGACTTTTAGGATGAAAGATGAAGGATGAAGGTGAAAAAAATCTAAGAAATTAAGAGTTTGAATTGTGTTTTTTATTTTTTATTTTTAAAAACAAGTTCTAGTTAGATACTTAAAGAAATATTAACAAAAGTAAGGAGATAAGGAAGAGAGATTACAAACCCGATTTATCCTAGTTCATCACTAACACAGTAATTACGTTCAGTCGTTTCACTTTGAATGATTTAATCCACTATATCAAACTGACTTTCACAAGCACTAGAACATCTACTAATCTCTTGACTATATTCTAATCTTCTAAAACTTCTAGCATAGTACAAGAAAACTTTTGAGGTTACAAACACTAATGGGTTAAGTTACAAATATGAGGCGTTGGAGTTTTTATGGGAAACTCTTACAAGAGGATTTTGTAATATAAACATTCAATAAAAACATTGATTATTTTAGAAATTTTTTCACTTTTCTGTATACACGATTTGTTTTGCTTATAAGTTTCACGTGTTATCGTGTATATTTGAATTGTTGTTCACACTTCTTTATATAGATAAACTTGATGTCATTAGTGAAATGACAATGTTGATCACAAGAAAGGGGAGGTTTGAATTTTGATTCCTTTTTAAAATTAATTTCAGTATTAAAATTTGTTAACTCAAAATTGAATGGTTTGATAAATAATAAAGACCGAACGTTCTTTATTAGAATATAACAATTAAAACATCACAAAGTGATTAGGGCTATGCAAGTGAAAAATAAAAAGGAGATAAGGATAAGAGAACTCACACAGCAATATATTCTAGTTCACGCAAAGTGGTTTACGTTCAGTTATCACTATTTGTGAGTTTTTTCACTAAAGTGTTCAAATAAGAACGTTCCTGTTTTTCCCACCAATGTTCAAGATCAACTTTGACCAGTTACAATAGTTCACCTTTCAACCTTGAAAGGATTTTTAAAGATTACCCTTCAGTCCAGAAGAGTAATTACAAGTCACCTTTCAAATACAAAGGTAATTCTCCAATAAACTTAAATATTTATAATTCTATAGTGTTTGAGTTTCAATAGAAATGATTCGAAGAGGATTGATGGATCAGCCTTTACTCAAAACTTGTTTGAGTTAAATTTTAAGCAATTAGACTCAAAGAATAGATCCTTAAATCTAGTGAAGAAGAGCTGGAGTCTTTGTTTGATTCAAGAGCTTATATTTCTCAAGAATTATGATTTAAGTGAATGATTGTTTGCACTTTGAATTGATGATGTTTCCTTTGCCTTGAGGTTCCTTTTATAGGCTTCTTGAATGTCTGTGTCAGCTCATATAGTCGTTGGAAGGTAGGTTGTTAAGTCTAGGCATGTGTTGTAAATAAACGAAGAATGTTCCTGCTTGATCATCAGAACGTTCTTCGTTTGTGTTTTGGGCAACTGTTTGGATTTGTCACTTTTGACAGCTGTTTGTAAATCATGCTATTATGTGCTTGCGTCATTGATGCAGTGCCTGTCTTTGTCCAAGTTGTACTTGCTTATCTAAGCCAAAAAAATTTGAAGATTAATCTTGCTATATACTCTTTATGCATTGCTTTGACTTTGTTGATTCTTTTGACGAATCTATCAAAAGTATTCTTGAGTATACAGTTATGTTCCTTTGTAATAAATACTGGTGATTTGCCATGCAGCTTGATGTATTTTCGTGACCTAGGTCGATCTTGAATTCAAGAAGGTTTTGTTCTTTAGTAAACCAGAACGTTCTTGGATTGATGTTGTGAAAGCCAGATCGATCTTTGTTTTTTGTTTTAATAATCAGAACAGCCTTGATCTTTCAGATTGATATGTTTCTTCTGATTTGATCTTTGTTATGTTTGATGCATATCTTTGATTAATTCATTCTAAAGCACATGTTAAATAACAACACATTTTGAATATCATAATTAGAAGATTAATTAACTTTGTTTAATTATCAACAAAACATTTAATTTGAGATTTTGCCTCAACAATTAGGGTTTCTAACCATTGCAGGAATTGTTGCACAATTCTCGTACAAAATATAAGGATTGGACAATTAGTCGGATGTTGTGAATCATCCCATTTATTCTTGTCCTTTTGTAACGTTGTGATGATTTAATGTATTTTGATCGTTAAGATAGGATAATTATAGGGTGTGTGTATGAGAGGATCACATAATGTTTGTTGTGGATGTTTAAATCAGATGACAACTTCCATTAGAGGATGATATATAATTTGACTAGGAACAACATATGCATTTATGCATTTATGGATTTCAAATTTATGAGTTTGAACAAACCAACAAAAACTTAATTGATTTTAATCTGAGTTTTATTTTTGGATTTTTTAAGTTTTGATTTCTCAGTTGATGAAGATGATGAAATCAATGAAAAAAGTGAAGAACCTTAACAATTTTAATTTAGGATTTTAAATTTCAATAAAAATTAATTAAAAATATAGAATTTGTTGATTTAAACTTGCCACCACATCAACATTATGAGATCATCACCATCTCATTAGATATGTAACTATTTTAATGGAGTTAAATATAAATTAAAATACAACCTTAACATTTACGTTTTGAAAGTTAAAGGGGTTGATTCGGGAAAAACAATCAATTTTAAATATATATCAAATTTAAAGGATTATAGACGTAATTTGACCTACAAAATTATTTCTTCAAATTTTGAATTGCCATTTTTTTAAAGTTTATTTCCTCCCTTAGAAAACAAATATTGTGTGCATTCGGTAAGACTATACATATTTACTTTTCATTGAGTATCCTTTAATTTTTCAATCACAACTTTCCTTTAACTTATCAATCACACTATGTGATACCATGTAATGTTTTATTTCCATCTAATGGAGCTTACATATATATAAAACATAATATTTTCTTGGAACAAAAATAAAAGCTCTAACTTCCAAATTTATCAAACATATTTGTAACAACAAGAAGTTAAAACATTATCCAGGTTTGGAATGCAAACTCCTTGCAAAAAACTTTGACCAAAGCAAAATGCTTTACAATCACGATATTGATTACAACTGGAAAAACATTTCTCTGTATGATATACAAGGGTCATACTTATTAACAAGAGTAATATATATTAGTGTAATAAATATTTAATATGCATAACATAAATATTATATGAACGACTAAAACTCTATTATGCACATTGTCTACGTACCCGTTGAAAATAGAAGAACCATGACCAAGGCTGCTACAAAAAACTCTGTTTATTAATCATTGTTTTTATCTTATTTCTTTTCTTCAATGATCCTATTTAAATTTATAAGTATATTTTTCATGCTTATGTATGTATTTATATATTATAACTCTAGTAAAATTATAACAAATAAAATCTATTTAAATATTTACTTTAATTTACTTTAATGATGTGAAATATAAAATTTATATTATTTTAATAGAAATTTTACAATTTATATCAAAGTCAAAGTCTCTAGTAAAAAAAGACCAAACTTCATTTATAATATTACATTTGGTTTATTTAGCATTTTATATTTTATATACTTACATTAATTCTGTCCGTTAAGTTAAATTACACCATTTTTTTTCATTCCTTATAATAAAAATAATAGAATAATTTGAATGAGAGGAAAAATATTCTAAATAAATTATAAGATATTATGTTAAGAATATATTAGATTTTGAATTTTATGTTAAATTATAATTTTGTTAGCCATTTAACATTTTAATCATATTTGTTAACAGTAAATTTTGACATAAAAATATATTAATATAAAATATAATTGAAGTATGATGTGATATAAAATCAAATTTTTAAAAAATATCATATACAAACTATAAAAAATTACTTATTTTTAATGACTTATTAATCTGATATTCTATTCAAAGATATCTCTCATTATTTATTAAAAGATATTAAAATGAACAAAATTATATTTGATACCCCTCACATTGACATCTATCCCCATAATTTTTTTTTAAAAAAAACTCAATTTTGTCTCTACAATGTCTACTTTCTCTCATTCAAAATATTTGGATTCATTTTATATCTATTAAATTTTAATTTTCAACATTTCCGTTAGACAAAAAAAAAATTGAGAAAAAATTTTGCTTATCAAATTTTTCGTTTTTCAAATTTTCGATAGGCAAAAAAACTTTTGAAAAATATTTTTGCCTACTAAATATTTTGTTTTTGAAATTTCTTATAGGTAAAACAAAAAAAACTTGAGAAAAAAAAATGTATTTATCAAATTTTTTATTTTCGAAATTTTGGGTAGAAAAAAAAGAAATTGAAAAAATATTGTTACCTACCAAATTTTTTGTATTATAAACTTCCAGTAAGCAAAAAAAAAAAGTACAGAAATTTTTTTTTTAATCAAATTTGTCGTTTTAAAAAAATGAATTTTTTAGTTGAAGAATTTAAAAGAAAATAATTACTTTATCCGTCTTTTTCAAAGGGGGTATGTCTGAATTGTCCAAATTTTTTTTACTTTTACTATTGACTATGGGGTATTTTGGAAAGTTCATAGACAAAAATTACATATGTTGGAGTATAGGTCTAAAATGATTGCTACAAAATTCAATTTTTTCTGTCAAAAACTATATATCAAAGTCTAAGTCTGACTTGTGAGAATTGAATTTCATACCTCACATATTAACTCATACTCTCACATTTCACTAATTTTCGTATGAACTTCCAAAAATACCTCGTAGAAAATACAAAAAATTTAAAGAAAATCAATTTGTTATTTGTACCCAACATCAATGTTTCTTTAATATACCAGAAGTTACTAAAACAAAATTTCCAATATACAAAATTATTTTATTCTTTTGGATAGTGGCATTCA
This sequence comes from Cicer cuneatum, assembly GCA_037974295.1. Classification (NCBI taxonomy): domain Eukaryota; kingdom Viridiplantae; phylum Streptophyta; class Magnoliopsida; order Fabales; family Fabaceae; genus Cicer; species Cicer cuneatum. Next base: position 25,604,133 of record JBBPBO010000001.1, on the reverse strand, counting down.
CTTGTATGTTTTGATGCCTTTTTTCCATAGTGGTACCTCTCTTTTCGGCCTCCATTTCTTCACTAATATAGTGCTATATTTTTTTTTTCTTCTTTATGTTCTTTCCTTTCTATATCTGTAGTCACTTTGTTCATGGGATCCCTGCAAGAGAATAATGAATTTTATGAATAATGAATTTTTCTGGAATTTTATGTTAATGTTCTTTTATTTTTTATGCATCCAATGAATTAATGTTCTTCTAAAAATGCATTGCTATAAACTTGGTTTTCTTAAATATATTTTAATACTATTGTCAAATGTAGCTCTGGAACTAGTTTACTTTGCACATTAGCCAAAAGCCCTTTTTTTGGGTTCATGCATTCACCTTCATAAATTAGATTCCTGAACTACATTCTTGCAAATAAGTTATCTTTACCATCCATGTCATCCTTTTTTGTTAAAATAAGAACTAGCATGCTTTCAATGTTAGACAATTATTTCCAAGGTTTATAACCAAGTGAAATTTATAACAATGAAGTGCATAATCACTTGATTGGCCTCAAGTGGTTAATAAAGTCTAGTTGAAGGTAAATCATTCGGAAAAACCCAAATTTGAATTTTAGCTGGAGCAATCTCTAAGAACCGGAAAACAATGAAATATGTTGATTATTATGCATCTTATATCACTTTAAGATCTATGTTGATATATTTATCTTGGCTCTCTTGCAACAATGCTAGAACAACACCAACCACCGGTTCAACTCCAGGCACCGGAACTGGCACGGGCACAGGAACAACTCCGGGTAGTCCTAATGGAAAATCAATTACTCATATTATCCACGGCAAATCTGTGGGTAAGTTACCCACGGAGAATCTGTGGGTATTTTACCCACGGAACATCTGTGGGTAATTTACCCACGGAAACTCTGTGGGTAAATTACCCACGGACATTCCTTAAATAACCATATCCTACTGATTGTCCGTGGGTAAATATTTACCTACGAGCGAAATAGCTACGGACCCGTGTCCGTGGGTAATTTTAGGTTACCTACGAACTTGTCGTGGGTAAAGATAAAATCTGCCGTAGGTAATAACACTTTTTCTTGTAGTAATTTCCTATATGTAAAATTATTTGTCAGTTTGTTTTACATTCAAAATTTATGGTAACAAAATTTTTTCTCAATTTTTTTTGCATACCAAAAATCTCGAATTTGAAATTTTTGTAAAATTATTTCTCAATTTTTTTTTACATATTAGAAATTTCACGTTTTGAATTTTATGATATAAATCTATCTTTTTCAATATTTTTACGTACAAGAAAATTCATAAATTGTTTATATGAAATATTTTTTCTTGGTGTGTTTTACATATTACAAATTTTGTTTTCAAAATTTTCAATGAATAAAATTTTTTCTCAATTATTTTTCTCTTTTTTTTACATTCTGAAAATTTTAAAATTTCTAGAATGTTAATTTCTAAACTCTGATTTTTGACAAACAAAATTCCATACTAGAAAATTCATATTTGTGTGCGATAAAAAATGAGTTCAAAAGTTTTTAATAAAAATGATAGGAAAAACATCGATTTTTCAAAAATTGAGGGGGAATGAAATACAATTTTTCTAACTTGTGGTCTTTCGTAGACTTTTATTTAGGCTAAAAAATTGAATTTTTGTACCCAACATTTAGACCTATACCCCACATATTTAATTTTTATCTACGAACTTCCCAAAATGCGCCCCCATTTAATTTTTTTTCTCATATATTCTTCAACAGGAAAATTCACACATACCCTCGTTCGAAAAAGTAATTTTTTTCTCGTAAATTCTTCAACAAGAAAATTCATTTTTTTTTTAAAACAAAATATTTGGTAGGAAAAAAATTTTCTCAACTTCTTTTTTTGCTACCGGAAATTTCGAAAACGAATAATTTGACAGACAAAAATCTTCTCAACTTTTTTTTAAGCTTAATTGCAGTTTTAGTCCCCATATTTTTACTAATTCACAAAATTGATCACTTATTTTAAAAGTCGACAGTTTTGGTCATCTTTGTGATTTTTTAACTAAAAGATGATGATGTGGGATATTTAAATATCGTGACATATGATACAATGTAAAATCATTAGTACCTATGAAATTAGAATAAAATGCCGTAAAAATTTAAATTTCAAATTCGGAAATTTTCTATATTTTTAATTTAATTAATGACATATGAATAATTAATGCATCTAGATGATTTTTATCACAGAATTTTATATCACACCATTAAAAATATGTCAAATCATCATTTTTTTTAGTTTAATTTAAAAGAATGACCAAAACTGTCGACTTGTAAAATAGAGAAAGCAATTTAGTAAATTGAAAATAATAGACGGATCAAACTACAATTAAGCTTTTTTTATCTACCATAAATTTCAAAAACAAAATATTTAGCAAGCAAACAAATTTCTCAAACTTTTTTATTGTCTACTAGAAATTTCGAAAACTAAAAATTTGATAAGCAAAATTTTTATCCAACTTTTTGTTGTATACCAAAAATTTTAAAAACAAAAAAATTAATAGATATAAAATGGATCCAAAAAATTTCAACGAGAGAAAGTAAAAATTATAGAGATATAATTGAGTTTGTTAATAATTGTGGGATAGAGGTCAAAGTGAGAAATATCAAATCTAATTTTTTTTTTACAGGTGAGACCCAAAACTTGCAAAATTCAATTGGAACTAATCTATTATGACTTGTGCTCCAACGTACTATGCATAATCCAATCAGAATCTATTCTTTGAATGCGAGTTTGTTATTCATGTATGGAGTTGGGTTATCCTCAATTCTCAACATCCATATTTATATTTCCTCTATAAATTCGATTTTTGCAAATTGGTGTGAGATCTCGATTTCCTCAATGCAAGATTGTTATTTTAGCTGCATTTGATTAATACTATTTGGTGTTGTAGAAACAAAAGGATGTTTAATAATCATATTCTTAGTTGGTGTTCAACTACTAACTAAATCTATTCTAATACTTCTCTTGCTGGTAATCACACTAGAGGTATTACTTTTTCTACTACGCATGAATTTTTCGGTCTTAAAATCTTTTATGTGAACATTGATGCTATAATTGCTTCAATGGAGATTACGTGGCATCATCATGTGGTATCTTGAATAAATGCAATACTTATGAGTCAGGACACTACAAAAGGGTGTCTTGGCCCTACAGTTTGTGGGAGTATTTCATGCAACAACTATGCATATATATATATATATATATATATAAACGACCTATGTGGATGGTGGATTGTAGTAAATTCTGTGAAAAAATAGAGTTCACAAAGTATTGCTTTTTTGGAACATGCAACGCTAGTAGATATAAAGTTGACTATCATTGAAGTAAAAAATTTAATGAATAGAAAAATAAAAAGGTCAATAATTCTATCACCACACTCAGCGTAATTATAACCATACTCACATTATTAAAATTTGTCGTTAAAAATAAAATACATGTACACTTGCAACTATCAAACGTTAAACAAATATGCAATATTGGTTCTTCATAAGGCAGAATTTGTTGTTTTCCGGACCCATACTCCAAAAGAAGGAACTTTCCTATATACCCTTTTCTTTCTTTTGTTTTCTCACTTCATGGACAATAGACAACCCCAACCATCTCCACCAAAGTCGATCATTTTTTTTCTTTATATATAAAAATAAATTATGCTAAAGAGATTCCCCCAAAGTGGATTAAATTGTTTCAAATGGGTAAAAAAAAATCTAACAGGTTTAAATTTATAGTATGTACCAAACCAAATTTTAGAATTTAAAATTATTGCGGTCAGTACATATCTATATCTATCCTTCGATCAAATCTAAATTTAAAATTTAAATTTTAATTTAAAATTTAAATTTTTTATTTTAATTATAGAGTCAAAGTGTGTTTGATCGCACTATAGTCAGACCAGTTTCAAATTTTGAGGATAAAAAAATATATATAACCGTTAGGATCCAAATGGAGCCCTTCTTGGAATTCCTTTTCTTCTCCTTGCATTTGAAGGAGGTGTTGGGGGCGTGGCTGGATACATGCCTTGTTGTGAGCCTTCACGCAATACTTCTTCTTCTTGTTGTCTTGAAGAGATTGATCTCCTTGATATTCCCTCCTCCTTTGTTGATACCTCATTGGTATTAGCATCTATAACAAAGCTTGCATTCCCATTTCTCTTTATTCCTACAAGCTAATTCAGTCATTGCCAGCACAACAATTAATTCGTAGACTAATATTTGTATCAAATTAATTAGACCAATCATATTATTCATCAATTGTTAGCAAAATAATATTATTCGTTAATTATTATTTTATATAATTTACATTATTATGCCATGTTCCCATCTATTATTCAATACTTTTTGGTCCAATATTATTCAATAATTTAGATGTAACAATAATATAAACCATGATTATTTTTTTATAAATGTGTTGAAATGTCAATGTGATACAAGGCAGAGCTATATGCTAAATAGATATATATATATATACACATAATGATTGATAGTGGAGGAGTATTTATATAATTATGGTGTGATGAGCTTTCCAAATAATGTAGGTGAATATAGGGTGGTTGATTTGTGAATTATATGCACATTTTTATAATACGAAAAATGTTATGTTGAGGAAGAAATTACAATTAAAATTAAAAATAATTAAATAAAAATCTCACCTTACATCCCAAAGAACAGAAACGAAGTGGGTCTAAAAGGCTTCTTCCACAAATCTCACAAATGTAAGCAACTGCTTTTCCAGATTTTGGTTGAGGCCTTTCATTCAGAAATAAAACTCTAGCACTATTGATCACATATGTTTGCACTCCACTAATATCCAACACTTTATGAATTTCTCCCACCCTAACTACATCGTGATACGAAGATCGCCTTATCTAATTAACCAATCACATATAAAATGAACATCATATAATATATAAGACTAAATTAATTTTATATACTAATAAAAATCACAAAATTTAATCAAACCCATTATAAAATTAAAAAAAAAACCTGAATGACTTGGTGATCCTTGTGTCTTGACGAACGACAATAGAAGCAAAAGGCATCAACATTGCAATCTAGACAAAACATGTTACATTCACTCCTTGCAGCATCCCCATGAATCCGACACACATTGAAAAATGGTGTGTTAAGAAGTGGTTTGAGCCATGGAGGTACCAACATTGTGTCCTGCTCAAAAATCAAAATCAAAATCAATCATTTAGATTTATATAAATTAAAATCATATAAATATATATATGTATATACCATAGTCTAAATTGATGAATTAATGTATAAATGTATAATTGTTGAATGAAAAATTGTATTTGTATTGACTTCTCAAAACCATAGTGTGGTGGAATCAAAGAGAGAGTAAACGGGGCTTCAACTAAGAAATCTACAAGACACAAGAAGCTAAGACTACGAGGACAAAGGATGAATATTAAAAGAAATGGGGGTGAAATTGGAGGGTTGAGATTAAAAGTGGTGGCTAAGGAGGAGGAATAAGAAGCGTTGGATGAAAAGGGAGAGATGAAGTGTTTGATGCTTACGCTACTTTGGATCTTTGTTTGCGTCTCTACGTTGGCAGTGGCATAAGGTTGGGTCGGCTATACGCATCAGCATCCCCTTCTCTATTGTTGTTTATATCTCCCAAATTCATCCACGATCAAGGAAACAATTCTCTACGTGGCATGTTTTACACCGTCCATCATGCTTCAGTGGTCCCCACATCCAATGCTATTGCATCATCTAGCACTATAATTATATTATTATTATTATATGTTTTTTTTATTATAATACAGTCACCAATGTTAGGTCAGTTTGTGCGCATTTTAACCAATTATGTTAAAATTTGTTTATTATATGTTGAATTTCGAAAATTCATATTTTTTTTATTTAAGAGAAAACTACGCTATCCTCCCGCAATGCTCCATTTGGGAGTTTGAACTGAGAGGTGAAGAGTATTTGAAAAGATAAAGAAAAAGAGAAATAAAATAATTTTTTTTTCACATACTCGTGTTTTATGAAGAACGAGAAGTGAATATTTGTGAAGAATGAAAATAAATCTATATAATTAATATATTTTTAATTTTAAAAATATTATAAAGACATAAAAAAAAATCGAAGAATTTATATAAATTATCTATAACTTTTTAAAATCATCATTCAATACATACTTTGAGTTCCTTCAATTAAAGAGAATTAATCAAACTCCTCCTTTAAGCTAGGAGACTATCTTTCAGTTACTTTCCATTTATTTCTTTCTATTTTATAAAGCTCTCATCTCTCTTTCCCTTCTAAACTCCCATAAAGAGACTTAAAGAGAATGTTATATTACACACTTTTCCTCTTTTATGTAATACAATTCGAAAGAAAAAAAATCTTTATGAAAAGATATTTGAACTGCATTCTCTTATGTGAAAATTTCCACTCTCTTGTGTGAAAATCTTTATGAAAATTTCCACTATTTTAATATAATCAAACTTTTCATGTAAGTTTTTCACTATTGATTTACAATACCACTAACACATTGTTTTAAACTCAATTATCAATCATAAAATGTTGTTTTTGAGTTTGAAAAAACTGTTTAAAAATCCCAATTTGTGCCATCGAAGATATTACTGAGTTGAGTCGCGGACTAGGTCGCTCTCTTTAAGACGTTTCGCGGCACTGCCCAAATTGTGCAAGGCACACTATCAACCACGTCGTCCCTAGGATAAAACAGCCCAGATTCACTGTATCGGAGTTCCACTGCACCGTAGAAAACCGTTCTAGAATTATACCCTCAATATGGCTGTTAAAGCCACTCTCAATATGACGGTTAAAGTCACTCTTAATAAGGCGATTAAAGTCTCGCAATATGGTACTATAACCACTCATAACTCAAAATTACTACACTCTAAAGGACTGCAGCATGCACGGAACTACGACATAACAACCGCTCTAAAATATCGAAAAGACTACGGTATAACAACCGCTTTAAAAATCGAATGGACTACGGTATAACAACCGCTTTAAAATATCGAAGGGACAGAAAGAAAGGGGATAAGTGTTAGCCGAGCAGAATATAATAGGGAGAAAAGAAAAAGTTGGGAACTGCATCCAATTTTGTGTACTTTTCACAATAAATTGACACTATTTATATAATGATGGAAGCAAACTCACATATGTTTTCTAACCAATGTGGGACTTCAACATAATTTGAGAATATTTATATAATGATTAAAACTATTCAAAATGAGAGTTTAACAATGTGGGACTTCAACAATTTTTAAATTCACACATTTGTTCCAACAATCCCCCACTTGAATTAAAAAAATGTTTCTAAAATAGCGTCAAACGCTTCTATAAGATTGTGCATAAGCAAAGGTATCTATGACTTGAACCTTTACATAGCGAGTAAGATTCTGATTTAACAAGAGTGACTCATAGTCTTGAACTCTATCTCGGACATCAAACCCACACACAACCTTTTCATTGGGTGTATTCTAAAAAGCCCGTGCATTTATGGCCATGCATGTCTATCCCAGTATAGTGAACGCTCTAGGAATTTTTGCCTCGAAATTCCATAGGAAACGGCCTCATTTCCACATTCACATAGGTGAGTCTATCAAGAGTACTCATGTAGCTAGGTACTCCCTCCACATAGAGTATAGATCTCATTAAGAGTTTCTATTATCTCAACCTTCCATCGCTTCAGGAATCATGCTTCTATTAAATATAATAACATGTTCATCTCATATCACTATGACTTATTATTACCCATTGAACCTAATTCTTGGGATCTCCAGTCTTTTAGGTCGGGTTCCCATCATAAATGAATCATTTATCTATAGGCAATAGTCCCATCCTTTTGATTTACAAGGAAGGGGGGTTTGAATTGTAAATCTCCCTTTTTAAAATTTCCAGAAAAACATCAGTTTTAAACACAAGAGAGTTCTTGGTTAAGGAAGCAGAAAAATGGAGAACGTTCTTGGTTTGAATAGAAAACGGAGAACGTTCAGATTAGTGTTTAAAACAGAAAACAGTTTTGTATTTTATCTTTGAAACATGATTAAACTGAATAAAGAGATAAGGGATAAGAAATACCACACGCAGATATATCTTGGTCCACCCAAACTTGGGCTACGTCCAGTCCTCACGAAGTGAGATTTTCCACTAAGTGTTTAAAACAAGAACCTTCTTGGTTTTACAGCACCTAGTCTAGATCAACCTTGATCTTTTGTTTTCAGAACTTAAACTAATTCCTACCCAGAAAAAGTTTAACCAAATCACCTATCAATCTTGATAGGATTTCTTACAATCTACCCAAACTATCTTTTACTCTTATAGTTTGAGCTTACAATGGTGATGAGATTGATTTTGTTTAGAATCTGTGAATTCTCAACTCTTGTTTGAGATTCGATTCTTTACAGATAAATCAGAATATATATCAGAGTAAAACAATTTAACTAAAAACTGATTCTGTAAGTGATTTTCAGAACTTCAAGTATGAATGTGAATGATTGTGATAGCTGTGTTAGCACTTGAACTTCTTATTTTTCCTTGAGCTGTGGCCTTCCTTTTATAGGCTTGAGAGCAGTGACTAAAGGCCAATATAGCCGTTGTAAAGGCCTTGTGTCAGACTGGTCCAGTGGCTTTATTTCTAATTAAAAATAATCCTTTTATTTTCCTGATCAGTCTTGAGCTGTAGTGTTTTGGATCAATCTTTCTTGAGTTGTTAATGATCTTCTAGAGCTTCTGATAAGTGGCAATTTTGCTGGCTTGATCTGAAGCTTTGGATCAGTAAAAACAGATTGAAAACAATCAGGAAAGCTTGAAGTAAGAAGCTTGTACTGAAGCTTCTAAAACTGCCTGGAGCTTGATGTAAGGAGCTTGTACTGAAGCTTCTAAAACTTCCTGGAGCTTGATGATCGTTCTGGACGTTTGTTCTTTAGGTATCCTCTGTTAAATTCCATAATGTATCCTCTGGTAATTTCCAGAATGTATCTTCTGGTAATTTACTTCATGAGGTATCTTCTGGAGTCTGATACCTATTGTTTCCAGAACAGTCTGGACAGGCATCTTTGAGAGTCTTTATTTTTCTCAATTCGAAAGTTCTCTTGATCTGAATTGATCCTATGTGTTCTCTGCCATGTAGTGATCATATCCATGTAACTTCCAAAGCCAACAACTTTAATTAAGTGATGGAGAAAGTTGGGTCTTTATGCTGTCACAGTCTGGCGAACATTCTCCGTTTTCCAGAATGTGAAGAATGTTCTTCTGATGCTGTTTTCTTTGATTCTTTTGAAACCTGTCTATGATTTAAAACACTCAAAAGCACAGGTTAAATTAACAATACATTTAGAATCATAATTAAACAATCATAATTAAACAATCTTTAATCTTTAATCAAGTTAGATGATATACAGAAGTACCAAATACAAAAGGACTTCTATCTAGTAAACACAAACTTAATCTAAAATCTCCTAATTAATTCTCCCCCTTTGTCACAGCAAAAAGGTAGGAGAAAAAGATCCTAAGTAGCCAATGAAGGTGAAGATCCTTCTGAAGAAGAAGATCTTGCAGGATCAGCAACTGACTGAGGAGATGGAGAAGGATGAATAGGAGGCGGAACAAGTTCAAGCTTTGGAGCTAGTTGTTCTGTCATCCATGTTCGCAGAAGTGTGGACTCAAAATCCTATTGAGCTTGGCGTGCCATGATTGTCTGAAGGGCAGCCATGATCTCAGAGTTGGTTGGTTCCTTAGGTGGAGGAGGAGGAGGTGGAGGCATTGCAGAAGCAGGGTGAGTGGAAGGAATGGAGGCAGAAGACGAGGATTGATTGATTGAGGGCCCAGGTGTATCAAAGAAAGTCAAAAATTGACTTACCCCAAGGAGTGAAGGATTTGTTTTCTGGGAGGAAAGGAATAGTGGTGGCATGGAGGAAGTATGTTGATGTGGTAGTAGGGTGCACATGTCATCAATGGGTGTATGAATATGGTGGAGAAAGTCTGTGGAGGATACGGAGAAGGTTTGAGGAAAAACGGAGAAGGTTTGAGGAAAAACGGAGAAAGTCTGAGGAATGGTTGGGGAACTTTCTCTGTTTTCAGCAGAACGTTCTAGAGCAGTTTCTACTGCTTCAGGAAGGTCTGGTGCAGGTTGTGGTGAGGCTGGGATGGTAGCAGGTTCAGCAGTTGTTCTCCTTGATGAACGCTTCCTTTTTAGGGAGGGTGGAAAGGAAGGAGGAGGATCACTTGCCTCAGAGGAAGCTTTCTTCATATGAGAGATGTTTTTGGAAGAAAACTTTGAGATTTTGATCAAGCTTTTCTCATTACAGAGAGGAATTTGAAAATGCCTGAATATCTTGGTCAAAATCATCCCATATGGGATAGTATTCTTCCTGTAATCTTTGTTGGCTGCTGCAATCATATGATGAATGATGAGATGAGGCAGGTTCAGACTCTTGCAGTTGAGAAGGTGATAGATTACAAGAGCATCATTATCAGACACATACTCATGACTTCCACAGTGGGGAAGTATGGTGTGATGACTGATGCTGTTGAACATTTTGGGAAGTGGTTTGAGGAAGGTGGAGAGTTGTCGTGTAGACCCTTCTTGAAACAGATCAGAGAGTACCTCTGTCTTGTTCAGGTTTAAGGCATTATACCATTTTTCTCCAAAAATGACAGGCCCTTCAGTGGGAAGATTCAGAATGGTGGCCAGAGTGTCTGGGGTGAGAATAATTTCAATCCCCTTAACTTTGGAGATGATGAGGGATTTATCAGAAAAAGTCTTGGCCTGGCAGTAGAATGCCCTGATGACCTCTGGGTAGTAGCATTCTGAAGTCTGCAAGAAGGAAGTCCAGCCTAAAACATCAGTGTGATGTTTTATGGCATTGCCATCAACAACCAGATTATCAAACATGACAATCCGTCCCACTCCAATAGGACGATTAGCCCATTTCTCTTTGAAAATTTTATTGGTAGAGAGGGGAATCATAGGGATGATATTGGAGGAGTCAGAGGGAGAATGTTGGGGAGCATAAGGAGTAGTGTGGGGGCAGAAGGAATGTTTGGGGGGGCATAACGTTTAGTAGGGGGGCAAAAGGAATAATGGGGGTAAGGAATAGTGGGGGGGTCAGAAGGAACATTTGGAGGGGTAGACGGAGTGGTAAGGGGGTAGAAGGAGAGGGCTTCTTGTTGAGCTGTTTTGGTGCCCTAGTTTTACTTCGCTGGAAAATCTTCATATTCTTCCTAGCTAGGTATTGAGAGATGGTTACAGCAGATTTTTTCTTTAGGGTTTTAGAGGGGATTGAGATGAGGGTTCAGGAGTTTGCTGCTGTGTTTGAAATGGTTGTTGTTGAGAGGTTGCTGGAATACTGGAAGGAGGAACATTCATTTCTTCCTCATCAGAGTCGGAAATGATAAACACAGAAGCATCAGTTTTCTTAGGGTTCGAAGTCCCTATTCCAGACAGAATTCGCATGGACCTTCTTTTTGGGGGGTTAGTGGTGTTTCTCAAGTGAGGAGGAACTTGAGTGGTGTTGGGTACAAATTTAGGGTGAGAAGAGGGAAAAATTGTTGCAAGTGGTTTAATGGGAAGTGGGATAGGGCTTGATTCCCGTGAAGACGAGGATGAGGAATCTGAGGAAGAAAATGCCATTTTGATGGGAGAGGGTCTGGGTGGTGGTGAAGGTGAATGATAGCAAAATGGAGAAGAAGGTGGTGGTGATGGTGATTTAGTACGTGTATTTTTACGACCACTGGATTTAGTTCTGGCCATTTGAGTTTTTATAGAAAGGGAGAAAGTTTTTAAGGAAGAAATGCAGAAAGATTTTGAGGAAGACGAAAGGAAGGTTTCTGAAGGGTTTGTGAGAAATTGCAAAGACAGATTTTGCCTTTTTAGAGAGAAAAGATAATGATGAGTGAAACCTAGGGAAAGAGGTTTTGAAAAGATGTAACGCCTCTTCTTGAAAGGGTGTCAAGGCGTTTTTGGAGGCAGGGGACAAGAGCATTAAATGCCAAAACTCCCCTTTTTCTCATGCGCAGAGAGAAAGAGATACGCAGAGGAGAAAGTTGATTTAAAAACGGAGAAAGTTGACTGAAAAACGGAGATTGATAAACGTTCTCCGTTTTCTGCAGAAGCAGTTTTAATGAGATTTCTCTGGATTTCTCATGATTTTCAGCCTTTCCTTAATTGAATTAAAACTATCCTCAGCAAGAGGCTTTGTAAATACATCAGCAAGTTGATTTTGGGTATCAACAAATATTAATTCAATGCTTTTCTTGCTCACATGATCTCTAATGAAATGATGCTTAATTTCAATATGCTTAGATCTAGAATGCTGAATTGGATTTTTAGACAGATTAATAGCACTTGTATTATCACAGTAAATTGGGACATTAGAATAACTTACAGAGAAGTCTTCAAGTTGATTCTTCATCCAAATTACTTGGGAGCAACAATTTGCAGCTGATACGTATTCAGCTTTAGTTGTTGACAGTGCAATCGTGTTTTGTTTCCTGCATGACCAGCTGATTAAGGCTTCTCCCAGGAACTGGCATGAGCCACTTGTGCTCTTTCTTTCAGTTTTGTCCCCAGCATAATCAGCGTCGCAGTAAGCTACAAGATCAAAATGTGAACCTTTTCTATACCAAAGGCCAAGATCAGTAGTACCAACAAGATATCTAAAAATTCTTTTTACAGCAGTTAAATGAGATTCTTTGGGTGCAGATTGAAATCTAGCACATAATCCTACTGCAAATACAATATCAGGTCTACTTGCAATTAGATATAACAAAGAACCAATCATTCCTCTGTATTCTTTTTCAGAAACAGATTTTCCATTTTCATCTTTGTCCAATGAAGAAGATGGATGCATGGGAGTAGTCATGATTTTGGCTTCATTCATTTTGTATTTCGTTAAAAGATCTTTTGTATATTTTTCTTGAGAAATAAAAATGCCATCATCATACTGCTTGATTTGTAAACCAAGAAAGTATCTCAACTCCCCCATCATGCTCATTTCAAATTCACTTTGCATAAGATTTGAAAAGGCATCACACATTTTTTCATTGGTTGAACCAAAGATTATATCATCAACATACACTTGAACTATGAGTAAATCATTTTTATCATTTTTCTTAAAGAGTGTAGTGTCAATGTGTCCTCTGGAAAATCCATTTTTGATTAGAAAAGAGCTTAATCTTTCATACCAAGCTCTTGGTGCTTGTTTCAGACCATATAGAGCTTTGGTAAGTTTATAAACATGGTCTGGTTTTGATTGATTTTCAAAGCCAGGGGGTTGTCGTACATAAACTTGCTCATTTAAAAAACCATTTAAAAAAACACTTTTAACATCCATTTGAAAATGTTTTATGAGTTTATGAGATGCATATGCAAGAAGAATTCGTATAGCCTCTAACCTTGCAACTGGTGCGAAAGTTTCATCATAATCAATACCTTCTTGTTGATTGTAACCTTGAGCAACCAATCTGGCTTTGTTATGAATAACCTTACCTTCTTCATCCAGTTTGTTTCTGAACACCCATCTTGTTCCTATGATGGTCTGGTTCTGAGGATCTGGGACAAGATTCCAGACTTCATTCTTTTCAAACTGATGAAGTTCTTCTTTCATTGCATTAATCCAAGATTGGTCAACAATGGCTTCTTTGATTGACTTGGGTTCGAGTTGGGAGATCATTGCTATGTTGTTGTTGTCATCCTCTTTGAAAGACATTCTGGTTCGAATTCCATCAGCTGTATCCCCAATAATTTGATCTTGAGGATGATCACTTATTGTTTTCCAGCTTTTTGGAAGAGAATGAAGTGGAGACTGTTTATCAGTCTGGTTTTCCTAGGGAACATTCTGCTGCTGCTGTCCAGAATGTTCTTCTTCTTCATCATCTTTCTTGCTTATTTCCAGATCATCAAATTCATCAAATAATACATGTATACTAATTTCAACAACCTTTGTTTTGAGATTAAACACACAAAATCCTTTAGATTCAGTTGAGTATCCCAAAAATATGGCTTTGTCTGATTTAGCATCAAACTTTCCAAAGTTTTCTTTATTGTTCAAAATGTAACAATAACACCCAAAGATGTGAAAATATGAAATGTTTGGCTTTCTATTTTTCCAGATTTCATATGGTGTTTTGTTGATGATTTTTCTTATCGTTACACGGTTTAAGATGTAGCATGAAGTGTTTATGGCTTCAGCCCAAAAATATTTTTCAACATTTGATTCTTCCAACATTGTTCTTGCCATTTCCTGCAACGTTCTGTTTTTGCGTTCAACAACCCCATTTTGTTGAGGAGTTCTAGCACATGACAGATTGTGGGAAATGCCAAGTTCATCAAAAAATGCTTTAAAAGAAGCGTTTATAAATTCTCCTCCATGATCACTTCTTACAGAAATGATGCTGGAATCTTTTTCATTTTGAACCTTCTTACAAAAGTTTTTGAAAGCATCAAATGCATCATCTTTTTGTTTTAAAAATAAGACTCATGTATATCGAGAATAATCATCAACAATAACAAAACCATATCTCATTCCACCTAGACTTGTTGTTTTAATAGGACCAAAAAGATCTATGTGAAGCAGCTCAAGAACTCTATTTGAGGAAATAAAATCTTTTGGACGAAAGCTACTTTTAACTTGTTTTCCTTTAGCACAAGCTTCACATATTTTATCTTTATCAAAATTGATTTTTGGCAATCCTCTAACAAGTTCTAGTTTTGAAATCATTGAAATAGTTTTCATACTGATGTGTCCTGTCCTCTTGTGCCAAATCCATTTATCTTTGTTTATGGACATGAAGCAGGATTCATCAGGTAATTCTTCAAGGTATAAAACATAAAGATTTTTCTTTCTTATACCTGAAAAAATGAGTTCGCCATTTTTGTTTTTAACTTCACAGAAGTTTGGTTTAAAAATAACCTCGAAGCCATTATAGTTGACTTATGCTTAAGAGATTATGTTTCAGACCTTCTACATATTGAACATCAGAAATTTGAGTTGAGTTTTTCTTACCAATGGTTCCTTTACCTTTGATTTGAGCTTGGTTGTTGTTACCAAAGGTTACATAACCTCCTTCTTTCTTTTCAAATGACATGAAGGAGCTTTTATCTCCTGTCATATGTCTTGAACAACCACTGTCCAAGAACCATGACTTTTTCTTGACAAGTTGAAATCCATTCTGCATAAGATGTTATATTAACTTTAGGTACCCACTCTTTTTTGGGTCCTTGAGAGTTAGTTTCAGGATTGGATTTTCTTTTGAAATAACATGCTGATTCATGATGACCAAATTTGAGACAATAGGAACATTTAACAGTTGGTCTTGGTGTTGTATTTGAAATCTGAGTTTTCGAAGGTTTGAATCTTGATTGTGTAAAGATTCTGGATCGTTCTCCCTTTTTTAAACTTTCTGGAGAATGTTCAGTTTTTCTTTTTGAACTTTCTCCGTTTTGAGAATAAGCTGGAGAACGTTCTGGTTTTTTCAAAATTGGCTTTTTCTTTTCAAACATCTTTCTGCTTTTAATCTTTTCATCCCGTTTTTTGAAATAGCACGCAAATTCCAAATGTCCAAGTTTTTTACAGTATGAACATTTTGTTTTGCATTTTTCGATCTTGCTTTCCGGAACAAAAAAGTTTTCGTACATTTTGGTTTTTTGAGTTTGATCAAAACCAAGACCAGCCTTATCAAATATTCCTATTTGCGATCCCATGATCTTCTGAAAAGTTTCAGTAGCTTTTATAAAATTAAGCAAATCAGTTTTTAAAATTTCATTTTCAGATTTAAGATTAACGTCTCCGTTTTAGCAGCAGAACGTTCTTGACCTTTCTGAATTTCACAATCTTGCTGTTTTGATTCCCTCGGTTCTTGAATGGTATTCTTAAGAATATCAATCATGGCCTGAGCCTTTTCTTTCTCTTCTTTTTCTTTAAAACTTTGTTCTTTTAAAGAACTACATTTTTGTATAAGAGTGTTCGAATCATTTAGCAAGTTGTCAAATTCTTTTCCCATTAATTCACACAGAGAACAGGGTTCATAATCTATTACCTCGTTTTCTTCTGTGTCTGCCATCAAGCATATATTGGCTTCTTCTTCTTCTTCTTCTTCTGATTCTTCAGAGTCATCCCATGTAGCCAGCATTGATTTCTTTTTGAAAGGAAATCGCTTTGGTTTATTCTTATTCAATGGACATTCAAATTTGTAATGTCCAAGTTTATTGCAACCAAAGCATGTAATCTGGCTCTTATCAACTTCTGTTTTGGGATTTTTATTGGGAAATCCCTTTTTGATTTGATCTCTTCTTCTCATCATTCTTTGTATTTTTCTGGTGAGAAGAGCAATTTCTTCATCCGCATCTTCTTGTCCAGTTTCTTCTGGTTCTTCATCAGTTTGTAGAATCATGCTTTCTTGAGATGCTTTTAGAGCTACTGCTTTTCCTTTCTTGATAGGTTTATCTTCTTGTAGCAGTATTTCATGTGCTCTTAAAGTTCCTATCAATTCTTCCAGGGGAAGTGTTTCAAGATTCTTGGCTTGGCTTATAGCTGTTACCATTGGTCTCCATACAACAGGAAGACGTCTCATGATTTTTCTTACCCTGTCTTGTATTGAATAGGCTTTGCCAAGAGAACGCATTTCATTCACTATTGTTGTGAATCTTGCGTACATCTCATCAATGGTTTCTCCTT
This sequence comes from Cicer cuneatum, assembly GCA_037974295.1. Taxonomy (NCBI): domain Eukaryota; kingdom Viridiplantae; phylum Streptophyta; class Magnoliopsida; order Fabales; family Fabaceae; genus Cicer; species Cicer cuneatum. Next base: position 25,587,437 of record JBBPBO010000001.1, on the reverse strand, counting down.
CTTGCATTTCGAATAATTCGAATTTTCTTATACCAATGTCAATCCTTGTTTCTTTGACATGGCTCGTGCCTTCATGGTGAGTTTGTAATGTGTCCCATACTTCTTTGGCAGTTGCACATTCGTCTACTCTTTCACTTTCTTCCCTGCTCAAAGCACACGATAAGAATAAATGAGCTTTGGAGTTTAGGAGTACCTTAGCTTTATCATCAGAAGTCCAGTCTGCTTCTTTCTTTTCTGTTGAAGCTGGATCTTCTTGATTCATCCTTGGAACATGATTTCCATTTACAAGGAAGGGGGGTTTGAATTGTAAATCTCCCTTTTTAAAATTTCCAGAAAAACATCAGTTTTAAACACAAGAGAGTTCTTGGTTAAGGAAGCAGAAAAATGGAGAACGTTCTTGGTTTGAATAGAAAATGGAGAACGTTCAGATTAGTGTTTAAAACAGAAAACAGTTTTGTATTTTAATCTTTGAAACACGATTAAACTGAATAAAGAGATAAGGGATAAGAAATACCACACGCAGATATATCCTGGTTCACCCAAACTTGGGCTACGTCCAATCCTCACGAAGTGAGATTTTCCACTAAGTGTTTAAAACAAGAACCTTCTTGGTTTTACAGCACCTAGTCTAGATCAACCTTGATCTTTTGTTTTCAGAACTTAAACTAATTCCTACCCAGAAAAAGTTTAACCAAATCACCTATCAATCTTGATAGGATTTCTTACAATCTACCCAAACTATCTTTTGCTCTTATAGTTTGAGCTTACAATGGTGATGAGATTGATTTTGATTAGAATCTGTGAATTCTCAACTCTTGTTTGAGATTCGATTCTTTACAGATAAATCAGAATATATATCAGAGTAAAACAATTTAACTAAAAATTGATTCTGTAAGTGATTTTCAGAACTTCAAGTATGAATGTGAATGATTGTGATAGCTGTGTTAGCACTTGAACTTCTTATTTTTCCTTGAGCTGTGGCCTTCCTTTTATAGGCTTGAGAGCAGTGAATAAAGGCCAATATAGCCGTTGTAAAGGCCTTGTGTCAGACTGGTCCAGTGGCTTTATTTCTAATTAAAAATAATCCTTTTATTTTCCTGATCAGTCTTGAGCTGTAGTGTTTTGGATCAATCTTTCATGAGTTATTAATGATCTTCAGGAGCTTCTGATAAGTGGCAATTTTGCTGGCTTGATCTGAAGCTTTGGATCAGTAAAAACAGATTGAAAACAATCACGAAAGCTTGAAGTAAGAAGCTTGTACTGAAGCTTCTAAAACTGCCTGGAGCTTGATGTAAGGAGCTTGTACTGAAGCTTCTAAAACTTCCTAGAGCTTGATGATCGTTCTGGACGTTTGTTCTTTAGGTATCCTCTGTTAAATTCCATAATGTATCCTCTGGTAATTTCCAGAATGTATCTTCTAGTAATTTACTTCATGAGGTATCTTCTGGAGTCTGATACCTATTGTTTCCAGAACAGTCTGGACAGGCATCTTTGAGAGTCTTTATTTTTCTCAATTCGAAAGTTCTCTTGATCTGAATTGATCCTATGTGTTCTCTGCCATGTAGTGATCATATCCATGTAACTTCCAAAGCCAACAACTTTAATTAAGTGATGGAGAAAGTTGGGTCTTTATGCTGTCACAGTCTGGCGAACATTCTCCGTTTTCCAGAATGTGAAGAATGTTCTTCTGATGCTGTTTTCTTTGATTCTTTTGAAACCTGTTTATGATTTAAAACACTCAAAAGCACAGGTTAAATTAACAATACATTTAGAATCATAATTAAACAATCTTTAATTAACCTTTGTTTGTTTTCATCAAAACATTAATTTTGAGAGTTTGTCTTAACAGTATTTATGACTTTCTCTCTAGCCAATCCTCTCGTCAAAGGATCTGCTAAATTATCATCAGTGCGTACATGATCCACTATTACAACTCCTTTAGTATGTAATTCTCTAACTTTGTTGTGCTTACGACGTATTTGTCGTCTCTTACCGTTGTAATAACGATTCTCAATTTTTTGCAATAGCCGCGGTACTATCGCAGTGGATCACCACAGCTGGCATAGGTTTTTCCCACAAAGGGATCTCAGCTAGCAAGCATCTCAACCAGCTCGCTTCTTCACTAGCAGTAGCTAGTGCTATCATTTCAGACTCCATAGTGGACTGAGCCAGTATCGTCTATTTCTTCGATTTCCAAGATACAGCACCACCAGCTATATTAGAAATATAGCCACTGGTTGCTTTGGAGTCATCTGATAAGGTGTTCCAATCAGCATCACTGTATCCTTCAAGTACGGCAGGAAATCTTTGATAATGTAATCCTAGATTCATGGTCCTTTTTAGGTATCTCATGACTCTTTCGATAGCGTGTCAATGTTCCATACTAGGTCTACCGGTAAACCTGCACAATAGTCCCACGACGTAGGCAATGTCGGGTCTAGTACAATCAGTGGCATACCTGAGGTTGCCAATGATGCTCGCATATTCAGTTTGTCTAACACCTTCACTAGTTCTTAAAAGGTTTCATACTTTGATCATATAGTGTGCAAGCAGGTCTACAGTCAAAGTATTTATATTTCTTTAGGATCTTTTCAACATAATGAGACTGATCTAAAGAAATTCCCTTTTCTGACCTAGTAATATTGATTCCTAATATTACATCTGCTTCTCCGAGGTTTTTCATATCAAAGTTGTTACTCAACAATGATTTCACATTATTTACAGCATGGATGTTTGAACCAAATATGAGTAAGTCGTCTACATAGAGACATATGATAGTGCAAATGCCATTTTCAAATTTGTAATAAATACATTTGTCACTTTCATTCACTTTAAACTCATTCGATATAATCAAATTGTCAAACTTTTCATGCCATTGCTTAGGAGCTTGTTTAAGACCATACAGAGATTTATCTAACTTACAGACCTTGTTTTCTTGTCCATTAATTACAAAACCTTCAGGTTGTTCCATATAGATTTCTTCTTCCAAGTCACCATTTAAAAAGGTTGTTTTAACATCCATTTGGTGTATCACCAAATTATGAATTGCTGCTAGTGAAATGAGTACCCTAATGGATGTTATTCTCGTGACTGGAGAAAAAGTGTCGAAAGAAATCTATATTTTCTCTTTGTCTAAAACCTTTGGCTACAAGGCGTGCCTTGTATATATCAATAGTTCCATCAGGTTTTAGTTTCTTTTTCAAAATCCATTTACAACCTATCGGCTTGCAACCAGGAGGCAAGTCTACTATATGCCAGGTCTTGTTAGATTCTAGGGAATCCATTTCATCGTTTATAGCTTCTTGCCAAAGATCTGCATCCAAAGATGACAATGTTTCTTTGAGATTTGTAGGATCCTCTTCTAAATTATAGGTCATATATTCTGGTCCATCATCTTTAGCAACTCTGACTCTCTTACTCCTTCGAGTTTCCAATTCACCTTGTATGTTGCTTTTAGCACTTCCTGTCACGGGAGTATGACTGAGTTCACTGCCCCCACTATTTCTCAATTTGAAGGGAAATTTATTTTCATAGAAGTCAACGTCATTTGACTCTATGATCACTTTCGCATTTAGGTCATAAAACCTATACGCTTTACTGTTTACTGCATACCCAATGAATACACATTCATAGGCTCTATTGGCGAGTTTTATTCGCTTGGGATCGGGGATTCTGACATACGCCAGACAACCCCATGTTCGAAGATAAGACAAATTTGGTTGTCTTTTCTTTATTATCTCATAAGGAGATGTTTTGCTTATAGATTTTGGAAGTCTATTTAAAACATAGCAAACAGTCAAAATAATTTCCCCCCACCAATGAGATGCAGCACCAGAGTTAAGCATAATAGCAACAACAAGTTCATTTAGAGTCTTATTCTTTCTTTCAGCTTTACCATTCATTTCAGGTGAATAAGGTGTTGTGGTTTCATGTATAATTCCTTGAGTTTTAGTTTTATCAGACTCATTAAATAAACTAGAATCATACTCTATTCCTCTATACAAAGATTCTAAACATGTCAAGTGTTTCACTTTTATTTTTCATTAGATATACAAAAGTATAGTCAGAACAATCGTCAATAAAAGTGATAAAATAACAATCTTCATTTGTTATTAATGTCTCATCAAGTTCACATATATCAGAGTGTAATAAATTTAAAGACTCAGATTATCTAACTACAGATTTATGTGAACTCTTTGTTATTTTAGCTTGACTACAAAAATCACATTTTTTTCAAAATTATTTAAAGATAACATTGATATTAAACCTAAGTTACTTAAGTTTGAAATAACATGTGTTCACATAATAAAGTCTAGCATGTCAAATATTAAGATCACACAACATGTACACAGAAGGAGACATTCTTAATTTCAACATTTAGATTTAAACATGCTTCAGATATAAGTAAATTCTGCCTAATTCAGAAAAATAATAAACATTTTTTTTTCTAAAGACAGTTTATCATACTCTTTAGAGAAAATTCATTTGTTTTAAGAATTTTTGAAATCCTTCCAAACAGAGGCATTTTGTCGATAATAACAATCAATTTGAAATTCATCTAAAGTCATACCTTAAGATGATCTCCTGAGCTATCTTCTAAATTTCTCCACGAATTTTTCATCGGTAATCTGATACTTGAGGTAGCGGCTACAACACACTTTTTTGCTCGAAGTTCCTCGGTATCATATTTATAGCATTTCAAGCTACAACAGATTTTTTTAGCTCCAACTTCCCCTTCTTAATAGCATCTCATACCTGTCTAGCACTATTGCTGGAATTGTAGTATTCATACAGATCACCAGCAAGTCTATTAAGAATATAATTATTCTTTTATAGGTAATAATTACCCTCCCATGGGTTAATTCTCCAGCTTTCTTATCATTTTCTGTTTGCCTCAAAAAAACATATCCAGTAATATCTTCGGTTGACATGGCAGAAAAAACGTCTTAAAATTATTGTTTTTGAGTTTGAAAAAACTGTTTAAAAATCACAATTTGTGCCATCGAAGATATTACTGGGTTGAGTCGCGGACTAGGTCGCTCTCTTTAAGACGTTTCGTGGCACTGCCCAAATTGTGCAAGGCAGACTATCAACCACGTCGTCCCCAGGATAAAACAGCCCAGATTCACTGTATCGGAGTTCCACTGCACCGTAGAAAACCGTTCTAGAATTATACCCTCAATATGGCTGTTAAAGCCTCTCAATATGACGGTTAAAGTCACTCTTAATAAGGCGATTAAAGCCTCGCAATATGGTACTATAACCACTCATAACTCAAAATTACTACACTCTAAAGGACTGCAGCATGCACGGAACTACGACATAACAACCGCTCTAAAATATCGAAAGGACTACGGTATAACAACCGCTTTAAAAATCAAAGGGACTACGGTATAACAACCACTCTAAAAATCGAAGGGACTACGGTATAACAACCGCTTTAAAATATCGAAGGGACAGAAAGAAAGGGGAGAAGTGGCTCGTAAATTAGCCGAGCAGAATATAAGAGGGAGAAAAGAAAATGTTGGGAACTGCATCCCACTTTGGTGTACTTTTCACAATAAATTGACACTTTTTATATAATGATAGAAGCAAACCCACATATGTTTTCTAACCAATGTGGGACTTCAACATAAATTTGAGAATATTTATATAGTGATTAAAACTATTCAAAATGAGAGTTTAACAATGTGGGACTTCAACAATTTTTAAATTCACACATTGTTCCAACATAAAATAATAAAGAAAAAATATATGGTCTTTTAAGTTAGATAAAAATAACAGATTAATTAGTCATTTATATTTTTTTCTTGTATATAACAAGTTAGTCCTTTTTTTTAGTGTAATTTTTTATGTATGTAAATGTTTACATCAATTATCTTAATTTCAAACCAACAAAATTGAAATCTAAAATTTTTCTAATTTTTTCAATAAACTCATATAATTCTTAAGAGATTTTGATCGCAATAATCATAAAAAACAAACTCTTAATCAAATTTTAGAAAGAGTTCGAGTGAGATAGATTTTAGGATTCTTAAAATAAAATTCAAAGTTTTGTCAATCTATGTCATGAAATCACATAAAAAAATTATTATATTGTTCTTTATATGATTGATAACAAAACTCATAGTACCATTTTAAAAATCTCTAATTAAAAATGATTGAAATAGTGTTGAGACTAAAAACAGTTCAACATTGTAACTTTTATAAACATAAAAGACTAACTTGATATAAAAAAAAGTTACATAATTAATTTGATATTTTTATGTAATATAAAAAAGTTACATGATATATTTTGTCAATAATAAAACATAACATGAAAATTTTAGATAAATTACTATAAA
>JBBPBO010000001.1:25542406-25580705 GCA_037974295.1 Cicer cuneatum | reverse complement strand
TAAAAGAATTTTTGTTTTATAATTGACTAAAGTGTAATACACATAATTTTTGTTTATTAAATGTGTATAATGCAAGCATCTCTTAGAGGAGAGTATAATTTACTTATTTATTTTAAGGGATTGTTTATTTTATGTAAACATTTTCTATTTTTGATTTTTTAAAATGTGTGTTATTTACTAGATGAAAGACTTTTGAATTAAATTATTATCATGGAATGAAATATTGGTTAATAAAGATGTATTTTCAAAAATAATGAAACAAATATTTGATATTTCTACTATTTTTAGAAATATAGATTAGTGTTCACTTCAAAAGTCTTTTATCTTCATATTAACGAATAAAATGAATACAAAATTTATGAAATAAAAATAGAAAATGTTATAAAATCAACTGCCCCTAATAAATTTCAATATAAGAGAAGAAGAAAGTATAATTCAAGGAGATGGGTGTGTAATTTACACATGTTTAATTATAAATCCTTTTAGTCTTACGAAGTATTTGGTCTAAATTTAAATGCATTATTTTTTTATTCATTAATTTTTGTTTATAAATAAAGTTAGAAAGAGCATATAAATATAAACAATTAATATAATTAAATTAAATTAAGAGCTATTCAATTATTATATACCATTTAAATGCGATAGGTCTATTTCCGAACCTAAACTCCTGCTTTGGGGTTACAATGGATAAATTGTTAAATAATCATTTTTTTTACAGATATTAAATAATCAATCATTTCAAGAGTGTAAATTGTAATATACAAGATTCAATCATTCATTCGAAAATGTGAGAATAAATACATGCTGTCTTACAACTTTACAAAAGCTCTTTAAAAGAAAAGGTCCTTTGGGATTTGGCATTCGGCATGGCATATTGGTGTGCTTGGTAATGTCGAAAAAACATAATCTTTTATTTATTTATTTTTATCGACATGCAGTAACTACTTCCTCGTAATAATACAATACTATATCTCAAACCAGAAAAAATATTTAATATACATTCTTTCATTAAAAAACAACATTCGTTTATTGAAAGTTTACGTAAATATCTATAATTTCTTTACATTAATTTAGTTTTTTTTAATTTCTTTTTCTATCACATTATAAACATATCACCGTATTTTTTTTTTCTTTCTATGAAGTAGTTTAAAGATTGTATGGGAGTACACCAATTACTTTTGTTACACAAAATTACTAATTTACATCAATAAATAGATAATAATATAAATTCAAAGTCATTAAAATTAATAACGATAAATGATCTACAAATATAATCATATTATTTATATTAATAGTATAAATATCAAAAAGTTCAAAAATAAAAAGATATTGATGGAGTCTTTGATGACCTCAAAAATACAACATGGGAAGACTCAAGAATAAGAATACATGCTCAAAAGGTAGAGTTGTTCCAAATTAGCTGGCCTATCAAATTTATTAAGTTAAAATGCACTTTTGCTCCTTAAATTTTATGATATGGCAATTTTTATTTTTTATTTTAAAAATAACAATTTTGTTCTTTTATTTTTATCTCTTTTTGCAAAACTCATTTTTAAAAATATGTACGCACATACTTGAGATTTAATTAAAAAAGAAATAAAAAAATATAAATATTATCTAACAGTAACATTAAATAGCATAATCTGAGTTTCGTTATGCGATTTCTTTTCCTATTTTTCTTTAATCTATCAAAAAATTCAATTTGCAGAAAGAAAAAATCGCATAATAAAACCTAAATTTTAAGTCATGGGATAATATGTTTTTTTAATTAAACTAGCAAGAAACATGTATTGCCGCACGGGTGGCTTGCTTTTCTATAAGTAATTCGTTTAGACTTAAAATAATTATTTTATGCATCAATGACAAATATTTGTTTCATATTTTTTTATATTTATAAGTGACAAAATTTGTCTCGTATTTTTGTAAGTATCAATAGAAAATATTGTCCGTAGTTTTTAATATTTGTTAATGACAAATATTTGTTCGATGGTTTTGTATGTATCAGTAGCAAATATTTTTCCTATGGTTTTTTTATATTCACTGGTTACAAATATGTGTCTCGTGTGAATTATATATAAATATTTTCCTATATTTTTTAATACTTATCAATAACAAATATTTATCCAATATTTTTTTTAAATATTTATCGATGACAACTATTTATCTAGTGTTTTTTAATGTATCGGTTATAAATATTTATCTTGCGTTATTAAATATTTTTTAATTAAATACCTTGTATTTTTTATACATTAGTTATAAATATTTGTTCTATATTTTTTAATATTTATCAATGACAAATATTTGTTTCATTTTTTTTAATATGCAATCAATAGTTTAAATTGAAAAGGACAGTTTCAATTTTTTAATATTGGTTTTTTTGTTAGTATTTTTATTTTGGCTAAATAGCACCCGTGGTCCCTTAACTTAATTTCAGTTAACGTTTTAGTCATTTATATTTTTTTTCCCGATATGGTCATTTATTTTAATTTTAAGTGATAATTTGATCTTTTATGTTTTAAAATGTCAACAATGTTATTTTTTTTTTTACAAAAATTCATCAAAATTTTCAACCAAAACCCATAAAATTAATTATATTCTTCAATATAATACAACTTTAATCAAATTCGACACTCAAATATTTAAATAAACTCATATTTCCATCTCTAACAACATCAAATAAAGATTGAAAAATGAGTTTATTTGAAGATTTGAGTTACGAATTTGATAAAATTTGTATTATATTAATGAATATAATTAATTTTATGGATTTTGATTGAAAATTTTATATGATTTTTTTGAACTTTAGTAAAAAAAAGGATAATATTGTTGACATTTTAAAACATAAAAGATCAAATTGTCACTTAAAATTAAAATAAATGACCAAATCGGAAGAAAAAAAAGATAAATGACTAAAACGTTAACTGAAATTAAGCTAAGGGATCACGGATACTATTTAGCCTTTTATTTTTTATATCGAGAGTTAAAGGACAAAAGTAATGTATAGTTGCAAAAAGAATAAATAGATATAATAATAAATAACATAAATAGAGTAAATAGTGCAATGTTTTTTTAAAAAAAGGTAAAAAGTTTAATGTTGGTTTTTTGGTAGTTTTTTTTTGTACGGTAGTTAGTTTTTTGCTTATATTATAAAGTAGTTTTTTTTTTTTTTGGTAGTTATTATTTTTTTCATATATTGATAGTTTACTGTCATTTGCATCTCTTAAAAATTTGACAAAGATTAAAAATAAAGAGAGTAATATTAAATTTTTTTATAGTTATTTCATTTTTTATATTAATAGTTGATTTTACGTATGACTTTTACAAAATAGATAAAGTATTTTTGAAATAAGAATACTAAAATTATCGAATTATTAAAAATATATTTTAGCTAAATTACTATTGACCTTCCTGTGAGTACGAACTACATGGGCCTCCATCTCTTTATCAGCCCAATTCGGGATGCATTGGAATATTACATGACATCGAACCCTACACATTATTCCTACACCTCCAACAAATCTTTTAAATTCCAATTTTGCCTCTCTCAATATTTCATAATAAATATTCGGAATAAAAACAAATGTTCAGAAACATCTTATAAAAAATAGTTAGAATTTTTCATATTTTTTAAAATCTAAAATTTCTCTTGTAAAAAAACTTTTAGAATTTTCACATTTTAACAAGGTTTGAATCTAAATCCACTTTTTGCCTATTTTTCAAAAAAATAAAATTAAAAGAACGTGTCAGGGTAGAAAGCAACGCCAAATTTTGTCCTTAAAAGTTAAAAGTATGATTTCGAAAAATATTTTGTACTCTTGCTAATTTCTGTTCTTAAAAGCATATAAAACTTGGAGGCTCCTTCCAATGTGCACAAATAAACAAGTATTGTAATTCTTACTTTTTTTATTTATCTTGCTCGATTTTATCTTGGTACATCTTTCTATTGTCTTTAAGATAACATTTATTGTTCTAAGACAGTAACTATTGTCAGTTTTGAGCATGTGTTTATTATTTTCAGGTTTAATCCCTTTTATGAAAGGTTTAATCACTTATGAAGATACTAATCGAGTTGCTTTAGCCGCAAATTTTTATAACAATTTTAAGGATATGGGAATTTGTAAAATTATTTCCGCCGCCAGTAAAGCTAGATAGATGACAATGGAATAATTGCTTAGCATGGAAATGCACAAGTTTAAAGCATCGTAGAAGCGCATAACTCTTTTCGTAAGTTGAATTTTCCTCTCTTATAGAAATTTTCCGAAGTGGGATACAAAGTATAGACTTTAAAGATTTGTTTGATAAATAGAATAAAATATATGATAAAAATAAACTAAAAAATAAAATATTAATAATTAATTTAAAAAATGTTTATATGATTTTACATAGTTTTATCTTTTTATATAATTTAATAAATTAGTATTTATAATTATAAAATATCAAAGTTAATTGAAATTTTAAAATAAAATATAATTATTTGGTTACTCATGATTTTGTTTTTAAAATATAAATTATTTATTTAGTAGTGTCAATAGATAATTTTAATATTAAATTATTTTATTATTTATTGAATTTTTTTTGTTAATTTATAATATTTAAAATATAATGAATTAATTTTTTTTAAACTAATATTTAATTGTTGGTAATTTTATTATTTAAATAAAATATATATTATATCATTAATTTGTCGTTCTTGCCGTAAAATTAAAGAAAATGTTGTGGTTATATCAGGTAGAGGATCCATCATCAAAATCTGGATTTTTACCATATTAAAATTGTCATTGAGGCCCTTTAAAAAACAGGTAAGCGCTTCAGAGGATCGATAACCTAAGACTAATTTTTGTAAACTACACTCATAAGAATTAGAGAAAGAACAATCGGTGATGAGTCGTAAAACCTCTAATAAAATATTTTTTTGTAAAATATTTTGGTCTTTTGCTGTCAAACATGCCATTTATTTTATTAATAGATTACCATCAGCATCCATTGATAATTATAGCCCTTATGAGTTGTTATATAAACACCTCTGTGATCTTAATGAATTGAAAGTTTTTGGATATCTTTGCTTTGTTTCTACTTTGTAACAACATAGGACTAAATTAGATCCTAGATCTAGAAAATGTATATTTCTTGGATATAAATTCGGCACTAAAGGTTTTATTTGTTATGATTTACATACTAGGGAAATTCTAGTTTCTAGACATGTTATTTTTCATGAAAATGTTTTTCCATACTTATCTAGTAATGATTCTTCTAAAAGTGATTTGTCCTCTTGCGGTAATTTTGGTACGTGTAATTTCCTTCTTGAACCTATAGAACTAGATTATGTCAATAGTAAATTGAATCATTCTAATTTGAATGATTAATGTCATGCCTACTTGTGATGAAAATAATTATGTACATGAAGAGCCTTTTATACCACCTAGTATTCGCAAATCAACAAGGCCAAGAAATCCTCCTGTTTACCTTCATGACTTTCATTGCAATCATTTAAACACTTCAGGTACTGCAACTAACTCTACACCTGATTCTGTTTTATATCCTTTATCTTTTGTTTTGTCTTATAAATCCTTTTCTTCTACTCATTTAAAATACATTCATGTCATGACTAGTGCTGTTGAATCCCAAACTTATCATGAAGCCATTAAATCTAAGGATTGGATCATTGCTGTGCAACATGAAATTACAGCTTTAGAATCTAATAACACTTGAGAATTAGTTGAATTACCTAAAGATAAACATGTCATAGGATGTAGGTGGGTATATAAGATTAAGCATAAGGCTGATGGTACTATTGAAAGGCACAAGGCTAGACTTGTTGCCAAAGGTTTCACTCAATTAGAAGGTGTTGATTTTCTAGACACATTTTCTCCTGTGGCCAAATTAACTAATGTTAGATTATTTCTTGCTTTGGCTGCCACTAATAATTGATTTTTAAAACAGTTAGATGTTAGTAACGCTTTTCTTCATGACGACCTTCACAAGGAAGTTTATATGAAACTTCCTCCTGGTTATCTGAGTCATAATAGTAATAAGGTTTGTCGTTTAAAAAAAATCTTTGTATGGTTTAAAACAAGCGAGTCAACAATGGTTTGCCAAACTGTCTTTTGCTTTGATATTATTTGGTTTTCAACATTCAAAACATGATCATTCCTTATTCATTCTCAAGAAATTAAATTCTTTTACTGTTTTGTTGGTTTACGTAGATGATATTATTATTGCAAGTAATTATGAATTGGAGAACGATATGATTAAAAAAAATTTAAATTCTTCTTTTCAGATTAGAGACCTTAGGGATTTAAAGTTCTTTCTTGGATTGGAGATCTCTCATTCAAGGGAGGGTATTCACATATGTCAACGTAAATATGCTCTCGATATCTTGTCAGACGTTGGATTATTGGGCATTAAACCTTGCAATACACCTATGATCAAGGACTGCAAATTTCTATACAACTCAAATGCACAACCTCATAACCCTAAACCTGCAGCATTCAATTCTTAACAAGCTGGGAATTCTGAACATACAATCTCCATCTTGAAGGGGATGTTAGTTTTATATTAGTTAGTTTTATTGCCTTTATTTTTTGAGTTGTTATAACTATTTTGTTAGTAGCCTTATTACAGAGCTACTGTTATAAATAGACTCATATTGTATTATTTCTCAATTAATATAGATGTATATTCAGAAAAATAATTTCTATTATATGTATCAAATAAATGACAAAATAAAATGTTTATCCTATCACATACTTTTCTATCTTTTTCAAACTATATATATTATCCTGTCTATTTTTATATTGCGTATCAAGCGAGTTTTAAATCTCCCAAATTTAAACTTTTGTATTGGTATTTGTGAAAATGACAATTCACATATATGCTTATGTAGTAAAAATGACAATTCACATAATTATATGCGTATGTAGTAAAAATGACAATTCAATTTAATAATCATCTTGCTATAAGACATACTATATACTTTACCTTCTAATTATCACTTGCGCGGTTAGCGTGAAAAGCATGGCATATGTTGCATTTGCGATACAATTCCAAGAACATGATTGAATCACTTGAAGGCAATCGAAAGAGATACAATAATAGAATACTTTCATTTACAAAATACAAAATCTATTCTATTTCGGCTCTATATTTGTGGCTAACCAAACATGTATGGATTACTCTTTTGAGTTAAATCACAACAAAAATCTACACTTATAATATACTTTTGCAAGAAAAATACCTTTTAAATGTGAATTTCTATATGATTGTGGCCTAGATTTAAACGACAAATTGATTCTACCGAATCACACTACCATTGAAAGAGCTCTCGTAATCAAATTGAACCCAGTCATCTAGTAGTTACAACCAATTTCAGCAAAATACAGTATGCCAATCAACACAAGGCATTAGACTATACTGTACAATTTTCATGACCACTTGTGCAAAGATATGTGTGTTCTCATTCATTTTCGCTATATGTTTCCTTTGGTTTACCCGATTGAAGGTAATAAACCATATATTTACAGCCATACTATGCCTGATAGAGGGATCATAAACAATGATGTTCACTAGCCTTGATGCATGTCTAGATTGACAATAAGTTGGCAAAATAACAGTGTAACACTGATTTTAGCAAAAACTACGCTTTAGAGGTTCAACAAAATTACAGTGCCACCATGATTTCACCAAACTTACCTCTAATCCAAACATGTACCAAACATTGCAAGTAAACAAATTAATCATCCAAAGTTGAACTAAATAACTTAAGCCATATGATTATTCAGCTGGCATGACCACCCTTCAAGAAAATAACAAATTCTGATATTCTAAAATCATAAATCAATTGGTTCAACAATGGCTTTCATCATTCTTCTAAATAACCGATCTCTTTCTCCCACTTAAGGCCAAACATTTGCCGACCAAAAGGTACAATGAGATTATACCGGAAAACCTGCAAAGAAAAACAGAGATGTGTTACAAATGCATTACAAACATCAAAGACATAATTCAATACTTGCAAGAATCATATTCAGTTCTCCAATTTCCTGCAAACATTAACATGACAAAATGACCAAACCAGCTCACCTTATCATTAATTTCTTTTAACTGCGATTTCAAAGCCTCTGAACTTTCAACCCACACAGAGTGATCTCCACTGCATTTATTTGCCCAAGCTTTCTTCAAGGACATCCTCCATTCAGATATTCTAGACCTTATCTCTTTGTTAAGCTCGACCCATTCGGGTGCACATCTATTTTTTGAGAGGATTCTGTATAAGGTGTCTTCAGCTGGATCTGCATGAGGATTTGTGTCAAGCTTTAGTGGCTTGCCTTTCCCAGGCAATTTCTCAAATTGGCCTTCTTCCATTGAATGCCATATTCTTTGCTCAACAACGTTGATCAAGTCAGTTTCTGACCTGTCTAACGGCCAAACTTGTGTTAAACAAAACCAGATGATGATGACAATTGACAAAACAAACACCAAATCATCAAAAGCATTGTATACAAGCAAGGTCAATTATACTTAACTATTAACTTGGTGATATATCACTTTTTTTAATGTTATGTCATATTCTCATTTATATTCAAAACATATACATCTTATGTTACATACTAACATGGCATTATTGGTAGACATGACAGCCAATAGCAACCAGTGCCTCAAGTTCACAGATCCCTGAACCTGTTGGCAATTTTATTAACCATTGGGAGGATATGAAAAGCGGCGATATACATACTGATACTTAGGGCATAGCACTGGTGCATTTGGTAATGTTGGTGCAACTAGAGTTCCCCTGGTTTCAATCCATTTCTTACATATTAATATATATAAAGACCCCAACTGAGGTAAAATAATTACTATTTACTAGTTTGGTCATCAATTATTTTAAATATTGATCAAATTAGTGTCTCACGGATCTAAAGGCTAAAGTTTCACCGAAGATCATCCTAAAAATAATTAATTTGACCTATCAAACACAGATACTGGCACAAATCAAACACTGACACATCAACAATCTTACATAACTAATTAAATGAAAGTAATCAATATGTTGGTGTCGTCTTGGTGGCCCCCGAGACACGTCTCTGATTAGAAGTGTAGGTACTACATAGAATTTGATCAATATTTGAGATTTAAGCATCAAATTGGTGGACTAAAACGTTGAACCTTCACTCTTGTAAACATACATACATATAAAATATTCGAAGTTCTAATTTCATACTTTTTGTTTCATATTCACAATTAGTTGACAAATGTTAACAGAGTATCCTGGGCACTTAATAATATTTGAGTAAACAATTAAATAATTTCATGTATTCAGTAAGCACTTGAATCCATCGAATAACCGAAAGAGATAATATGAATAAAACAAAAAGTTAATTGTGATTGTAAGAGAGGGAATTGTATGTATATCCAATACCTAACATTGTTGCGCTGGCCACGAAGTTCAGGAGGTAGTTTGCGATCGTTGACGGCGTCGATTACCGTCGAAAGACGATCAACTAGCTTCTTATTATCTGGTTTAGAATTACCGGAAGATGACGACGACGACGAACAAAATCTGACGGTGGAAACTGACGAGTTCTGCAAGCGGAGGAGGGAGAGCAAATTGAGAGATGCAAATCTCTCAAGGCGAAGATACGTCGCCGTGCCCATCTCTTCTCTCACACTACCAACTACCAACCGACTTGCTTCCTATCATTAATATTTCTGAGTTCTTTTCTTTTTAGATAAATAAATGATTTTTTTTTTTTTTATAAATAAATGGTCTCGGTTCTTTTTTTTTTTCTTCCCTCTTTTTTGAGTAAATACATCTATGGTGGTAGTTTGAAATTATGCAGCTTTTTTTCTACTTAATTTGAAATTATGTTTCTGTATCAACATAATTCATCACAATTTTAATATTTTATGATGATTTTATAAATAGTAAAATGTTGATCGGATAATTAATGGAGTTGAATTTAGTGGCTGATAAAAATATATTCATGTGTAATATATAATATGTCTCGAATATAATTATTATAAATATAAATGAAAGACAATTTTAAATAATGTTAATAATTTAAAAAATTATTTTAAAGTCTTAATAATAGGAAGAATTAAGTTGATACTGGATTTCAATTTAAATAACCAAATTAAATATTTCTCGGTTCTTTTGACAAATTGTTCTCTTTAGTTCTGGCATTTGCTCAAAAATATAAAACTCAATATATTTAAGGATTTAATTTTATACTAGGACGTAGAACATTTTTCAATGTGTCATGTGTACGTGTTGAAAATGTCTTGGATATTGGCATTTTATGAAATACACTTTAAACATGCATCAAACATCTCTTAGCGATATATAATGAAACAATATTTTTGTGATTTAAATACATGTTCGACACATCTTAGATACATGTTTAGAGAGCAAGTCAACGTATTATTTTGGTCCTACACTTCTCGAACAATTCTTACCACGTTGACTTACTCTCTAGATTATTTTCTACAAAGAGACAAGTTATTATCTCTGTTTCTTATTACAAGTTTATTTGGATATTAGAATATAAACTACTCTAAAAAAAAAATCAAATATATCATTTCTTCAAAATAAAAGTTATCTCTCCTTTAGAGTTAGTATTGTCAATTTTCACCTCATTCAAATCACTAATTCCAATATTTTCTCTCTAGCATACAACATAACTAATTCTCGCATATACTCACATACTAAATATACTGTAATATAGTTTTTTTCTTTCAAGAGGCAGGTAAAGCCGTTGGTCCAAAGTTTGGTATATACATTTTACTTGAAACTGAAGAAAGCAAGCAGGACGATACCAGAATTCCATGTCTAAAAGAAGCTCCCAAGGTCATTATTCAGTGGTACACTATTACAGTGAATAGGAAAATCCATCATGTTGCATCACAAACAAAAACTAAAGAGGAACTCTCCATCCTCAAAACTAAAACCATGATCTTTCATCCCTTTCATCACATATCATATTAAATACATCCCCTATACAAACAAATGTAAAAAAAAATGGAATTTTGCACGATTACTGAAAATATCAAGCCTAATATACTGGGAGGGTGAAATTACATATTGACTTCCTTGAGAATATGTTAAAATCTAGGCCAAACAAAGTACCAAATGCTAGCTCATATCAAGGGGAAGATTTCCTACTTCAGCCATATATCTAGTTGATGTGGGATCTTAGCACTAGTTAAAAACCAAGAATTGGTTGGACATATGCAAAGTGAAGTTTAAACGTTGATAGGTGACCCTTTCCCTTTTTTAAACTCTTTTTGTCTAGAAGCTTGAAATATTACTAGTCGGATTAGAGTAATAATAGAAATTATTTTCTGAATATATATCTATATATTGATTAAGAAAATAATACAATACGTGTCTATTTATAATAGTAGTTTTGTAATAAGACTACTAACAAAATAGTTATAACAACCCCAAAAATAAAGGCAATAAAACTAACTAAATAAAACTAACTAATATAAAACTAACTAAATAAAACTAACTAATATAAAACTAACATCCCCCCTCAAGATGGAGAATGTATGTTAAGAATTCCCAACTTGTTAAGAATTGAATGGAATGCTGCAGGTTCAAGTGACTTAGTAAAGAAATCTGCCAGCATATATGATGAAGAGATGGGCAAGAGTTTGAACAATCCAGTTTGCAGTTTGTCTCGAACAATGTGACAATCAATTTCGATATGTTTTGTTCTCTCATGGAATGTTGGGTTTGATGCAATGTTCCTGGCTGATTGATTATCGCAATAAAGAGTTGTAGGGGCAGCAAAATCCATGTTTAATTCTTGCAAAAGAAATGTTATCCATTGAATTTCACAAGTTGTTGACGCTAATGCTCTATACTCTGCTTCTGAAGATGAACGAGATACAGTGCTTTGTTTCTTAGACCTCCACAAAATCAATGATGATCCAAGAAATATACAAAATCCAATTACAGACCTTCTCGTTTCTGGACAGGTTGCCCAATCAGAATCGCTAAACGTTCGCAGTTGAGGTCTGGACGCTGATGAGTAAAACAATCCTTGGGCTGGTGCAGTTTTTATGTATTTGAGGATCCTCATGGCTGCCATGTAATGGTCTTCAGTCGGTGATTGCATAAGTTGGCTAAGTTGTTGTACGGCGAAAGTGATATCAGGCCGTGTGTTGATCAAGTAGATAAGACGTCCAATAATTCTTCTAAATGAGGTCGGGTCATGAGATTGTGCCTTTGAGTTGTATAGAAATTTGCAGTCCTTGATCATAGGTGTATTGCAAGGTTTAGCGCCTAATAATCCAGCGTCTGACAAGATATCGAGAGCATATTTACGTTGACATATGTGAATACCCTCCCTTGAACGAGAGATCTCCAATCCAAGAAAAAACTTTAAGTCCCCAAGGTCTCTAATCTGAAAAGAAGAATTTAAAAAAGTTTTAATCATATCGATCTCCAATTCAGAATTACCTGCAATAATAATATCATCTACGTAAACCAACAAAACAGTAAAGGAATTTAATTTCTTGAGAATGAATAAGGAATGATCATGTTGTGAATGTTGAAAACCAAATGATATTAAAGCAAAAGACAGTTTGGCAAACCATTGTCAACTCGCTTGTTTTAAACCATACAAAGATTTTTTTAAACGACAAACCTTATTACTATGATGACTCAGATTACCAGGAGGAAGTTTCATATAAACTTCCTCATGAAGATCACCATGAAGAAAAGCGTTACTAACATCTAATTGTTTTAAAAACCAATTATTAGTAGCAGCCAAAGCAAGAAGTAATCTAACAGTAGTTAATTTGGCCACAGGAGAAAATGTGTCTAGAAAATCAACACCTTCTAATTGAGTGAAACCTGTGGCAACAAGTCTAGCCTTGTGCCTTTCAATAGTACCATCAGCCCTATGCTTAATCTTATATACCCACCTACATCCTATGACATGTTTATCTATAGGCAAATCAACTAATTCCCAAGTGTTATTAGATACTAAAGCTGTAATTTCTTGTTGCATATCAATGACCCAATCCTTAGATTTAATAGCTTCATGATAAGTTTGGGGTTCAACAGCACTAGTCATGGCATGAATGTATTTTAAATGAGTAGAAGAAAATGATTTATAAGACAAAACAGAAGACAAAGGATATAAAACAGAATCAGCTGTAGAGTTAGTAGCCATACCTGAAGTGTTTAAAAGATTGCAATGAAAGTCCTGAAGGTAAACAGGAGGATTTCTTGTCCTTGTTGATTTGCGAATACTAGGTGGTATAAAAGGCTCTTCATGTACAAAATTATTTTCATCACAAGTAGGCATGATATTAATATCATTCAAATTAGAATGATTCAATTTACTATTGACATAATCTAGTTCTATAGGTTCAAGAAGGAAATTAAACGTACCGAAATCACCGCAAGAGGACAAATCACTTTTAGAAGAATCATTACTAGATAAGTATGGAAAAACATTTTCATGAAAAATAACATGTCTAGAAACTAAAATTTCCCTAGTATGTAAATCATAACAAATAAATCCTTTAGTGCCAAATTTATATCCAAGAAATAGACATTTTCTAGATCTATGATCTAATTTAGTCCTATGTTGTTGCAAAGTAGAAACAAAGCAAAGAGATCCAAAAACTTTCAATTCATTAAGATCAGGGAGATGTTTATATAACAACTCATAAGGGCTATGATTATCAATGGATGCTGATGGTAATCTATTAATAAGATAAATGGCATGTTTAACAGCAAAAGACCAAAATATTTTTGGAAGATTAGCATGAAAAAGCAAGCATCTAGTAACATTTAAAATATGTCTATGTTTTCTTTCCACAATAGAGTTTTGTTGTGGAGTTTCAACACATGATGTTTGATGTAGAATTCCAAATTTTGCATAAAATTCATGATACAAGAACAAAACACCATTATCAGTCCTAATAACTTTGACAACTTTGTCAACCTGATTTTTAATTAAAACAACAAAATCATGCATTAACTTTAGAGTTTCAGATTTAGCTTTCATAAGATAAATCCAAGTGTGTCTAGTACAATCATCAACAATAGTTAGAAAATATTTGTGACCATGAATAGAAGAATAGGACAAGGGTCCCCAAATATCCATATGAATTAAATCAAAAGCGTTATCAGAAATAATATTACTAGCATGAAAAGGTAATCTAGATTGTTTAGCAAGATAGCAAGAATCACAAATGTTATTAGAATGGAAACTCACATATGGAAAATGTTTACAAATATGAGTAAGAACATTATTATAAGGGTGTCCTAATCTAAGATGCCATAGATCAATAGTAGCATGTGATGTTCTAGAATTTAAAGAATACAACACAGAATATTTGTTATCATGAATAGGTTGTTGCAGATGATATAAACCATTCAAAAGCTTAGCATGCCCAATCATCTTGGATGTATGGTCCTGAATGTCACATTGAGAGTTAACAAAAGTTAATTTACAATTTAAAGAAGTAATTAATTGCTGAACGGAAATAATGTTCAACGTAAAATCAAGAATGTATAAAACATTGAAAAGTTTAAATTCATTTGTAAAATATACAGTTCCTGAATGTGTGGCCATAACAGTATTTCCATTTGGTAATGTAACATGAATTTGTTTAATTTCATGAAAGGTAATAAAATTTTTGGAATTACATGTGACATGATCAGTAGCACCAGTATCAAGAATCCAATAGTTTGGAGAGATATTACCTAAAACAGAATTCAGTTGATTACAGGAAACTCCACCAATTTGAGAAATTGAACTTGTAGGTTGAGATTGATCTCCAGTAGAGGAAGCATATTGTTGAAGTAAATGTTTGAGTTGATTAATTTGGTCAGCAGTGAATTGAGAGACATTACCATCAAATGGATTGGATTTAGGAGAACTATGATCTTGAGGAGCAGTCCCATAATCAGCATCAGTAATTGAAGAATTAATAGATTTGGTGTTCTTGTATCTAGGAGAATATCCAGGCGGAAAACCATGTTCAAAATAGCAATGATCAACAGTAGGTCCTAGCCTGTTGCAAAAAGTACATTGTCGTTGAGGACCTCCACCTTTGACTCGAACAGATCCGCGACCCTTACCACGACCTGAACCATTTCTAGGATTAGCATTAGATGTACCATTGATGGAAGAGTTCATTAGAACCTTGGCATCAACAGAAGGACCCATAATTTGTTGTTCTTGCTGTAAAATTAAAGAAAATGTTGTGGTTATATCAGGTAGAGGATCCATAATCAAAATCTGAGTTTTTACCATATTAAAATTGTCATTGAGGCCCTTTAAAAAACACGTAAGCGCTTCAGAGGAACGATAACCTAAGACTAATTTGTGTAAACTACACGCAGAAGAATTAGAGAAAGAACAATCGGTGATGGGCCGTAAAACCTCTAACTCCTCCCAAAGAATACTCCATTCAGTAAAGAAATTAGAGACTGATTTATCACCCTGTTTGATAGAATATAAATCTTGAAGAAGATCGGAAAAACGAAAATGGTCTCCTTTAGAAAATCGATTCTTTAGATGATCCCATAAAGTTGTTGAATTCTCAATGTGTATAGTACTTTGAGCAATAGAAGGAGAAAGAGTACGAGTAATCCAAGAAATTACCATCATATTGCAGCGCTCCCAAGCATCAAATAACACATCGTTCTCTGCCGGCATCGATAACTTGCCATTAATGAATTTCGCTTTGTTCTTGGAGATCAACGCACATTTCATCAAACGGCTCCAGTTGTAATAATTTGGCCCTTGTAAAGTCAGATTTATAAGTAATGCGCCCGGATTTTCGCCAGGATGAAGATAATACGGCGATGCTGGATTTCGCGATTCATCTGGAGAAACTGTTGCAGAGGTGGGTGAGGATGAATTGTCATCAGAATCTGCCATTGAAGAGTTGGATGAAGGAAAAGAGAGAAAAAGAATGGCAAGAACGATGAGAGAACAATGAAGTCGCTGGTTTCTGAACTCGTTGTAGAAGATGAGCGTTTTCTCTCAGATTAGAGGTGAACTTGGACTCAAAGTTTGTTACGTTGACGTGGCTTTAACGGTTACTGAAACAGCCTAAAGAAGAGGAAAATCAAAAGCCAAAAGGGGAAAATCCGGCACCAACACCGACACTAGAGGTTGAGAATCCACCAATTGGATCTTGTGGATCGGAAGCCGTTTCTTTATGTTCGTGTGGTGAAGGCGAAGATAGTGAAATCTGGAAATCTTTCAACGGTTTTTTTTTTTAAAGCTTGTGATCGGAACACACAGTGTGAAAACAAAGAACGAGAAAGAAGGTAAAGATTGGAAAAGGAGTTTACACACAGTGTTAGTAATTTTGGAATTTTGAAATTTTATAGAAAGAAAAAGAAACTTGTGATACCATAATAGAAATTATTTTCTGAATATACATCTATATATTGATTAAGAAAATAATACAATATGTGTCTATTTATAATAGTAGCTTTGTAATAAGACTACTAACAAAATAGTTATAGCAACCCCAAAAATAAAGGTAATAAAACTAACTAAATAAAACTAACTAATATAAAACTAACAAGTAATTATAATGAGAGGAAAAGGTTAAGGGAGTAATAATTCTTCATGTGGACTAAATTACTAACATTATTGATTAAAGGTAAATGTTTATATACCATACTAAAGAATGAGAAGTGATCAATAGAGAATCAACATTAGAGCTAGTCAACTAAGTCTCAAAAATAACAAACCGATCACATTTAACTAACCTAACTAATAGAACTGAAACAGAAAACTAACTATTATTTACAATAGTATTCAATACCCCCCACAAGTTGGAGAGTGGATGTCAAGAACTCCCAACTTGGACAAAAGATGATGAAATGGTTTAGAATCCAAGGGTGTTTGGTAAGGATGTCAACTAGTTGATCTTGTGAAGAGATAGGAAGAAAATGAAATAGGTTGGATTGAAGCTTTTCACGAATGACATGATAGTAATCTTAATATGCTTTGTTCGTTCATGAAATGTCGAATTAACAACGATGTGGCAAACAAATTTGCTGTCACAAAACAGCTTAAGTAATGTAAAACCCGTATAGCAATAGAGTGATGAGAGGTGAGAGGTGTGGCCATATGTTGGCTTAGTTGTTGAATGACAAAGGAAATATCAGGACGAGTTGTTGTAAGATAATAAGGCAGCCAATGAGACGATGATAAGCAGAGGGATCATAAAATAGGGTGTTGTCATCAGTAGTAGCAGAAGGTTGAACCATGTGTGTATACAAGGCTTCGAATCAAGAAGACTAACATCAGATATAAGGTCCAGCTGTTGGCCGAATACCCAGCTCGGGTGTCTACTTTAGGGATTAATTGTTAGATTAATTATAAGTTTAATTGTTGATTTAATTGTTTAGTCTGATAATAAACGTGGCAGAGAATAGATTAGCTTAATTAGATTTCAATTTGGTTGTTAGGAGACCGAGTAAGCAGGCACGAAATTCTGCCTCTGACCGCGTTTTCTGCTTCTGGTTAGTGTGTTGCCGTATCGTCTGGTACACTGTACCAGTTCGTCTGGTAATTCTGTTTTCTGTATTTCTGGGTATTTAAAGCTCCAGTTTTAATTAATAAGATAAGCATTCCATTTCCTTACATTGAGATCTTTAATTCTAGCATTTTAACAATTGGTATCAGAGCTTCGAAAGAGCCCTGATAATCGTGAGAGTGAGTGTGGACAAGTGAAGTCCAGAACAAACACGGGAGTTTGAGTGTGTGAGTGAAACACAAGAGAAATCATCATGTCAACCTCAGAAAGGTTCGTGCAGCCGTCTATTCCCAAGTTTGATGGCCATTATGACTACTGGTCAATGACAAAGGAGAATTTCCTTAGGAGCAAAGAAATGTGGAATCTGGTGGACGAAGGAATTCCAACACCAGAAGTTGGAAATACACCAGCAAGTGAGGCTCAGAGAAATAGTGTGGAGGAAGCCAAACTGAAAGATCTAAAAGTGAAAAATTATCTGTTTCAAGCTATTGACAGAGAAATACTGGAGACGATACTTAACAAGGAAACATCAAAAGCAATCTGGGACTCAATAAAACAGAAGTATCAAGGGTCCACAAAGGTACGAAGAGCACAACTTCAAGCCTTGAGGAAAGAATTCGAGTTACTGGCCATGAAAGAAGGAGAGAAAGTTGATAACTTCTTGGGACGGACTCTAGCCGTGGTCAACAAAATGAAAACAAATGGTGAGGTGATGGAACAAAGTACAGTGGTTAGTAAGATACTCAGATCATTGACCTCCAAATTTAACTATGTTGTCTGCTCAATTGAGGAGTCAAATGATCTAAGTGTCTTAACCATTGATGAATTACATGGTAGTTTGCTAGTTCATGAACAGAGGATGCTGGGACAACAGGAAGAAGAACAAGTGTTAAAAGCAACATATGATGAAAGATCAGTCAGAGGCAGAGGTAGAGGCATGAATAGAGGAGGAAGAGGTAGAGGACGAGGCAGACAAACATTCAACAAAGCTACAGTTGAATGTTTCAAATGTCACAGACTGGGACACTTTCAAAATGAGTGCCCAGAATGGGACAGAAGAGCCAATTATGCGGAACTGGATGAGGAGGAAGAACTTCTGCTGATGTCCTATGTTGAGTTCAACAAGTCAAAAAAGGAAGCAATATGGTTTCTTGATTCTGGTTGCTCAAATCACATGACAGGAAACAAACAATGGTTCGTGGAGTTGGATGAACAATTCAGTCATTCTGTAAAACTGGGAAACAATCTCAGAATGCCAGTGAAAGGGAAGGGCAACATCAGACTTGAAGTAGAAGGAGCAACTCAGGTAATCTCTAAAGTGTACTATGTTCCTGAGTTGAAAAACAATTTATTGAGTATGGGTCAACTACAAGAAAAAGGGTTAACTATCCTGATACAAAATGGAGAATGCAGACTTTATCATTCTAAAAGAGGACTAATCATGCACACACGCATGACCTCTAATAGAATGTTTGTTGTTCGAGCCAATGTTCTGATGGATACATCTTCTGCATGTCTGAATGTGAGCAGTGATGATACTGGTGACTTGTGGCACAAGAGATATGGTCACCTGAGTATTACGAGTCTGAATTTACTACACCAGAAGGAACTTGTCAGAGGACTTCCCAAGTTTCAGATGTCAACATATGTATGTACAAGCTGTATGAAAGGAAAACAACATCGGAAGATCATTCCAAAGAAAAGCAAATGGAGAGCAACTCAGAGGCTACAACTTATACACTCAAATATTTGTGGACCCATCACTCCAAAGTCATATGGTAACAAAAGGTATCTACTGACCTTTATTGATGATCTGAGTCGTAAGCTCTGGGTTTACTTTCTGAATGAAAATAGTGAAGCTTTCACAACATTTAAAAGCTTCAAAAATATTATGGAGAAGGAGTCTGGTCTATCCATTTGTGGACTAAGAACAGACAGAGGAGGGGAGTTCACCTCCAAAGAATTCACAGAATTCTGCAGACTCGAAGGTATCAAGAGACAACTGACTACAGCCTATACTCCTCAACAAAATGGAGTTGTAGAACGTAAAAATCGTACCATACTTTAACATGGTGCGATGCTTGCTAAAAGACAAGAAGATGCCAACTCCATTCTGGCCAGAAGTTGTGAAAACGACATGCCACATTCTCAATCGAAGTCCTACTTCTGTTGTAAAGAACAAAATACCAGAAGAATGCTGGAGTGGAGTTAAACCTAATGTTGATCATTTCTGAGTGTTTGGATGTATTGGAAATGTACATGTACCAGATGCAAAGAGGTCAAAGTTGGATGCTCGAAGTCAAGAGTGTGTGCTGATAGGGTACAGTGAAGAGTCTAAGGGATACAAAATGGTCAACCCGACCACAAAGAAGGTGATAATTAGCAGAGATGTTGTGTTTGAAGAAAGAAAAAGCTGGGACTGGAAAAAGACATAAGAAGAAGCCAAGAATGACATTCTTGACTGGGGAGAAGCTGATAATGATACATATGCCTCCAGTGATGAAGAAAATGAAGAAGAAGCAGAATCTGATCAAAGTAGTACTACCAGTGATACTGCTTCTGGTCACAGTAATATCTCCAGTGACACTACCACACCTACACTTCCAGAAAGAAGAATCAATCGAGCTCCAAACTATCTTCAAGACTATATAAGTGGAGAAGGACTATTAGAAGAAGATGAAGAGGTACAAAATCTAGCACTGTTTATATCCTCTGATGATCCTGTTTATTATGAAGAAGCAGTAAAATTGAAAAGATGGAGGGATGCAATGGATATGGAGTTCAATGCTATTGTAAAGAATGAAACCTGGGAGCTTGTTGATGCACCAAAGGAGGCCAAAGTAATTGGTGTAAAATGGATCTACAAAACTAAATTAAATGAGATGGGTGAAGTAGATAAGTGTAAAGCTCGTCTTGTGGCTAAGGGATATGCACAGGAGAAAGGAGTAGACTACAATGAAGTTTTTGCTCCAGTAGCTAGATGGGATACTATTAGAACAGTGATAGCTCTGGCAGCAAGAAATTGTTGGACAATTTTTCAGCTTGATGTCAAAAGTGCCTTTCTTCATGGTGAGCTGAATGAAAATGTTTACATTACTCAACCTCCAAGGTATGTGATCAGTGGGGCAGAGAAGAAAGTATATAAATTGAAGAAAGCACTCTCTAAAGCATGCACCAAGAGTGTGGTTTAGCAAAATTGAAAGCTACTTCATTAAGGAAGGGTTTGAGAAAAGCAGCTATGAGCACACGTTGTTCATCAAAAGAGAAGAAAAGAACAAGATCCTAATTGTAAGTCTATATGTTGATGATCTCATTTTTACAAGTAATGATTCTGTTATGATAAATGAGTTCAAAGAACCCATGAAAAGGAAGTTTGAAATGACTGATCTGGGCAAGATGAAATATTTTCTGGGAGTTGAAATACGACAGAACTTCAATGGTATTCACATTGGTCAGAAGAAATATGCTGAAGAAGTTCTAAAAAGGTTTGGTCTGGAAAATTGCAATGGACTCAAAAATCCCATGGTTCCAGGAAGCAAGAGACTGACAAAACAAGAAGATGGTAAGAAGGTAGATGCAACCCTATTCAAGCAAATGGTGGGAAGTCTGATGTACATGACTGTTACAAGACCTGATTTAGCCTACAGTGTTTGTCTAATAAGTCGTTTTATGACCAACCCGATGGAGTCTCACATGATGGCAGCTAAGAGAATTCTAAGATACATCAGTGCTACTACTGAGTTTGGTGTATTCTACAAAAGAGGATGTAAAGATGAGTTGCTTGCCTACACGGACAGTGACTATGCAGGAGATCTGGATGATCAAAAAAGCACCTCTGGGTATGTTTTCATGCTAAGTGGATGAGCAGTAGCTTAGTCATCAAAGAAGCAGCCAGTTGTGACACTTTCAACCACAGAAGCAGAATATGTGGCTGCTGCTTCTTGTGCATGTCAGTGTATTTGGTTGCAACAAATACTTAAACAGATTGGAGGCACACAGAGTACAAGTGTTAAGATACTATGTGATAATTCTTCCACCATAAAACTTGCAAAGAATCCAGTCTTCCATGGTAGGAGTAAGCACATTGATGTCAGGTTTCATTTTCTGAGAAATCTCACTAAGGATGAAATAATTGACATGGAATATTGTGGTACAAGTGAGCAGTTGGCTGACATATGACTAAACCAATAAAACTGGAAGTGTTTGAGAAGCTCAAAGAGGCACTTGGAATGAAGTCAGCTGAAGAAATAAACTGAAATGCTTCTGACATGTTCAGTTTTGGGGAGCAATTGTTGGCCGAATATCCAGCTCGGTTGTCTACTTTAGGGATTAATTGTCAGTTTAATTATAAGTTTAATTGTTGATTTAATTGTTTAGTCTGATAATAAACGTGGCAGAGAATAGGTTAGCTTAATTAGATTTCAATTTGGTTGTTAGGAGACCGAGTAAGCAGGCGCGGAATTCTGCCTCTGACCGCGTTTTCTGCTTCTGGTTAGTGTGTTGTCGTATCGTCTGGTACACTATACCGGTTCGTCTGGTAATTCTGTTTTATGTATTTCTGGGTATTTAAAGCTCCAGTTTTAATTAATAAGATAAGCATTCCATTTCCTTACATTGAGATCTTTAATTCTAGCATTTTAACACCAGCACATACCAACATTGGCAGATTGTGATTCCTGAAGAAGAGCGAGCAACTTCGAGATCCATGAAATAATAAAATTCTTATCAAGTGAAGAGATGGCCATAATAAAATTCTTATGGTTAGAAGACAAATTATGATAAAAGAATACATAAGAAAAAGGATACAGGTAGCTTGCATAGAGGAAGAAGTTTGAGTAAAGAGATGACAATCATAGTCAACAAGATAGCTAGGAGGATAGGATTCTCTTGTTGATTTTCATATAGCTGCAGCAGAAGGTTCAGACTATGCAACTTGTGGTGCAGGATACAAATTGTCAATAGAGGACAAGGAGCAATCAGTAGTAGACAAGAATTCATCTGCTGGAACAATATGAGTGGCAGTAGGCTGTTGTAAAACAGGACCAGAAGTAAGTTTATGAACGGATTGTTCATTTATATTAGGATAAAGAATATTAAAATCAAAGGTTGAATGAGGTGCAACATGATTATAAGAATCATTAGAGCAAACAGAAGGGATAACATCAAAGGAAAAGACATTCTCATGAAACACAACATTTCTAAAAATAGAAATTTGTCTAGTATGAATGTTATGAACAATGTAACCTATGTCTTCTCTAAATCCAAGAAAAATGAATTTATTGGCCCTAGGATTAAGTTTGCCACAATTATTAGCAAGAGTGGATGCAAAACATAAACTACCAAAAACCTTAATATCAAGTAACAAATGAGGCTTACTATAGAGAAGTTCATAAGGAATCTTACAATGTAAAATTGGCGTTGGAAGTCTTTTGACGAGGAATACAACACAACTAACAACAAAACTCCAAAGATACTTAGCTAAATGTGAATGGAAAAGTAAACAACAAATAACAATTAAAATATGTTGATGTTTTCACTCAGCAACAAAATTATGTTGAAGAGTTTCGACACACGATTATCGATGTAAAATACCAAGTTTATCATAGAAAGAGGACATTAAGAATTTCATACCAGTATCAGAATGAATCATTTAAATAACGTAATGAAATTTTGCAGAAGTTGTCAAGTTTTACTTTAATGTTTAATTAAACATAACCAAGTGTGCTTGGTAAAATCATCAACAATAGTTCAAAAGAATTGATGGTCATTCTCAAGAATCAGAGAAATATATTTTATTAAATTGAAATATGTTAACAATACATCAAATATATATACAAGATTACTAAGATAATTACGGAGAATATAATTAGTATTCCTACAGCCAAATTCATATAATTGAATGATATTTTTTAATAATAAAATAGAAACAGATTTTGACACCCCCTCAAGCTGATAAATAAGTGTTCTTCATTCTCAGATTGGAAACAATTCTATCAAGATTCTAGTGTACCATTAATTATTATAGTGAAAGATTTTATTAGACTAGGTCTCGTGGTTTTTATTCTCTCACTTTGAGAGAATTTTTTCATGTTAAAAATTATGGTGGGTTTGATATTTCAATTTTTACCTGATATTGTATTTTCTGTTTGGCCATTTATCTGCACAAGCGAGGACAAAATATTTCACATTATTGAGATAGTTATCTATGATTTTTCCAACAAAGTGGTATCCAAAGCTCAGTTGATTTCGTTTGAACATTTAAATGGAGGAGGAAAATAAAAGTCTGAATATGATTAAGCTCAACTATATTAACTACGCACTTTGAAAAATTCCAATGAAAGATATGTTATACAATAAAGATTTGTATGATCCTATTAAGGGAGACACTACTAAACCCAAAGTAAATTTGATGTTGAATGGAAGAAGATAAATAGAAAGGCGGTGGGTTATAACATTGGAAAATGATATTGAGGGTTATAGCATTTACTTTGGTGGTGATGGTATATGTAAAATCATCAAAGGGTCTCTAATGGTAGCAAATAAGCAAAGTTCTACTTTTCTCTATAGGATGTCTATGAAACTATGCAAGGAAGAGGTGAATGCGATTGAAGATGTCTCTTCTTATGTATGGCATATGATCCTTGGTCACTTGAGTGAGAAAAAACTCAACATACTTGCAAATAAAAGTTTTCTTTCTGTGAAAGGCATGTCTCTAAAAACTTGCACTCATTGTTTTGCTGGAAAACAATATTGAGTATCTTTTCATAATACTGGTCATCATAGTAGGAAAAGTATTCTTGAATAGCAAACAATTAAAGACTTTGATAAAGTTGAGAAACATAAACCAAATTCCAGAAGTTATGTTGATGTTGCCTCTAAGCCCCTAATGAAACTTTTGTTGTTTGAGAGATATAGAGGTAGATGATGAGAATTTAACTGATGATCATGTACCATACCATGATGAATAGGTTCCACTTGAACCATCGGCTTAGCCCGAGTTTTGAAGGTCTACTAAAGAACATCAACCTTCCTAGAGATATCCTCCACATGAGTATGTGATGATCACTGATAGAGGAGAGTCAGAGTACTACTAAAAGGCCATTGCAAATGTTGACAAGGAAAAGTGGTTGAAGACCATGCAAGAAGAGATGAACTCATTGCCAGAGAATCACACATTTGCACTGGTGAAGTTGCCTAAGAGCATAAATGAACTCAAGAACAAATGTGTATACAATATAAATGGATAAGAGAATAGTTTTCAACCAAGATACAAAGTAAGATTGGTTGTGAAAGGATTTAATTAGAGAAAGAGTATTTACTTTGAAGAAATTTTCTCACCAGTAGTGAAGATGTCCTCAATTGGAGTTGTACTTGGGTTAGTAGTTAATTTGAACCTAGAGGTTGAAGAACTTGATGTGAAGACGACATTCCTTCATGATGATTTGGAGGAAGAGATCTACATGGAACAACTTGAGAGCTTTGAAGTCAAAGGTAAAAAGCAACTTGTGTGCAAATTGAAGAAAAGTTTGTATGGGCTTAAATATACCCTATGATAATGATACAATAAATTTGTTTCTTTCATGGAGAAACATGAGTATGGTAAAACTGTTGAGGAAAAAACCTTTTTGATATATGTTTTAATGACAACAAACCTTTTGAATTAAATGATTGAGTTTTATGAATGGTGATCTACTAATTATTGCACTTGAGTTTTGTTTAAGGAAAAAGGCTATGAATCAAACTGTTCCAATAAGACAGACCAGTCTCCAGAAATCTCCATAATGATCAAATCAATCTCCAGAATGTCCAGAATGATCAAATCAGTCTCCAGAATGTCCAGAATGATCTGTAGTCCAAAATGATCTTCTGTCCAGAATGTTTATCATTCTCCAGCATGTTAACATCAATCTCCAGCATGTTTAACATCATTCTCCAAAATGATCAAACATCATCCTCCAGTATGATAACATCATTCCAGAATGATACAATCATTCTTCAGCATACTGAACATCATTCTCCAGCCTTGTTACATCCTTCTCCAGCTTGACTGCCAAGAACGTTGAACGATCTTGAAGTATATAAATATCAGAGGATATCACTAGAGGATGACGTCACCAGAGGATACCTCCAGAAGATACCTCTAGAGGATATCACCAGAGGATCCCTCTACAAATAATATGCATCACTAAGATCAAGACTCATTTGCCACACAAAGGAAGAACCAAGTCTGTTCTTGAACATCAGAAGCAGAATGAAGAACATTCTTGCTTTTTGACATGCTCTCACCTAATCACTGACAAAGGACATCCAGTCTGTTCCCAACGGGCAAATGAGCTGTCATAAGCACTTTTTGAGTCTATAAAAGAGAACTCAAGATGAAGGCAATAATCATAACTCATGAAAGCAATTATTTCATCATTCATAATCACATTCAAGAGCTTCAAGTTCAAATAAATACATCACTTACATACACTTACATATTTGAAAGCTTCTCAATCACAAACAAAAGATTCAGTTCTGTTCTTCTTCTTCTTCATATCATAATCATTCTACTGAATTCTTTTGTCAAGAATCTAATCTCAAACACGAGTTGAGCATACTCAGTTTATGTCCAAAATCATAGCTTCAAATACTAAGCAATTCATTACTCACTTCAATCATACTTGAATGTATCTCACTCACATACATTAAGTCAGTTCTGATTTTTCCTATTTGATTCGTAGAATCATTCTCGTGTATTTCTCTGTCAAAGAATCAAAACTCAAATAAGTGTTGAGCCTTCTCAGATTCTGACAAAACACATTAAATTATATCATTGTAAACTCAAAGCTATAGTGTGAAGTATAGTAGAGCTTACACAACACAATCAAATTATGTTGCTTTTTTAATTATTGCTTGCAGCTATAACACATTTTCTTTATGAGAGTCATACCACTTATTTTATCTGACTTTATTTTTTGTTTTATACGTATATTGATTATTAATTAATTGGGAGAAGTAATAAGATTTAATTGTTAAATTATATATATATTTAAATAAATTTTTAATCTATATAAAAATTCAATATTTTATTTTGTCTTTATAAAAAAAATTCTTAACTTTTTAGCCTTTAAAAAACTTTAATTTTATTTTTAGTTCCAACTTTTAAATCGTTAAATCTTTTAAATGATTTTTTTCACCTATATTTTAAATATTATAACAATCTCCGATGAAGCGTTTAGACTATAACAAAACAAGATGATGGGAGTTATTTGAAAAATGTATTTGTAAACTTTTTAAAGCTCTAAATAATGTTTAATTGAGATGAGTGAGACATAAAAATTGATACTTAGTGTTAATATGAACAAATTATTTCCTTTCATGTTTAAATTATGAGGTTCTTTGTTAGAAAAGTTTGTTGACAAGTCATACTATGTGAAGAATGCATTGCTTGAGGTGGAACATCATTTAATTGAATTGATTATGCATTAGCAAGTCAAATTTGTGTCGTAAACCGATTTCAAATAAACTTTTGCATATGTTACTATATAGAGTAAATTATATTTATCAATTTTACAAAATATATCATTTTTATCAAGTTATTTCTTCAATGGATTAACATTTTCAAAATAATAGATCATGATTATTTTATCACATTAAGGCCATTTTGTCATGGCTAGCACAAATAGGTGTCACAAATAATCGCCTCCAAATTGTAAAATGTGAAATTTTGAATTTGTTACATGTACTTCAATGGATTATAGCAGCTTGACTCGTAAATGTATTGTTTGAATAATAGATGATATCTACAATATAAAATCTATTGGAATATAATATAGGTCAATTATTGATAATGTAGGGTCATACTAACTAATCACGACAATTTTCAAATTATTTTTACTAAACGACAAACTAATGATAATATTCATACATTAATACAATCTTTTATTTCGCAATCATTTCCATCTTCCTCTCAATTGTATTATGATTTTTTTTAACTATATATGAGCTAATTTCATTTAAATAAAAAAATATGATAAATATTTTACTATTTTTCATTTATATTGAAATAACAAGAGAATATATTAAAAAATAATAATTAAGAAAAAAATTGAAATACAAATTAAACAAGTTTTATGTAGCTTACATTTCAAAATAAAATTACTAAACAAGTTCTTTAGTTTTCTATTTTTAAAACAATTTCTAAAATTAGGATATCTAAATAAATTTTCAATTGAAATTTTTTCTTGTTTTTAAAAATTGATTTAGAAAAAAGTATTTAAACACTAAAACCTAAAATTAAAAAATTGATTTTCGGTTTCGCTAGGTGTTCTGTTTTTGTTCAGTAGTACATAAAAACATTATCCAACGCATACGGCACGTATCAATATTAATTAATTTCATCAGTTAAACAAGAGATTTGAAGAAGAAGGCATTCCCTCTCTCTGTCTCCACAAAAATATATATGTACTTTGTAATTCACACCATTTGGGCTTCACTGCCTGCAGTACCACGTGCAAGTGGACCAACTTTTTCTTCACTACAATAACTAAGACGTTTCAATCAAAATCTAATTTAAAGAGAAGAAAGATTCTTGTGCCGCGAGACACCACACTATAATCCATTCATTAAGGTGTTAAGAACGTACTAGTACATTTAATAATCGCAGCACGTACACGTTGGTGGGACATATATAGTACACACTCCATATCAAAATAAAAATAAAAGTATATTCTCTATCACTTTAAATATAAATAATTTTATATTAATAAAAATCGACAAAATTTACTTATTTAATGATGGACTAGTATTTATCAACAACGAATTTGTGTTTTAACTACTTCAAAAAACGTTAATTAAGCGAGATGAATTTTTATTCATAAGTTTCTATGTTAAAAGATAATTTTATTTAAGACATATCATATAATAAAATATAGATGTTTCTCTTAATAAAAATTTGAATCAATATTCATTACACTGTAGGTAGGGCTGGTCCAAACCCAAGACAAGTGAGGCTAAAGTCATAGGCCTCAAAGTTTTTGGGTATCTAAATTAAACTTCAAAATAATATAAGTTATATTATCAATTCTGTTTATTAACAAGAAAATGGTAGAAGTTCAATAGTATTGAAAAGAATATCAATTGCAAGATTTTAAGATCAAGACAAAGCATTCTACATTTTGCATTTAAAATGTACTGTTTTTTTTAATTACTTTTAAAATAAAATAACAAAAACTTTTTTTAATTGTGTACATAATAACTATATGCCAATGTATTTTATTATTATGAGTCATATATATAAATATTGTAAATGATTTTTTATGTCTTTTTTTTTTTACAAAATTACGTCTAGATTTAACTTGAATAATTAATTAATTATTTAGTCAAATTCCTCCATTGTCTACACAACAAAAAGGACCGACCCTAATCGTTGGAGTCAAACTCCTTGTATAAAACTCAATCCCGTTAGATGAACAATATTAATAATTTGTAATGGAAGATAAATTGCAACAAAGTATAATTGTTTTGTGTAAAATAATTCGTAAAATTGCTATTTAATTTATATATACACAAAATATAGGCACGACCCATATCTACTACCAATATGTCTTATTTGCACACGTCAAGACATACGAGAATGTGTAACACGTCTACGTTACACAACCAATAAAATATGATACATAATTAGAATTTAAAGGAAAAAAAATGAAAAATATAAAATTGGAGACCGACATTTCTACTTTTTTCTCTCATTTGCCGGCGATTTGACTTTGCACATGATCAACAACACATTTTCCATTATTCAGATTCATGAACACCATAGAGACTAGTCTTAAGAGATCAAACCATTGTTGTCAAGACAATAGAGTTGGAGGTTCTTACGATGGAAATCAAGGTTCTCCGGCTTCATTTGTTTAGTACGACTTTGCTCTTTCAAGACCAAAGTCATGAAGACCAAATTTTTTATATTTTAATTATAGAAAACGGAGAATTCAAATTTACATTATAGATAATAATAAAAATTATAACATAATTATTAAGAATACAAAAATTTATTCAAATTACAACAAAATTAATACAAATATAAATTACTAAGGTCGAGTAACATTGTCATTAATATTTTTTGAGTATGGACATGTTAACTGAAACAATCTGTGTTTTTTTATATTTTTTTACTAACATTTATTTCAATTTTAATGTTGATACTGTTTAAGGAGTCATTTTATATTTTAGAATTGTGATATTCTATTTCACCTTCGTATAAGAATTAGTATTCTTGATTGAATATAATTAGAAACTCTTCTCTATAAGTTATGATACATTGTGTCAATGTATTCTATTATTAATAATTATTTTAGAAATTTTTATTATTATTTAAATTTGATGTTTTTATAACTAAAACAAAAAAAATTGATCTTTCATGATTTCGCTCTTTCAAAGAGTGAAATCAGACTAAAATTTAAAATAAAAA
Source organism: Cicer cuneatum (assembly GCA_037974295.1). NCBI lineage: Eukaryota > Viridiplantae > Streptophyta > Magnoliopsida > Fabales > Fabaceae > Cicer > Cicer cuneatum. Next base: position 25,550,728 of record JBBPBO010000001.1, on the reverse strand, counting down.
AAATATACAATTTTGTTGTTTTAAAAAGTGAAGTTGTATTTAATTTAAAAATAATAAATAAAAAATGCATTTGCTATATTTTAAAGTATGAGGTGGAGTTAGAGAGAATATTATTTTCAAACGAGGAGAGATTGATAATATTTTTTTTGTTTGAAAAAATGGTTATTACCATTTAGAAACAAATCACACACACTCTTCATAATTGAATAAAAAATGCATATACGTCCCCAATGTAATATTTATAAATGACTGCAATTGACATGCATTGCCAAAGTTAAAAAAAAATACTAACAACATATATGAAAATGATATATTTTTCTATGTTATGTATTTAAAGTACGGTGATTTGATAAAATATATGATTGTCAAATCATACTATTTTACCTTTTTCTCTAAGTTTAGATTGAGTACAAAAGAGACAATAATTTGTAATAAATAAATAACCAAACACAAAGGATTTTGATTCTGAGCACTTGCTTAGAAGACAGTGTGAAAAAGAATGGATTTGAGTGAATTGAGAAAAGCGGTTGAAGAGGTGGAACTTGTGGATGGTCATGCTCACAACATAGTTTCTCTTCATTCAAACTTGCCTTTTATTCATGCCTTTTCTGAAGCACAAGGTGATGTTGCTCTTGCTTCTTCACAACACTCTCTATCTTTCAAGGTAACTTCTTTTTCAACTCCTTAATTGCTCATGCACTTTTTTCTATATCCATTTTTTAAAACGTTACAAAACTTGACAGGCTATGAAAGAGAAGAAAGCTACATAAAAATGAACTATATCTCTAATAATCTTATGCCCTTTTGCTGGAAGAACTTTCTCTTTGGTTTCAATATATTTTGTTTTTCTAGTTTTTTAATTGTTTTATGCTATGAATATGAAGGGACATATATTAATCTATCAATATGTATAAAGAATAAAAAGTCAACGCCCCTGAACACTTATGGTCTTTCTGTTTGAGAGCGGTTATGAAAACCACTTCTAAAAACAGTATGAAAAAACAGTTTGACTTTAAGGTATCATAATCTTAAACTGTTATACAAATAGAGCCTTACATGTGAAATGAAGATGTGTGCCATCTTTGAAATTGAAACTTCACTAATCATCAGTTTATGGCACAATGCCACTTCTTTTTTTTTTTTTGGAGAACTTCAAATATTTTCTGTATGGAATCTTATTATGACAGTCCTTTATTTAATGTTCAGAGAAATCTAAGGGATTTATCTGAGCTTTATGGATGTGAGTTATCTTTGCAAAGCGTCGAAGAACACCGAAGAGTGTCCGGATTGCAATTCGTGTGTTCAACATGTTTCAAAGCTGCAAGAATCTCTGCTATACTTATGGATGATGGTTTAGAATTGGACAAAAAGCATGATATAGAATGGCATAAGAGTTTTACTCCTTTTGTTGGTAGAATCTTAAGAATTGAAAGGGTTGCTGAAGACATCCTTGATCAAGTGAAATTCTCTTAGACATTAATCACTTTTGATTTGTTTTATTGCATCTTTCTATTTGAAATTGTATTCATAATTATTTGATGCTCCCTGAAGGATTTGCCTGATGGATCTTGCTGGACGCTGGATTCATTCACTAAAGCATTTGTCTCAAAGTTGAAATCATATCCTTCATATGTATTACTACTAGTATTAGTATTTTAATCTGCGCAACGTGGGGAGAATATTTTTGTTTAGTTTTATACATATTGCATTTTGGAATCAAAAAGTTAGTGATTGTTATAATTTCATAGCATTGAAATAGTGTAAATAACTATTAAGATGTTTGAATCATTCATGATGAATGATTTTGACACATATTCAAACACACACACAAAAAGTTCTTAGCTTTACAAAAATATATTTAATAACTTAAGATAGGTTCCTTAGCATCACCTTTTACAGTTGCTGGTGAGATATTTGGTTTGAAAAGTATAGCTGCATACCGCGGTGGCCTAGAAATCAATATAAATGTTACTAAAATTGATGCCGAGGAGGGTCTCAGACAAGTGTTACTTGGTGAGTTGAATATGCAAGTTGGTTTTGTAATGTTCTGTTTCATGGTATTCATACTTATCATTCTACATTTTCAGCTGACAAGCCCATCCGTATCGCAAACAAAAATCTTATCAACTACATCTTCTTGCAAAGTTTGGAACTTGCTCAATCCTATGACTTACCAATGCAGATACACACAGGGTAATGACAACATTCAAACACTTCTCTTTTCTCAAATTATTATCATTGTTTACGTATCAGTGTCATGTTTGGTGTTCGTGAAAGTTGTAGTTTCTTTTCCTAGTTACATATTTATGGAGATAGATGCCATGATTTTTTTTCTTGCTTGTAACTCTACTTTTACCTAAATACTAAACTTTTCCTTTCTGTAATTAGCTTTGGAGACAAAGATTTGGATATGCGACTGTCAAATCCTCTTCATCTCCGATCGGTTTTTGAGGACAAGAGATATTCGAATTCTCGGATTGTTCTTTTACATGCATCCTATCCATTCTCAAAGGAAGCATCATATCTAGCATCTGTGTACCCTCAGGCAAACATTTTATAACTCAGTGACTTGTATTAGTAGATTTGAATATGGATAATTACATGTTCCCTGACATCTAACACAATCTTCTATTTCAGGTTTACCTTGATTTTGGGTTGGCAATTCCAAAGCTAAGTGTACATGGAATGATTTCATCACTTAAAGAGCTTTTAGAGCTGGCTCCAATAAATAAGGTGACAATATAAGCAATTCAAAGAATTATTAACAATGTTCAGATAAATTAATGTATCTTGCATAACAATCAAAAGAATATATATGTATATATTTATCACTTTATCCAAATTACTTTCTTAACTTCTGCCCATGTCTCACAAGAGTGAACTTTGCATTGCAGGTGATGTTTAGTACCGATGGCTATGCATTTCCCGAAACCTTCTACTTAGGTTGGTTAACATCCCTACCATCCCACCAAATATGAAGATTATACTTGAGTCTTTTGTCATGTAGGTGGGAAAGATTCACTTGTTAACATAATGAGTTCTGCTTTTCACAGGTGCAAAGAAGTCTCGTGAAGTTGTTTTCTCCGTTCTGCGTGATTCATGCATCGATGGCGATCTCTCTATACCTGAGGCTGTGGAAGCTGCAAAAGACATATTTGCAAGAAATGCAATCAATTTCTATAAGATTAGTTTAGCTAGCAATGCTGTTAGTTCACATAATAATTTGTCCCTAAAGTTGAACGATGAATTAGAGACCGATGTTTCATTTGTTCGTATATTATGGGTTGATAATTCAGGACAGCACAGATGCCGCGTGAGTTCCCTCTAGCCAGGGGTTTTTCTGTCACATCATTGATTCATTCATTTTGCAGGTCAATGTAAACAAGTTTAGAGATTTTTTTATATTTATATTATGTTCTGATGGTGCTGTCAAATTTTATTTCAGGTTGTTCCTAGAAAGCGTTTCGATGATGTTGTTACGAAGAACGGGGTCGGTTTAGCATTTGTTTGTATGGTAATGACTTCTTTTCTGGATGGATCTCCAGAAGGGTCTGGTTTAGGTTCGGTCGGTGAATCAAGACTAACGCCTGATTTGTCTACTAGAAGGAGAATTCCTTGGTACGCAAGTTCTTCCTAAGGACGATTTCTGAGCTCAAAGAATTATTCATATTTGCAAGCTAACTTATCTGCACACGTATTCCATTCCCTACTTGTATAGCAATTGATTCTCAATATTTCTGACATAATGTTGTTTAATGAAATTATCATATTAATATTTAGGCTTTTTTAGTCTGCAAAAATATCTTCTTGAAAAGATACACTGAATTATTTAAACTGATGAAACTCTCTTCCATTATAGGAGCAAGCAAGATGAAATAGTTTTAGCTGATCTGAATCTTAAACCTGGTCAACCATGGGAATATTGCCCAAGAGAAGTCTTAAGAAGAGTTACCAAGATTCTGAAAGATGAATTTGACTTGGTATGTTGCATAGGTTGTCTTATTTAGTATTCAATATGGTATTTAACTTAACCAGAAGTGATATTTTGAAGACAAAAAAAAGTTGTCCGACACTGTATGATAATAAGGTTTTGTTTTTTTTTACTTTTTATTGATTTTTTTCTCTCTTCTAGTCAAATTAATAATTGTGTTGAATGTATTTTTATACGGTGATGGATTTGTGATGTTCAAACAACGCTACTATTAACTTATGGTCTACTTTCTAGGTAATGAATGCAGGATTTGAGAATGAGTTTTTTCTCTTGAAGAGCATAACAAGGTAATGGTATACAATATTATAGATCTTGTGATTTGATTAGTGTAATTTATCATGCCAATTCGTTATAAAAAAGAAAGAAAAAAACCAACCATTCAGGGAAGGGAAAGAAGAATGGAAACCAATTGACACAAGTCCTTACTGCTCCTCATCAGCATTTGATGCTGCTTCTCCGATACTTCGCGAAGCTGCTTCTGCTTTACATTCTTTGGGCATACCAGTAGAACAGGTAAAAAGGGGTTTTTAACTTGATCAGTTATAATTGGTAGATATGATAATGGCTTTGTTTGATTTTCATTGGATTTAATTTTTGTAAAAAAATTGGTTTCACATAAATAGGTGAGTGGATAAAGTCCAAAATTAATTACTCTGAGGATAAACTTGTTAGTCTTTAAACCAGAAGGAGTGATCATTACCAGGACACTTAAGAAACATAATTAATATTCATATATCTTAAAGTAAGGATTGAAATGCCTCCAAACATATGAATAATTTTAGGTTTTTATGCATAAACAAAGTCCCTTAGAGGATCATCCTTATTAGCTTAGGATGCTTGAAAATACGAAACACTGAACCGAACACGACATTGACTTTGGTAATATTTTATAAGAAAATAAAAGTGATTGAATGTAAACACATTTATTGGTGTCAGACACTGACACGTGTTAGAGAGTAGACATGTCTTCAATCTGAAGTCTCGAAGCTACATAGGCTTGAAACATTGCTTAAATAGGGCCTTTAATGGTCCTTTATAGGTATTCAGAAGTTTCCTTTTCCAATAGTTGTCTCATTTTCTGAGCCGACGTTCTTTATAAAATATTGCAGATACATGCAGAAGCTGGAAAAGGTCAATTTGAGCTAGTTTTGGGACATACCATTTGTACTAAATCTGCAGACAACTTAGTTTACACACGTGAAACTATTAGGGCCATTGCTAGAAAGCATGGCTTGCTTGCAACTTTTATTCCAAAGTAAGTGCCAACGGAGTCTAGCTTATGAAACTTGATTAGAATTGATGAACTTCTGTTTTTCCTTATAGCACAAAAGTAAACATTTTGAAGTATGAAGTGTATAACAATGTTTTGTTGTCATAATATTGAAGGTACGCATTAGATGATTTGGGTTCAGGATGTCATGTGCATCTAAGCTTGTGGCAGAACGGCCAAAATGTATTTATGGCGTCTGATGGATCATCAAAGTATGGAATATCAACTTTGGGAAAAGAATTTATGGCTGGAGTTCTTTATCATCTTCCTTCAATTTTGCCATTTCTGGCACCACTTCCTATCAGGTTCCTGTTAATTATCTATAAGGGCTCATTCTCCTAAAAGCTTAAGCTGTTAGTTGGAGGCTTAAGATTTTTTGTTAAATTTTTCTATCTCTAAATAGCATTATAGTAAAACATATACCATCTCCGATCTTAAATATAAGAAAATTTTGACTTTTTGCTTACTTTTAAGACCTGAGAGGGTATGTTATGTTTATGTATATTTTACTCAATAGAGTTAAATTAGGGTATAATATTAGTTTGTGACCATTTTACTGGCATAAGTATTTGTGAGACTATTTGAGAGAGTATATGGAAACAACTTATGATATATCCATAAATTGTTTTCAACTTATTTCTATAAGCTCTGCCGAATAACTTAATTATGAAAACAATGTTTAGTTTATATGAAAATAGTTTGACTTATTCCAAAAAAAAAAGTAGATTAAATTTATTTTTTCTTGTATTATTGAAATAGCTTATGCATAAGTACTTATATGATTAGCGCTTATGCTATAAGTTGTTTAAAAAAAAAACTTATACTATAAGCGCTTAATTATGCTATGTTTTTTTACATTACTGCTGAATTTAATTGCAGTTATGATCGGTTACAACCTCACACATGGAGTGGTGCATATCAATTCTGGGGAAATGAAAATAAAGAAGCTCCGTTGCGTGCTACATCGCCGCCAGGAACCCCCGGTGGCCTAGCAAGCAATTTTGAGCTTAAATCATTTGATGGTTCTGCAAACCCATACTTAGGATTAGCTGCTATAATTGCTGCCGGCATTGATGGTCTTCGTAGGCATCTTTTTCTTCCTGAACCTGTTGGTAAGATCATATAAACTATGCATCATGAATATATAGTGCTTGTTTGTATCAACAAATATGATTTTCTAATGATAAACTATTTCATATAAAAGCAATGTAGCTGTCATTCATCTCATGATTCTTCAGAACAACAACTTGATTATAGTTTTATTTGAATGCATGTCTTATTGTCACTCTAGTTCCTGAATGAATCGAAATTACAAAAACATCCTCAAGTGTTTTTTTTTTCCTTATAATTTTCTGCACTTTTTAAAAAAAAACTGAATAATGAACTTCTTATATCATGTATGAAAACAGATACAGATCCAAATCCAGAAAACCATCAGAGATTGCCAACATCACTTTCGGAATCTTTGGAAGCTCTCGATAAGGCCGACTTCCTCGACGAATTTATTGGTGATAAATTGTTGACTTCCATAAAAGCGATGCGAAAGGTATGTATTTGACTTACATGCATTTTAATTTATAATTCCTTAAGATATGAAAAGCTTTTCAACTCTTGATTAGCATTTTGGACACACTCAAGGGAATTGGATTGCCTATAGACACTCACAAATCTAGATCGTTGGATGAAGAGTAGATGATTCATATTCTAATTACTGTATTTTAAGCCAACTTAGTGAAGTCAAAATATATGAATCCAACTATTAAGATCCCTTGATTAATTTTAATGGTTAATGTGACTTATTATGATGCTAGGCTGAAATTAAGCATTACTCGGAGAACAAGGATGCATACAAGCAACTCATACACCGTTATTGAGCTAGTTGTCTTTTTCTCCTGTGCCAGATTGGTTTGTCAGAGTATGATTTAGATTCTGGAGAATTTTTTGACATTAGCCATTGTATTATCCCGCATTTACACTTAAGGTGGAGTTTATGGTTCTGGTTAAATAAACAGTTTAATTTTTATGCGGTGAAAGTGTCGATCACAATCAATAATGTTTATGACTTTAAAGGTGATCAAAGTTAGGGTTAAATATTTTTATTGATTTTGCTGTTGTGATTAACTCACAATGTAATAATATTTTACAATGTTAGTGCATATAAATTAAATTCAAATAAATTAAGGGAAGTGTCCTCCTTTCCGTTATGGAAATTGTCCGCCATCCTTTTTTGAATCCAACTCAAAATTAATTTTGTCGAGTTGAAGATCAAGAACCCATTATAACAAACATCACATAAAGGAGACTACCATTCTGTTTTGACAAGCACAAAATGTCTATTGTCATCATGAATGCAAATACCAACTCTTACCTGATTAAGATGCAACACTTGAGTCTCCCTTCCGATGCAGCAGGGGTGATACCTTGATGGCACTAGCTGCTCATTATTCCAATATGCAATTGCAAGTAGTGAGCTACTTCATGAAAACATTTTCTGCTGTGCTTGTTGGAGTGGTTCCAAAACTTGTTTGAATTTTTCTTTGATTTTAAATCTAAGAAAAACTTACAAATTTTAACGTGTATTAGTTGTTTATATTTCATTTATACTCTTTGTTTTTTTAGTAGAAATGTATCTATCGTTTTAAGTGCAGTGATGTAGCTATTCTAATTTTTTTAAGGGAACAAATATTTAAAGAAAAAATAAAATATATTATTGAAATTAATATAATAAATTTAATTATTGAGCGAAAACATTTCTAATAATTTTTACTTATATAAAATGTAAACAAATAATGCTTTATGGAGTCAATTTTAATTATCCATTATTGAATTTATAATAATTAGTAATGTCTTTTTTAATGTAAATTGCTAACTTATTTGTAAAGAAACTAGTGTCGGATCTCCGCCATATACGGATAAATTGGAATTTTTAAAAAAATATCTTTTTTTTTTTTTTTCAAAAATGCTTCACTTTGAGAAACTTATTTTTGAAATGCCCTGCTTTCTGGATTCAGTAGCTCATCGCAAGTCCAGGATGCGATGACTTGAATGCCTTTTTTTTTTT
>JBBPBO010000001.1:25467888-25542308 GCA_037974295.1 Cicer cuneatum | reverse complement strand
TTTTTTTTTTTATGTACATACTTTTTTTTCTCCATTTATTTTAATAATTAAAATATGTAATATATAATTATAATAAATTATAAATATTTAAAATAATTAATAAATCAAATAAAAAAATAAAAAACTTTTATAAATAATAATAATAAAAATAATATTAATAATTACAGATTAAATAATAATAATAATAATAATAATTAAAAAAATAAAATTGTAATAATAATAAACATAATTAAAAAATAATAATAAAAAAAATAAAATTATAATAATAATAAACATAATAAATAAAAAATTATAAACATAATAATAATAAACATAATAACAATAATAATAATAATAATAATAAAAGAAAATTATATTAATAACATTAAAAAAAATACATTAATTTGAAAGATAAAAAATACATCAAATTGAAAGAAAAAAAACTACATCAATTTGAAATTAATTATTTCCATTTCAATATCCTCCAATTCCACACGCGGTCGTCGATTTACAAATATGGTAATACCGCCGCATTTGGTAATTTGCAAATATGGTAATTTGAAATGATATTAATAATTTTAATAATATTAATAATTACAGATTAAATAATAATAATAATAATTAAAAAAATAAAATTGTATAATAATAAATATAATTAAAAAATAATTAAAAAACAATAACAATAAAAAAAGAAAATTGTAATAATAATAAAGATAATAAAAAAAATAAAATTATAAACATAATAATAATAAACATATTAACAATAATAATAATAATAATAATAATAAAAGAAAATTATATTAATAACATTAAAACAAATACATTAATTTTATTGAAAAAAAATACATCAAATTGAAAGAAAAAACTACATCAATTTGAAATTAATTATTTCCATCTAAATGTCCTTCGGTTCCACATCTACGCGGTCGTCGATTTGCAAATATGATAATATCGCTGCATTTGATAATTTACAAATATGGTAATTTGAAATTAATTATTTCCATCTAAATTAATTATTTCCATCAGGTGAAAAAAAAACCAAATGCGGCGATATTACCATATTTACAAATAATTATTTCAAATTACTATATTTGTAAATTACCAAATGCGGCGATATTACCATATTTGTAAATAATTATTTCAAATTACCATATTTGCAAATTACCAAATGTGACGATATTACCATATTTGCAAATCGACGACCGCGTAGATGTGGAACTGGAGAATATTTAAATGGAAATAATTAATTTCAAATTGATGTAGTTTTTTTCTTTTCAATTTGATGTATTTTTTATCTTTCAAATTAATGTATTTTTTTAATGTTATTAATATAATTTTCTTTTATTATTATTATTGTTATTATGTTTATAATTTTATTTTATTTATTGTGTTTATTATTATTACAATTTTCTTTTTTTAATTATTATTATTATTTAATCTGTAATTATTAATATTTTTAAAATTATTAATATCATTTCAAATTACTATATTTGGAAATTACTTAATGCGGCGATATTACCATATTTGCAAATCGACGACCGCGTAAATGTGGAACTGGAGGATATTAAATGGAAATAATTAATTTCAAATTGATGTAGTTTTTTCTTTTAATTTGATGTATTTTTTATCTTTCAAATTAATATATTTTTTTAATGTTATTAATATAATTTTCTATTATTATTATTATATGTTTATAATTTTATTTTTTATTATGTTTATTATTATTACAATTTTCTTTTTTTATTATTATTTTTTAATTATTTTTTTATTATGTTTATTATTATTATAATTTTTTTTAATTATTATTTAATCTGTAATTATTAATATTATTATTATTATTTATGAAAGTTTATTATTATTTTTATTTCATTTTATTTGATTTATTAATTATTTTAAATATTTATAATTTATTATAATTATATATTATATATTTTAATTATTAAATAAATGGACAAAAAAGTATGTACATCATCGTACTTTGGGGTGCGATGAGCAACTGACCAAAATAAAAAAGGTCTTCAGGTCATCGCATCCTAGACTTGCAATGATCTACTGGCCTAAAAAGTAGGGTAGTCCGAGATATAAGTTTTAAATTGGAGCATTTTGGAAAGAAAAAAAGGGATATTTTTTTAAAAACTTCTGATAAATTTATTCTAAAAAAGATACTTTGTACACTTTAAATGATGTAAAATTATATCAACAAATATGCATTATAAAATTTACATGAGAAAAAAAAACCAATAAAATTATTTATTTAGATATAAAATGTTAAAATGTCTTTATTGTTTTAATAGAAGTTCTTGTTAGTATTACAATTTTGTTTGCAAAAGCTCGTTAGTATTACAATTATAATATGTTTTTTTTAATTTAAATTATTTAATACATCCACACAATGATTGGATAACACTATCCAATAATTTGTGTCTGAGACTAATTGAAGTTTAAATTATAAGTCCTTAATTTTTTCCCTAGAATCATAAGACCTTAATAATATAGAATATTAAATTATTGTTATCTAGCTTAGGATTATTTGAAGTGGTAATAAGTTGTTTATAAGATGTTATTTTAATGGTAAGAGTTTAACTTTGTAATCTCCACTGAAAAAATTCAACTTAGATAGTTATTAAATGAACAAAATGTTATTAATAATAATAATAATAATTTCTCTTTCTCCAATTTAAAAAAAAAAAAGTGGCAAAAAGACATGTCTTGACTTTATATGTTTTGAGTTTGAGCACTTCTATCTCTTTAGAGGGAGACAAATGTAACTTTTTAAATTTTTTGTAAATGTCTTATGAAATGTAAGATTTTCCCTACATTAAACTTAGACAACATCCTCTCGGCTTAAATTTTGTACATAAAAAGTAACTTATAAAATTTGTATTGGATATTTAGTACAAAATTAAATATACCAAATATTAATTAAGTTATTAGAAAATTGAGTATACAATAAATTATAAAATTGAATTTAAAAAAAGAAGATTGAAGACACATATTATGCATAATTAAAAATAATCACTGATATTAGATTGTATTTTTTATAACATATATCTTTAGCATTGTAACACCCGCCCATGTACAAATAAATTGATTATGAACAGTTTCTTTTGTAAATTTAAATTATGAAAATTATGTCAACAAATAAATATATAAATTTTTATTCTTATAGAAGTCCTCATTAATATTACATTTCAAACGCACAGTTTTTAATTTATTTTTAAAAAATTTAGGCTAAATAACACTCGTGGTTCCTTAACTTAATTTCAGTTAACGTTTTAGTCTTTTGTCTTTTTTTTCTTCTCCCATTTGGTCATTTATTTTAATTTTAAAGTGACAATTTGATCTTTTATGTTTTAAAATGTCAATAATATTATCCTTTTTTTTACAAAAATTCAAAAAATTCATCAAAATTTTCAACCAAAACCCATAAAATTAATTATATTCTTTAATATAATACAAATTTCATCAAATTCGTAATTCAAATCTTCAAATAAACTAATATTTTCATTCTTTATTTGATGTTGTTAGAAATGGAAATATGAGTTTATTTGAATATTTGAGTTTCAAATTTGATGAAATTTGTATTATATTGAAGAATATAATTAATTTTATGGGTTTTGGTTGAAAATTTTGATGAATTTTTTGAATTTTTGTAAAAAAACAGATAACATTGTTGACATTTTAAAACATAAAAGATCAAATTGTTACTTAAAAATTAAAATAAAGGACCAAATCGGAAAGAAAAAAAAGATAAATGACTAAAACGTTAACTGAAATTAAGTTAAAGGACCACAAATGCTATTTAGCCTAAAATTTAAAATATTTTATCTATCCGCACCATTGTTCTCTATCCTTTCTTATGAATGTTCTGTTTTGGTTTGTAGGGAGTTTTGTAATTTGCATAAATAGTATAGGAGAAATTAGGGTTTTAACATATAAGGCTCTCATACAGCAAATTTTTAGATTTTTTTACTTTTTAAAATTTATACTTGTGTAAACAATAGAGTTTAAAGTATAGAATTGTTTTTTTTATAGAATTTTTGTATAGAATTTATTTTGTATATATTTAATGTATTATTTTCATTTACCCATACACATTATGTATTTTTATAAATAAGGGGATTTGTTAAAATATATACAAAATAAATTATATTAAGGAATGTTGCCAAATAAGGATTTGTATGAAATGTGGAGAGTTTTGGTGCAGCAGGTGTAATCTTCCTAATTGATGGACTGATATCCAAAATTAGTGGACCGTTGCCAAATGACGTGAAGTATTCCCTTGTCATTGAGAAAGTTTAAAATCAATAAGATTTTATTACATATTATTTTAGATTACATATTGAATTATACTAATTTTTTAATTCAATAATTAAATTTCATTTCATATTTATTTTATACTCCTGTTATATAATAATATTATAAATTGATCATTGAATTACATTTTTTTTTAGTTTAACGCAAATATAACCTCAAATTAGATGATTTCATCCATTATATTTTATTTGATATTGAATGTGATTTCATTTAATATATTATTTTATTACTTTTTAAATTATTATTTTTTTAAAATCATGAAAAAATTAAATTATGTTTTTTATTTTAGCAAAAAAATATGTTTTCTTATTAAAAAAATTTGTTTTTTATTAAGAAAACACGTTTTTTCTAATAAAATTTTGTTTTATAATAAAAAAATCATTATTTAAATTCTGTTTTTTTAAGTATAATAAAGATATTAGTAATAAAAATAATAAATTGTAAATCAGTTTTTTTTTTAAAATAAATAAAACTATTTTTTTGAATTAATTAGTTTTAATAATTAAGAAAACAATTTTTAAAATAGTTTTATGATAAAAAATTTGTTTTTTGAAATAAATATTTATTATTTTCTTAAAATTATATATATTTTTTAAAATGTAATCAGTTGGATTTTATTAAATAAATTATGTGATACATTGAATTTTGAAAAATAGTTGGATGTATTGGATCCAATCCATTAAAATTATATTAGGTAGTGGATGAATTCTTGATGGATGATGGACAATTGGATCAAATTGTCACCTCCTACTAGAAGAAAATTGGATTTTGTCGCCCCAATTGAACTTATACCTCCGGTAATTGAATTGTTTCCTCAAAAAATCTGGTACACAAATTAGAAAATTGTATTTTTACAATTTCTAATGGTATAATTTGTGTATCGAAAATTTCAACACATAAAATTTTCGGTAGTATAAATTGAAGGGCAAACACGAGAAAGGGGGGGTTGAATTGTGTTTGACTAACTTGAATACTTTTTCTGTTTTTGCAGTTTTATAACAAAACCTGATGTATGAATCAAATAGAGTTAGGAGCAAATATAAAGTAAAAATAAAAACACAGAATTTTATACTGGTTCACCGTTAACGAGGTTACGTCCAGTCTCTTCACTTTGAAGGATTTCACTAATTCAAAAACCTTGAATTACAACAATACCACTGACCCTCCAAGCCAGTCTTCTCAAACAGCCTAACAATCCTAGACTTTTGAGGAAAAGAACCTTGAATCTAATTGCCAAGTAATCTGCTACCCCTTCTGACTCACTCAGACTGTAGACTCTACTTCAACAACTTATATCTAACACAAGGGAAAGAAAAACACAAGTGCTTGCTTCTGGAAAGCTGGAACTCACAATTAACCTCACTGAAAACTCGAGTGTTTGCTTCTGGAAGTGTATGACTCTTTTTGATTTTCGATGCTAAGTCTTCTTCCTTGAGCCTCTTTTTATAGATGAAGAATTAGGGTTGCTTCCATGCTTAAGTTCGAGCTGTATCTTGCCAGATACTCTTGCAAAAATAACTTGTCAAATCGGGTTTCACTTAAATAAAAAACATATCTTTTTAGCTCCAGATTTGCCTTCAAAAATAACTTTGACCAATCCTGTCTTTAATTAATTCTGGATCAAATCTTTCTTCCCGCCAATAGCTTATGAACTCCCACACGACTTCAACTTATTTTTGTATCAAATCCTTTTAAAACTTTGATCAAATTTAATCAAGTCTCCACTGATTATCATCATGATTAAATCTGGAAGGTATGATCTTCTAATCTCGTCCACATTTGGACCATACAATCTGATCTGCTGTGATCTTCTGATCTCGGCCAACCCTGGACCACACTTTCTGATCTTCTGATCTCGACCACTCTGGACTTGCAATCTGATCTGTTGTGATCCTCTGATCTCGGCCAATACTGGACCACACGTTCTGATCTTCTGATCTCGGCCAACACTGGGCCATATGGTCTGATCTTCTGATCTCGGCCAACACTGGGCCATATGCTGAAATCTGGACCATTGATCTGAACATATTCCCTCTGATCTGGACCAATTCTGAACTGGGTCTGGATTGAACTGAAATTAAGTATGGACATAGGATATTTTAATCTGGACATTTACCTTCTGATCTGGATCAGGTCTGGATTAAATCTGGATATCATTTCTGAAGGTGCAAACACGAGAAGGGGGGTTGAATTGTGTTTGACTAACTTGAATACTTTTTTTGTTTTTGCAGTTTTAAAACAAAACTTGATGTATGAATAAAACAAAGTTAGCAGCAGATATAAAGTAAAAATAAAAACACAGAATTTTATACTGGTTCACCGTTAACGAGGCTACGTCCAGTCCCTTCACCTTGAAGGATTTCACTAATTCAAAACCTTGAACTACAAAAATACCACTGACCTTCCAAGTCAGTCTTCTCAAACAGTCTAACAATCCTAGACTTTTGAGGAATACAGCACCTTGACTTCTCAAGTCAAGTCTTCTCCTACCAATCTGACAACCCCAGATTGTAGAAGGAATTACAACGCCTTGAATCTAATTGCTAAGTAATCTGATACCCCTTCTGACTCCCTCAGATTGTAGACTCTACTTCAACAACTTAGATCTAACACAAGGGAAAGAAAAACACGAGTGCTTGCTTCTGGAAAGCTGGAACTCACAATTAATCTCACTGAAAACTTGAGTGTTTGCTTTGGAAGTGTATGACTCTTTTGTGATTTTTCGATGCTAAGTCTTCTGCCTTGAGCCTCCTTTTATAGATGCAGATTAGGGTCTCTTCCAAGCTTAAATTCGAGCTGTATCTTGCTGGATTCTCTTGCAAAAATAACTTGTCCAATCGGGTTTCACTTTAAATAAAAAACATATCTTTTTCTACTCCAGATTGCCTTTCAAAAATAACTTTGACCAATTCTGACTTTAATTATTTCTGGAACAAATCTTTCTTCCCGCCAATAGCTTCTGAATTCCACAAGACTTCAATTTATTTTTGTATCAAATCTTTTTTAATCAAATCTCCACCCGATTATCTTCATGATTAAATATGAACACTTTGATCTTCTGCTCTCGTCCACATTTGGACCATACTAAGTGATCTGCTGTGATCCTCTGATTTCGGCCAACCATGGACCACACTTTCTGATCTTCTAATCTCGGCCAACCTGGACTTGCAAACTGATCTGATGTGATCCTCTGATCTCGGCCAATGCTGGACCACACGTTCTGACCTTCTGATTTCGGCCAACACTGGGCCATGGTCTGATCTTCTGATCTCGGCCAACACTGGGCCATATACTTAAATCTTGACCATTGATCTGAACCTTTTCCCTCTGATCTGGACCAATTCTGAACTGGGTCTGGATTGAACTGAAATTAAATCTGGACAAAGGATATTTAATTCTGGACATTTACCTCTTGACCTGGATCAGGTCTGGATCAATCTGGACATCATTTTCTTCTGGTCTGGACTTAGTTTCATACTATGAACCAAGCTATCTTTTGGTCTGGGCCAAATCTGGACCAAGTCAATTGTTTTGTACCCATTCCTCTGATTAAGTCTGGATCAAGTCTGGACTGTTTATCATTTCACTGCCAAGCTATCTTCTGGTCAGAATAACTTCTGGACTAAGTCTGACTTGTGATATCTTCTGGTTTGGAACAAGTCTCCCTCTGGCAGGCTTCCTTCTGGTCTGGTCTAGGTCTCTTATGGACTTTGCTTCCTTCTGATTTGGGCCAGTAAAGATATCCTCTGGTGGTGTTTTGACATCTTGGTGTATCCTCTGGTAATTTCAGGATACATTATCTGATGACTTCTGGAGGTGTATCCTCTGATAACTTCATCTTCTGGTGGCATTTTAATATAGTAATTCAAGGTACAAAATAAGATTACATGGAGTGCTTTTGTAAACATCAAAATCCTAAGTACTTAAAACCAACTTGGTTCCAACAATCTCCCCCTTTTTGATGATGACAAAACCTTAACTTATTTTGCTAGCTTGTAACTCGAAGTATTTGAAATACTCCCCCTCAGACCAATCTCTCCCCCTAAGTCTGATACTGACTTTTTCTTCTCCTTTTCAACTCCTTCTTGAATCACTCTTTCTTTTCTTCTCTTCTCATCTCCTTTTCAACTCCTTCTCTTTTTATCTCTTTCTGATTTATTTTTCTCTCTCCCTGATTCTTCTCCTTTTCAACTCCTTCTCTTTTCATCTCTTTCTTTTTCGCTCCTCCTTTCTTTTTATCTCTCCTTTTCTACTTATTTCTCCTTTTTCTCTCTCTCTCCCCCTTTTTGTCATCAGCCAAAAAGAGGTCCTACTATAATTTGTATCTTTGTTTTTTCTTTACAAAGTAAAGAAATTAAAAACAAAAAATAAAAGACATAAAATTAAAATTACAAGAAAATTAAAAACTCCTAAGAAGACTACTTGAGCTAGTCAGATATGGAGAAAATGTTGAGATGTTTCTTGATGAACTTGAACCTATCTTCAGGTAATGCTTTGGTGAAGATGTCAACCCATTGATGATCAGTGTCCACAAACTGGATGCTTAAAGTCCCTTTTTGAACATGGTCCATAATGAAATGGTGTTTTATTTCAATGTGTTTGGCTCTAGAGTGTAAGATCGGGTTCTTGGTTAGGTTTATGGTTGAAGTGTTATCACAGAACAAAGGGATATTGGTTTCAAAGATGTTGTAATCTTCAAGTTGGTGTGTCATCTAGATTAACTGTGAGCTGCATCCTGCTGCTGATATATACTCAGCTTCGGCTGTTGACATAACAATGGTGCTTTGTCTTTTGCTTGACCAAGAGATCAAATTATCATCTAAGAAAGTGTAGTTGCCGCTTGTACTTTTCCTTTCCAGCTTGTCTCCAGCATAGTCGGAATCACAAAAACCTCTGAGTTTGTAGGTGGGGGTTTTCTTGTATAACAGGGTAAGGTTGGTGGTTCCTTTAAGGTATCTCAAAATTCGTTTAACAACAGTTAAATGGGATTCCCTAGGGTCAGCTTGAAAACGGGCACATACACAAACACTAAACAAAATGTCAGGTAAAGAAGGGATCCAATCATACCTCTGTATGTTTTCTGGTCTACCTTTTGGCTGGTTTCATCTTTCTCAAGTGAGCAGGTTGGGTGCATGGGGTGGCCATAGGCTTACATTCACTCATTTTGAACTTTTTAAGAAGTTCTTTAGTGTATTTAGATTGGTGAATGAGTATACCTGATTTACCTTGGTGAATCTGAATTCCCAGGAAGAACTTAAGTTCTCCCATCATGCTCATTTGGAACTCTTTCTGCAATAGGTCAGAAAACTCCTTGCACAAAGTGCCATTAGTCGATCCAAAGATGATATCATCAACATAAACTTGAATAATTAAAATATCATTTTTAATGGATTTCCTAAATAGAGTATTATCAATTTGGCCTCTATCAAATTCATTCTTAAGCAGAAAGTTACTAAGTCTGTCATACCATGCCCTTGGTGCTTGTTTTAAACCATATAAAGATTTTTTAAGTTTAAAAACATGGTTTGGAAAATCAGAATTTTCAAATCCAGGGGGTTGTTTGACATAGACTTCCTCACTTTTATAGCCATTTAAGAATGCACTTTTAACATCCATTTGATACAGAATTATATCATGATTAGCAGCAAATGATAAAATAATTCTGATTGCTTCTAACTAGGCCACTGAAACAAATGTCTCAGTGTAATCGATACCTTCCTGTTGACTGTATCCTTGAGCTACTAGTCTGACTTTGTTCCTTACCACTTCACCTTTTTCATTGAGTTTATTCCTGAACACCCACTTGGTTCCAATAATGTTTTTGTTTGGTCTGGATACCAGATCCCAAACATCATTCCTTTGGAATTCATTCAGCTCTTCTTGCATTGCAAGTATCCAACCTTCCTCTGCCAAAGCTTCATCAACATTTTTTGGTTCAATTGTTGAGAGTAAACCAAACATACTAGTTTCTCTACTTGATGATCTGGTCTTCAATGGTTCTGCTGCACTGCCAATAATGAGAGTTTCTGGATGTGAAGACTTGTACTTCCATCCATTCTTACCCTCTGACTTGTCTTCAGAGTCAACATGTTCTTCTTCCTTGCTTTCATCTTTATCTTTCTCAGGTTCTGGTAAACCAGCTTCGGTTTCCTCTGATTTTGGTAAACTAGCTTCGGTTTCCTCTGGTTCTGGTAAACTAGCTTTGGTTTCCTCTGGTTTTGGTAAACCAGCATTAGTTTCCTCTAGTTCTGGTTAACTTGCATTAGCTTCATCTTGTTTTGACTTTTCAGGTCAAGCTATTTGTCATATAACATAATACAAATCAAATAATTTTAAAATGAACTCAATACAGCCAAACCATTATTTCTGCTTCTGGTGGTTTCTGCTTGTTTTTGAAACCACTAGAATGTTGTTTCTGCTGAAGTGTTCAATTCGTGTGAATCACCTGGTTCTTTAAATCTTTGAGAAACTGCAAAATGCTTATCTAGCTTTGATTTTTAAGATCAAGCTTCTTGTTATCATAGTAAGCATAAATATCAAACAACAATAGTATTTACAGCAAGATGTAACCTCTATGTCAGCAGTTTCAGTTTTACTCTGAAAATCCTCTTGCTTCTGATTTTCAGATTCTGAATCTGTATGTTCTATGATTAAATGATTTGGATGAAGGGTTTTGAATTCCCTTCCAGATTTGGATGAAGAGCCAGAATTGCTTCCTCTGATGTACTTCCAGACTTGCCTGAATGACTGCTTTGATCATTCTTCCTTCTGCCTGCTTTCCTTCCTGAAACCGTGCCTTTATGAAGTCCAGAGACAGACCTGATGTGTGCCATCTTTGCTGTTTCTACCTCTTCTTCATCTGACGATTTTTCTTCTGATTCTGATACATCCCTGGATGCCATCAAACCCTTCTTTTTGAATCTGAAACTCTTCTTGTGCTGTTTGCCTTTTTCAAGATTTGGACATTCTGACTTGATATGTCTAGGTTCATTGCATCCATAACAGATGAGGCTCTTCTTGTCAGATTCTTCCTTTCCTTTGTTGTTATGTTTCTTCTTGGAGCCTCTCATCTTCCTGTTTTCCCAGATCTTAACCATCTGTTTAGTGAAGTAAGCCATATGATCACAATCATTGTCGCTATCCTCTGATTCTGGTGCTGCCCTTGCAGCTTTCTTCTATTTCGACTTCAGGGCCAGATTCTTCTTCTTCTTTGGTTCATATGCTTCCAGTTCTATTTCATGAGACTTGAGTGAGCTGATCAGATCTACAAGTCTTAAGTTATTCAGATCTCTGGCTTGCTGAACTGCAGTAACCATTGGTCTCCACTTGGTTGGTAAGCTTCTTAGAAGCTTCTTGACGTGATCTGTTGTTGTGTAGCTTTTCTTCAAGACCTTCAGTCCAGATATCAGAGTCTGGAATCTACAGAACATTTCATCAATGTCTTCATCATCTTCCATCTTGAACATCTCATATTGTTTGACCAGTATGTTAGCCCTTGCTTTTTGAACCTGCTGGCTTGCTTCATAGGTCAGAACCAGACTGTCGAATATGCTATTTGCTGTTTCTTTATCTATGCATCTTTCAAATTCCTTGAATGTGATGGCACTGATCATGATGGTTCTGGACTTGTGATGTAGTTTGTATAATTTGCTCTAGTCTGGTTTCATATCTTCCATGTCCAGTTCTTTAGTTGGATCTCCTGGAACAGTAGGTGCAGTGTACCCTTTGACTACCAGCTTCCATAATTCAGGATCTTGAGATATGAAGAAACTTCTCAATCTGTCCTTCCAATACTCAAACCTGTCTCCATCAAATAGTGGTGGTCTGTTGATGTTGCCTCCAAAATCATCTTTCGATTCTGCAATGTTGTTGACCCCTTCGACCTTCCCTCAAACACTAGTTAAGTGCTCAGCCTTGAGACCGAGCTCTGATGCCAATTGAAGGTGCAAACACGAGAAGGGGGGGTTGAATTGTGTTTGACTAACTTGAATACTTTTTCTGTTTTTGCAGTTTTATAACAAAACCTTATGTATGAATCAAATAGAGTTAGGAGCGGATTTAAAGTAAAAATAAAAACATAGAATTTTATACTGGTTCACCGTTAACGAGGCTACGTCCAATCCCTTCACTTTGAAGGATTTCACTAATTCAAAAACCTTGAATTACAACAATACCACTGACCATCCAAGTCAGTCTTCTCAAATAGTCTAACAATCCTAGACTTTTGAGGAAAAGAACATTGAATCTAATTGCCAAGTAATCTGCTACCCCTTCTGACTCCCTCAGATTGTAGACTCTACTTCAACAACTTAGATCTAACACAAGGGAAAGAAAAACACGAGTGCTTGCTTCTGGAAAGCTGGAACTCACAATTAACCTCACTGAAAACTCGAGTGTTTGCTTCTGGAAGTGTATGACTCTTTTTGATTTTCGATGCTAAGTCTTATGCCTTGAGCCTCCTTTTATAGATGAAGAATTTGGGTTGCTTCCATGCTTAAGTTCGAGCTGTATCTTGCCAGATACTCTTGCAAAAATAACTTGTCCAATCGGGTTTCACTTAAATAAAAAAACATATCTTTTTAGCTCCAGATTTGCCTTCAAAAATAACTTTGACCAATCCTGTCTTTAATTAATTCTGGATCAAATCTTTCTTTTCGCCAATAGCTTCTGAACTCCCATACGACTTCAACTTATTTTTGTATCAAATCCTTTTAAAACATTGATCAAATTTAATCAAGTCTCCACTGATTATCATCATGATTAAATCTGGACCGTTTGATCTTCTAATCTTGTTCACATATGGACCATACAATCTGATCTGCTGTGATCCTCTAATCTAAGCCAACCCTGGACCACACTTTCTGATCTTCTGATTTCGACCACTCTGGACTTGCAATCTGATCTATTGTGATCCTCTGATCTCGGCCAATACTAGACCACACGTTTTGATCTTCTGATCTTGGCCAACACTGGGCCATATGGTCTGATCTTATGATCTCGGCCAACACTGGGCTATATGCTTAAATCTGGACCATTGATCTGAACATCTTCCCTCTGATCTGGACCAATTCTGAACTGGGTCTGGATTGAACTAAAATTAAGTCTGGACATAGGATATTTTAATCTGGATATTTACCTTCTGATCTGGATTAGGTCTGGATTAAATCTGCATATCATTTCTTCTGGTCTGGACTTAGTTTCATACTCTGAACCATGCTATCTTCTGGTCTGGTTAAGTCTAGATCAAGTCTGGACTGATTATCATTTCACTGCCAAGCTATCTTCTGGTCATAATAAATTTTGGACCAAGTCTGACTTATGAATCCTTCTGGTCTGGAACGAGTCTCCCTCAGGCAGGCTTCCTTCTGGTCTGGTCTAGGTCTCCTTCTGGACTCTGCTTCCTTCTGATCTGGGCTAGGAAAGATATCCTCTGATGGTGTTTTGACATCCTGGTGTATCCTCTGGTGCTTTTAGAATGCATCCTCTGGTACCTTCTGGATGCATTATCTGGTGTCTTCTGGAGGTGTATCCTCTGGTCCGATTTTATCGTCTGGTAATTCAGCTTCTGCCTCTGGTGACTTCATCTCATGCCTTTGGTAACTTCATCTTCTGGTGGTATTTAATATAATAATTCAAAGTACAAAATAAGATTACATGGAGTGCTTTTGTAAACATCAAAATCCTAAGTACTTAGAACCAACTTGGTTCCAACATAAATTGTCTATTGGAAATTTCGTCAACAAAATTTTCGCTAAACTATTTATACTATCAAAAATTTTGTGCCTTCAAATTTACGGTAGTTACTTTTATTCTACCAAAAAGTTGTGCCTTAAAATTTTTGGTTGTTACTTTTATTCTACTGGAAATTTGTGCAATGAAATTTCCAATACCTAATTTTTTTAACTTTTTTTTAAGTAGGGATGAAAAAAAACATTATGTATAAATTTGACTGAAGCTTTCACAACTGATCAAATTTTTGAGTCACGAGAAACTGTCATATCATGGGCAAGAGAGGTTGACTGATAAAATCGAGTAGTTATTATCATAACTCGCTTTGACATAAAGACTGGAAGAGAGGAAGGAAGTCAAAATTAATTCTCGATTGTGATATATGTGAAAAATATAAGTCAAATAAACGTAACCCAAGGACTTCAACTAAAAGGTGTGGTTGCCCATTTAAACTTAGATCGAGTTCATTGAAGAATGATGAGGGATAGATTATTATTTTAATGTGTGGACTTCACAACTATGAGTAAGTGGTTACTTTTGAGAATAATGCATTTGTGGAACGCTTAAAAGAATATAAGAAACATGTTGATGAGCTGAAAAAGTATCATGTTGCACCGAGACATGTCTTGTCATCTTTGAGAGATCGAGATAAGGAGAACATGACTAATATCTCTCAAATTTATAAGCGACGAACCATATACAAGAAGAATTTGAAAGGACCCATAACTGATATGCAACATCTGCTGAAGTTACTTGAAGCTGAGAAGTATGCTTGTTGGAGTAGGACTTATGAAAACTCCAACGTTGTGAGAGATTTGTTTTGGACGCACCCAGATTCCATAACTTTGTTGAACATGTTCCCTCTTGTATTGATGATGGATAACAACTACAAAATCCACAAGTATAAGTTACCATTGTTTGAAATTGTTGGTGTAACTTCAACTGAGTTGACATTCAACGTTGCATTTGCTTATATGAATTGTGAGCGTCAAGAAAACTTTTGTTGGGTATTGGAGAAGTTATAAGAGTTGTTTGTTTCAAATACCTCATTTTCTCAAGTGATCATGACTGACAGAAAACTTGCTTTAATGAATGCAATTGAAGTTGTATTTCCATCTTCAACACATTTATTTTGTCAACTTCATATCAACAAAAATGTTGGAGACAAATGCAAACAATATATATTGAAGAAAGATATGCAGGAACTCATTCTAGAGTTGTGGAGGAAAATTATTTATTGTTATGAAGAGAAAAAGTATGAGGAACTTTTGCAAATGTTTGAGCAAGCATGTGTCAATAATATTAATTTCTTTGATTACGTCAAAGACACATGGTTGACTCCTCGCAAGGAAAGATTTGTTGAAGCATGGACCAATCGAGTGTTGTATCTAGGAAATACTATGACTAACATTAAAACTTTGCATTTTGTTTTATATTTATACATGTTTATGATTCAACATGCATGTTTGATATACTTTTTATTGAAATAATACCAAAACTTTTTTATGTTTGAATATTATGGTTGAGTATGCTCATTGGTTATTGAAGAGATTTTTAGAACATAGGAAAGGGGATTTCTGTAAGGCATAGGATGGTATGAATGAGATATTGAAGTTACAAATTATTAAGATAAAATGGTCATTTGAGATAAGTAAGGGTCGCAAAGAGCATATACACAACAATTCATTCTTTGAGAATTTGACTTGAGTTGTATCTAGAAAAACTTTAGCTGATATTGTTGATAAATA
Source organism: Cicer cuneatum (assembly GCA_037974295.1). Taxonomy (NCBI): domain Eukaryota; kingdom Viridiplantae; phylum Streptophyta; class Magnoliopsida; order Fabales; family Fabaceae; genus Cicer; species Cicer cuneatum. The sequence continues at coordinate 25,526,535 of JBBPBO010000001.1, read as the reverse complement.
CAAGAGAGTCGGCTATGTCGATAACGACAAAACTACGTGTCGTTGTATACCTAGAAGTGACAGACTCTTTGCTTGTAACTGATTTGGGAAACCAACCCAACGAGAAGTGGATGAGCATTCAAGATATGAGTTACGTGATAGCAACAAAATATAATCTCGTTCTTGTGACATTGGAAAAAGCTTTTTCTTTGACTTTTTTCCATTGAGGGGTGGGGTGCATACAATGGAGACCTATCACATGATCGTATTATAGCATTGGTTTTGTTAATGAAACTCATTGGATTTAAGTTAAATTAAAACCAGGATGTTTGTTGCCTCGTCTTGCATAGCATTAGAAGAAGTACCGTAGTGATGAGTCTACATCATGGGCTAATCACCCCGAACGGGTCCTAAGAGACTAAAATAGAATTAAAAAAACTGAGTCATCAAAGTGTCTCATGTTTATGACTTAACAGATAAAAATGAAACAAAAAATCTAAGGGACGAAAGTGTCTCATGATTATTTTGTCAAAAAAAAAGTTTCTCGTATTTATAACTTCAGAAAAAACAAAATTAAAGGAGCAAAGTGAAACAATAAAATAACACTAACACTAAAGACCAAAAATGTAATTTAAAATATGAAACAAAAGAGTATACTTCTTTTTTTTAAATAAAATAAAAGAATATATTGTAGGTATATATAGAATAATATAATTATTACTATTACTATTATAATAATAATAATAATAATTACTATTATTATTTATTATTATATTTTTGATATTAAGTTAGCTAGAAAATATAAATTATAAAATATAAAATAAAAATGAATAGAGGAAATTTATGAGAATTAAGAAAAAAATTAATATTTTCAAATATATATGAATGATACTGATAATTTTTAAATTTGAATATTAAATAAATTATTTAATAATATTAATCGCTACGTAACATATTTTATTTTTAAAAAAAGTACTATGGATTAATAGCGCTTATGTAAAAAGTGTTATATATTAATAATGTTTATATATTTTTTTTCAAGAATTTTATAATATTTTTTAATAAGCACTATAAATTGCATTTATATACAAAACATTATATTTTTTGTTTGAATAATTTTTAATAAAATTTATATTATAAATGTTATATTATGCACTCTTGGTACATATGGAGTATATTAGTGTGTAAATTTAAAAATTGTTGGAGTCGTGTGTTGGAAAAACTCATGTTGAGTAGTTTCCAACTTTATAAATAGTAAAGTCACACATTGGATAGAAAATATATGTGTTTGGTTCCATCACTATTCTAACTATTGTGAAAAGTACACTAAAGTTAGATGCATTTCTCAATTTTCTCTTTTATCCATTTTCTATTCTCTTCGATATATTTTCCAACCACTTCTCTCTTCTTCTTTTTTCCTTCGATTTTTAGTGGTCCGAATGCCGCTGTCATTTTAGTGCGGTTTACGCCGTAGACCCCATTGTTGTTTGAGAGCAGTTTTTGTACCGTAACCCCTTCGATTTTTTGAGCGGTTTTTGTACCGTAGTGAGTGGTCCTAATACCACAATCCTTTTTGAGCGTTTTTTTGTGTTGTAGTTCTTTTGATTTATAAGTGGTCATGGTACCATCTTACGAGTAGATTTAACCGTCATATTAAGAGTGACTTTAACTGTCTTATTGAAAGTGTAATTCTAGAACGATTTTTTAGTGCATTAGAACTCCTAGAACTAGTTTTTAGTGCATTAAAACTCCGATACAATTTGTCTTATTCTAGAAACTTCTTGTCTTGCACAATTTGGACAGTATCGCAAAACGTCTTAAACAGAACTCAACTCAGTAATATCTTCGGTGTCATAAATTTATTTTAAAACAGTTTTTTGAAAAATAACATGCACTATAAAAAATGAAGTATTTTTTAGTTGTCATATTCAAACTTGATAAAAAAAATTCACTTGATCAGAAAACGGTTGAACGACCAAACAGTCATTTTCAAATTCACACAAGTTTTAAACTGTCGTATAACCAAATATTGTATGATATAGAAAAAAGAAAATGTCATCATTGTACTCCATCTTTTAAATTAATGATATCCCAAGTAATAGAAAATGTATATTCAAAACATGAAATACATGTAGTTGTAGGCTAACTCTAAGCATCATAATTATTATAGCTTAGCTCTATTTCGCTCTTGACATTTTTAGTTTGAGCTTCTTTCAATTTTTTCAAGCCATCTAGATTGTGGTGTTATCTACATCTTTTTATTCATACACTTTCAAGCCACACTCACTAATGGAAATTTGCTTTTACTGAAAGTTAACTTATGTTCATATTTAACGATATATAAGGGTAATTTTTCATTCATTTATTTAACTTAATGACTTCAATCATGTGCTTTTCTCCTGTTTGTAAAGATTTCTTTACCAACACAAATAAAGACTCTTATTATGTCAATAATAAAAAATAAAAAAAATTGTTAGATTCAAACAAAATAACAGAGAATAAATCATAGATGACATACATTTATTATTTTGATTTTGATATTACTGTTATAGGATGCATGCGGCACGTTGTATAAAAGATGTAATGTATGAATGAACAAATTAAGTATTTCCTTTTTTTTTTTGTTACATTATGATAGAGATATGTAAACGTTAATTGATTCAATGCACTTTAATAAAATTCAAAATAACCAAATCTGACTTGATATAATATAATTCAATAATAAAGAAAAATGGGATACATACCAAAAAAGAAGAAAAATGGTACAAAGACAACTAGTGACTCTAATGAAAAATTTGATTGAACGTATGCTTGTAAGAATATCATCGAGTCAAAAAATATTTGTAATAACACGTTTTATTATTTGCCATTCGAAAAATTATTTGGTTATTATTCTCAAAATTGATTGCATTAAAAGGTACTCGTCTATCCTCGATCTTTAGTTTTTTAAATATTTTATTTTTATCTCAAAATTTTGATTTTTTAAAAAAATTAAAATATAATTAATGATATTTCTTTCTTTTATATCCTAAAACCCAATAACATATATTAAAAGAATTTTATTTTTATTTAATAAATGAAGAGTAAAAGAAACTAAATCAATTTAAATTTCTTATTTTTTAATACGTGTGCCTAAGTCTAAAATATCAAATTTCAGAATTTCTAGAAGTATTAATATCAAACTTTTTAATTATTTTGTAACATTCTTTCCCATTCTGTGAATTTTTCATCTGTATATCCTTTTTTTTGAATTTTAATATCAAAATGCCCCACTTTGAAATAAATATACGGGATTGCCCTATTTTTTAGAACCTTCAGGAGGTCTCTTCCCCAACGAGAGACCTGCTGAAGCAAATGTTTTTTTGCCCTAGTGAGAGGTCTCTTCCCCTAGAAGAGACCTCCTAAAGGATGTTTTTGCATTTTTTGCACGTTTTACAAAATTCGAAAATACCAATTATACCCTTCTGTATTTCCCAAACTGATTCATGACTATCATCTTCATTCACAAGTAATTAACATGTTTTTTGTACACTGATGTTGTTGTTGTTGGGTTTTAAGATTCTGCCTCTAATTTATGCGTGTGATTTCTTCCTCTAATTCTTCCTCTGATTTCTGCAAGTGATATCCTCTGATTTCTGCCTCTGATTCCTGCCTCTGATGGTATCATCTGATTCTGCCTCTGGTATCTTGTGATGATATGTTCTGATATCATCCTCTGATTTGTGCCTTTGATTTGTCCCTCTGATTTTTGCGTGTTAATTCTTTCCTCTACTGTCTGCATGTGATTTCTTCCTCTGAATTCTGCGTGTGATTTCTTCCTCTAATTTATGCTTCTGATGGTATTCTCTTATTCTGCCTATTGTAACACCCCGAGTTTAAAACACAGCGCGAGTATATTTTTTTTTAAATAATTAATTAAAATAATTTTCCAATTCATCACTTCAAAAGAATCGAAATAAAAAGATTCCTTTAATCCGTTTCTTAAAAATAGTACGTCGTGGATTTAATCGATGAACGTAATTAAATAACTTCATCGTAATATCACTAAGTACTTAATTCTGGAAATTTAATATTAAACATTAATACATTCCAAAATATCAGTGTCATATCATACCAACATAAAATATCAGAGTGCATGGTTTAGCAGAAAAGTAATATAAATATTTCCAAAATAAAACAAATTACATTTCCAGCTCAAATCCTATACATCAAATCTAACCGATCATGTACTAAAGCTATAGTAGCGCGGATTTCCTCCGCATCCCAAACAAGTCTCATCCGACTCCGCCGCTCGCCTCGATGTGACCTCCTCCTCCTCATCATACAGAGAGGGATCAGTCTCCTCCGAAGTCAGATCAATGCATAATCTCGGTCGCTTCGGCGGTGCCGGAATCTCATAACAATCATCGGATATCCTAGACGGACCCGGAATATCAGCTGCTACTGGCTTCGGCTCTTCGTTCTTCTCTTCCGTCTCAGAATCATATACATCTCCTCTAATCACCGGGTTAGGAGTCACCACTCCTACGGTGGCCTCCGTCTCAACCCCTCTAGCTGGCTCCTCAGCATCATCAAAAATTCCGTGCGCCTCCAATATCAAACGAGAAGGCACAGGAAAGTCAATCCTCGCATAGCTGTGCTCCACGTAGTGCACCACTCCATTGGTCCTACAAGTCATCTTCAATCTCCCTGTGTATGTAGCCCTGCTTGAGGTGGGGTCGTAAACTCAAGCAGTAGGCACAGCATGATCAATGAAGTCGAGCGACGTTTCCGTCGTCTCGGGACCCACGGGTGTCATGGGTTTGGGGGGCATCTGAGGGCAAAGCCCAATTTCCACAATATAATAGCAAGGGTCACCGACCGAAATTAAAAAATAATCACATAACATATATCTCACAGCAACAAATATATCTATGGCATATCATACACAATGATGGAAAATAATGATGCTCATTTTGAAATTTCATGACATATGTATCTTTTCAAAACAGCAACCTATTATTATGAAAAATATGTGGTAAGTACAGCCAACACTTCCGCAATCACAATCATTTATCAGAAAATCAGATCTCATAAAGTACTCACGCACATCAATTTTCAACCATCATCATATAACCAAATCGTGACCCCCCGGTCAATCACCCTGATGCAATATGTATATGCTCATGTATACAATTTCTTGGAATCACCAAGGTGCAGTCGCTCAACAGACCAGCATTCGTGCAATCGCTCAACAGATAAGCACGTGGTTGCGCATTTCAGGGTACAGACGCTCAAAAGTCCAGTACCAGTGCAGTCGCTCAACAGACCAGCACCTATATACCAAGGTACAATCGCTCAACAGATCAGTACCTAGTGCAGTCGCTCAACAGACCAGCACTCGTGCAATCGCTCAACAGATCAGCACGTGGTTGCGCATTACTCTGTGGCCCATCGCGGGTACCACTTGACTATGCAATGTATGAATATGCAGTGTTTTCTCTCCACTGAAACAATATGCATTATCAGGAAAATTCAACATTTCCATCATCTTTCAAAACATCTCAACACAATCAATATTATCATCATCACAATCATGATTAAACAGTCAAGTAATCATTAAAACTTTGCATTATCTCAAAATTCCATTCTTACTTATCACAAGTCTTTCCCCAACTTTTAAAATTCATAAAATAGTGTTTAAAAATGAGATTTCTGGAAAATACGAAGCTGTATTCGAATACAGTAGCCAAAAATAGTGCAGAATTACACTCTGTATTCGAATACAGCCCTCTTGTATTCGAATACAGAGGCTGTCCCAGTAAAAATCAGTATTTTTCCACTACATCAGTAAAGTCTCAAAAACTTCATCACTCCCACTTCAACTATAACAAAAGTTCCATTTTTATTCATCATAAACCTTCCCAATACTCCCCAACACTTAGGGTTCATAAACAATGTTGAAAAACTTGGAATTTCTGAAAACCTGAATCTGTATTCGAATACAGATTCCTTGTATTCGAATACAGAAGCATGAAACTGAAATTTTAACATTTTGTATTCGAATGCAGCATGCCTGTAGTTGAATACAGAAGACAAAACATTGAAAGTTCAGCATTTCCTCCCAGGTCGTTAAAGGTTTCCAAAACATCATCCTCTCCTCTTCAACACTATTTCAAAGACTCCATTTTAAATCATTTTAACCCTTCTCAATATTCCCAGCACTTTAAAATTCACATGACAGTGTTTAAAACTTGATTTTATGGAAAACACGAATCTGTATTCAAATACAAGATTCGAATACAGCTTCCTTGTATTCGAATACAGAAGCTAAAAACTAAGTTTCTCGAAAAACCCGAATCTTTATTCGAATACAGATCTCTTGTATTCGAATACAGAACCAAAAACTAGTGAAAATCAGCATTCTGTATTCGAATACAGCATGCCTGTAGTCGAATACAGATGCGAATAGTGTTAAAATTTCACATCTGTATTCGAGTACGACAGAGTCGTAGTCGAATACAGATGCTAAGTCAGAAGCAAAAATCCTTCCTCTGTATTCGAATACAGGGGCTCGTATTCGAATAGAAGTTGGAAAACTTGAGTAAAACAGAAGCTTGTCAGGTTGTATTCGAATACACACATTTTGTATTCGAATACACCTTCGAAATCTGTGAAATTTTCCTGAGACTTCAACGCATTTCAAACTGTTTCTTTTGAAAAATCAGCCCAACCCCAAAACAGTTTTATCACTCTTTTAAACCACAGAACTCAGACTTTTACATCAATACAGATTTTCCAGAAGAAAACACTTTTATCATTTTAAAATCCTTTTCTTTTGAAACATCATTAATACCAGAATCATCAGAAACAGAATGATCAACACCAGAATCATCAGAAACAGAAACAGAAACAGAAACAGAATGATCAACATCAGAATCATCCAGAAACAGAAACATACATCTCCAAGACAACATGCAAAGCACATTCCAGCTTTCTTACACAACCAAGACAACATGCAAAGCATATTCCAGCTTTCTTACACAACCAACACAACATGCAAAGCATATTCCAGCTTTCTCACACAACAGAACAACAATGTTGTATTTCACAGATCATCAAACATCACAGAATGAAATTTTCAGGTTTTAAAACAACATGCACATAGTTTTCTCAACATGCATTTTGATCAACTTCAAAATGTCTTTCAAAATATCATGCAAGACATTTTTCAGCTTTTCTACACAACCAAAACAGACATGTTGTATCAGCAAAACAGCAACATCACAGATTATTTAAAACCTCAACAGAATGCATTTTCTTTCATCTTAAAAATGTCATCCAAAACAGTTTCTTTTTCAAAACAATGATGAAAACATCAGTAATGCTATGCCAGTTATGCATTTACAGCCCTAATAAAACTAGAAAGTGGAAGGTGCCCTTACCCTTGTTGCGTTTCTGCTACTACTCACGTGTATGCGTCAAAAACGGCAAAACTCTCGTCTTGCGTTCGCTGCTACGAAAGTGGGTTCTCTAGCTCCATAATGATGTGGGGAACAACTTTTGTACTGAGGGTTTGGTGTTTCGGTGCTTGGATTTCCAAGTAATGGCACTTTTGAGGAACTCCCTCTTTTCTCTTTGAAATCGTGAACTGGAAACTAGAAAACAGAAAACGGGATCGGAGGGAAAGGGGTACTGTTACATGCAGTATGGGCAGTGAGGGAGGATGAATGGTGTTCTGATTTCACCATCCTTCTCACTCCTATTTATAGGCTTGTGTGGTGCCACCTCACCCAACACTTGTCTGATCCTCAGCACTTAACCAATCTCGTCGCAATTAGCCGCTAATCCCTTAATTAACTGTCTGTTAATTTAATTACTCGTAATTAAATTAATTTATTCTTAATCCAATAATCTTAATTCATCTTCCAAAATAAATATTTATATATATATATTCACTCCAAACATACATATATTAAATATTTTACAAATATCCCCAAAATACACTTAAAATTAATTCCATAATTTTAATTAAAAATTAAGGATCTTACACCTATGGTATCCTCTGATTTGTGCCTTTGATTTCTCCCTCTAATTTTTGCGTGTGATTTCTGCCTCTGGTATAAATCAGAGGATATAATCAGAGGCAGAAAATCACACAGAAATCAGAGGCAGAAATCACACGCAAAAATCAGAAGGAGAAATCAGAGGGAGAAATCAGAGGATGTCATCAAATGCAAACATCATCAGAGGATATCTATCTTGGCCTAGATTAGAAGAAAGCAGAGTCCAGAAGGAGACTTGGTCCAGACCAGAAGGAAGATTGTCAGAGGGAGACTTGTTCCAGACCAGAAGGAAACATAAGTCAGACTTGGTTCAGACTTAGTCCTAACTAGAAGATAACATGGTCGTGAATAAGACTCAGTCCAGAACAAATGACTCGGTCCAGACCATAAGATAACTGGTCCAGAACAAATGACTTGGTCCAAACCAGAAGATAGCATGGTCCAGAACATAAAACTTGATCCAGACTTGGTCTAGATCAGAAGATATAATTGTCCAGAACATAAGACTTAGTCCGGATTTAATTCAGACTCAATCCAGACTTAGTCCAGATCAGAGGATAAATGTCCAGATTAAAATATCAAATATGCAGATTAAAAGATCAATGGTTCATATCAGAGGATCATAGAATGGTACAAATCAGATCACATGGTCTAGTGTTGGTCGAGATCAGAGGATCACATAATTGGTACATATCAGATTACATGGTCCAGAGTTGGCCGAGATCAGAACATATCATCAGAAATCACAGGATACCAGAGGCAGAATCACACGCATACATCACACGCAAAAATCAAAGGATGATATCAGAACATATCATCACAGGATACCAGAGGCAGAATCAGAGGATACCATCAGAGGGCAGAAATAACATGCAGAAATCATAGGATACCATCAAAGGGCAGAAATCAGAAGAAGAAATCACAGACAGAAATCAGTTTGAAAAATCAGAGGATACCATCAAATGGCAGAAACCAGAGGAAGAAATCAGAAGCAGAAATCAGAGAATATCATCAGAGGCAGAAATTACATGCAGCAATCAGAGGATACCATCAAAGGAAAAAATCACAAGCAGAAATCAGAGGATACCAGAGGGAGAAATCACACGCAAAAATCAGAGGGAGAAATCAAAGGCACAAATCAGAGGATACCATCAGAGGCAGAAATTAGAGGAAGAAATCGCACGCAGAATTCAGAGGAAGAAATCATATGCAGAAAGCAGAGGAAAGAATTAACACGCAAAAATCAGAGGGACAAATCTGAGGCACAAATCAAAGGATGATTGTGACACCCCGAGTTTAAAACACAGCGCGAGTGTATTTTTTTTTAAAAGAAATAATTAAAATGTTTTTCCCAATTTATTACTTCAAAAGAATTGAAATAAAAATTTCCTTTAATCTGTTTCTTAAAATAGTACGTCGTAATTTAATAATCAACATTAATACATTTTCAAAAGATCAGTATCATATCATCTCAGAAGGAAATATTAGAGTGCGGAATAGGTTAGCGGAAAAGTAGTACAATAATTTCCAAATAAAAACAAATTACATTTTCCAGCTCAAAATCCTATACATCAAATCTAACCGATCATGCACTAAAGCTACAGTAGCACAGATTTCCTCCGCAACCCTTACAAGTCTCATCCGACTCCGTCGCTCGCCTCGATGTAACCTCCTCCTCCTCATCATACAGAGAGGGATCGGTCTCCTCCGAAGTCAGATCGATGCACAATCTGGGTCGCTTCGGCAGTGCCGGAATCTCATAACAATCATCGGATATCCTAGATGGACCCGGAATATGAGCTGCTACTGGCGTCGGACTTTTGTTCTTTTCTTCCGCCTCAGAATCACGTACAGCCCCTCCAATCTCTGGGTTAGGAGTCACCACTCCTACGGTGGCCTCCGTCTCAACCCCTCCAGCTGGCTCCTCCGCACCATCAAAATTTCTGTGCACCTCCAATACCAAACGAGAAGGCACAGGAAAGTCAATCCTCGCATAGGTGTGCTCCACATAGTGCACCACTCTGTCAGTCCTACAGGTCCTCTTCAATCTCCTCGTGTACGTGGCCTTGCTTGAGATGGGGTCATATACCCAAGCGGTAGGCACGGAACGATCAATGAAATCGAGCGACGTTTCCGTCGTCTAGGGACCCACGAGTGACATGGGTTTGGGGGGAATCTGAGGGCCAAACCCAAATTCCACAATAATAGTAAAGGGTCACTGACCAAAATTAACAATTAACACATAGCATTTATATCACAGTAACGAACATATCCATGACATATCATATAACAATGATGATAAATAAATATGCTCATTTTGAAATTTCATGACATGTATGCCTTTTCAAAACAACAACTAATTAATATGGAAAACATGTTGTAAGTACAGCTACCACCTCAGCAATCACAAACATTCATCAAAAATTCATATTTTATAACGTACTTACACACATCACTTTCCAATCATCATCATATAACTAAATTGTGACCCACCGGTCAATCACCCCGATGCAATATGTATATGCTCATGTATTCAACTTCTTGGAATTACCAAGGTGCAGTCGCTCACAGACCAGCACAATTTAAATATGTTTGACTTTAACGGCCCTCAAGACCAGGGTGCAATCGCTCAACAGATTAGTACCAGTGTAATCGCTCAACAGACCAGCACTCTTGCAATCGCTCAACAGATCAGCACGTTTTTGCGCATTTCAGCGTACAATCGATCAACAGACCAGAACCAGTGCAGTCGCTCAACAGACCCGCACTCGTGCAATCGCTCAACATATCAGCACTTTTATGCATTACTCTGTGGCCCATCGCGGGTACCACCTGACTATGCAGTGCATGAATATGCAATGTTTTCTCTTCACTGAAAACATTATGCATTATCTGAAAAACTCAGCCCTTCCATCATTTCCCCAAAATATCTCAACACAATTAATTTCATCATCATCACATCATTAATTAAACATTCAAGCAATCCCATCATTATCACTTCACATCATCTTAAAACTCCATTCTTATTCATAAAAAATCTTCCCTCTGTTTTCCCCAACTCTTAAAATTCATAAAACAGTGTTTAGAACTGAGATTTCTGGAAAATACGAATCTGTATTCGAATACAGCTTCTCTGTATTCGAATACAGAAGCCAAAACAGTGCAGAATTAACACTCTGTATTCGAATACAGAGGCAGTCCCAGTGCACAAAACAACATTTTTCACTACATCAGTAAAGTCTCAAAAGCTTCATCACCACGACTTCAAAACTATCACAAAATTCCAGTTTTAATTTGTCACAAATCTTCCAAATGTTCCCCAGCACTTAGGGTTTATAAAACAATGTTTAAAATTTTGATTTTCTGAAAAACACGAATCTGTATTCGAATACAGCTTCCTTGTATTCGAATACAGAATCTAAATCTTCAAATTCAACACTCTGTATTCGAATACAACATACTTGTATTCGAATACAAAAGACAAAAACAGTGTAAACTCAGCATTTTCTCCAACATCATTAAAGGTTTCCAGAACATCATCCTCTCCTCTTCAAAACTATTTCAAAGACTCCATTTTAAATCATTTCAAACTTTTCCAAAGTTTCTCAACACTTTAAGATTCACATGACAGTGTTTAAAACTTAATTTTCTGGAAAACACGAATCTGTATTCGAATATAGCTTCCTTGTATTCGAATATAGAAGCTAAAACTTGAGTTTCTGGAAAAACCCAAATCTGTATTCGAATACAGCTCCCTTGTATTCGAATACAGCTGTATTCGAATACGAGGCTGTCGTAGTCGAATACAGATGCGAAAACAGTGGAAAAAATTGTAGTTCTGTATTCGAATACGACATGGTCGTAGCCGAATACCGAGGCTAAGTCAGAAGCAAAATCCTTCATCTGTATTCGAATACAGATGCCCGTATTTTAATACAAGTTTGAAAACTTGAGTAAAACAGAAGCTTGGCAGGCTGTATTTGAATACACTCATGTTGTATTCGAATACACCTTCGAATTCAGTGAAATTTTTCCTGAGAGTTCAACACATTTTCAAACTGTTTCCTTTGAAAAACCAACAAAACACCAAAACAGATTCAGCATTCTTTTGAACCACAAAACTCAGGCATTTTTCATCAATAACAACTTTTCCAGAAAAACACTTTCATCATTTAAAATCCCTTTTCTTTTGAAAACATCAGCAACACCAGAATTACCCAAAACAGATTGTCAATCACAACAAAACAGAACAACATTTTCCAGTATTCTCACACCACCATAATAACATGCAAAGCACTTCCAGCTTTCTCACACAAACAAAACAACATTAATACATTCAACTAAACAGCAAGCATCACATACACCAAAACACCAACAGAGTGCATTTTCGCATTTTATAACAACCAGCACAACAGTTTTATAAATATGCATTTTGATCATCTTCAGAACATCATGCAAGACATTTTTTAGCTTTCCCACACACAAACAAAACAACATTAATGCATTCAACCAAACAGAAACCATCACATAATCAGTACACATCAACAGAATGCATTTTCTTCATTTTTTTCAAAATGTCATTGCAAAACAGTTTTTCTTCAAACAATGATGAAACATCAGTAATGTCATGACAGTTATGCATTTACAGTCCTAATGCAACTAGAAAGTGGAAGGTGCCCTTACCCCTGTTGCGTTCCTGCTCCCGTTCACGTTTATGCGTCAAAAATCGGCGAAGTTCCCGTTTTGCGTTCCCCGCTACGAAAGTGTGTTCTCTAGCTCCGTACAGATGAAGAGAACAACTTTTGTACTGGACGTTTTCTGGTTTGGTGCTTGGATTTCCAAGTAATCTCACTTTTGAGGAACTCTTTTTTTTTTTTTGAACGTGAACAGAATTCAGAATAGGAAGGGAAGGAATACTGTTACATGCAGTATGGAGGAGTTATGGTTTTCTGCCTTTGCTCTGCCTCCTCATTCTTATTTATAGGCATTTGTAGGTGCCACCTCACCCGACACTTGTCTGATCCTCCATCACTTAACCAGTCTCGTCGCAATTAGCCGATAAGCCCTTAATTAACTGCCCGATAATTTAATTACTCGTAATTAAATTAATTTACTCTTCATCCAATAATTTTAATTCATCTTCCAAAATATATATATATATATATATATATATATATTCACTCAAACATACATATATTAAATATTTTACAAATATCCCCAAAATACTCTTAATATTAATTCCATAAATTAATTTTAAATTTACGGGTCTTACATTACTACCCCCCTTAAATTAGTTTCGTCCTCGAAACTACATGTCGATAAACAACTGAGGATATTGTTCCCTCATCTTACTCTCCAGTTCCCAAGTTGCGTCTCCCGTAGTCGGATTCCAAATCACTTTGACTAGTGGGACTTCCTTGTTCCTCAACTGTTTAATCTTCCTGTCTTCAATCCTTACAGGGAATACTTCAAATGACAGGTTATCCTTCAGTTGAATTGTGTCTGGTTCGATCACGTGTGACGGATCCGAAATGTATTTTCTTAACTGCGACACGTGAAATACGTCGTCGATATTGGACAATATTGGAGGTAAAGCAATCTGATAAGCCACTGGTCCAATTCGCGCAGTAATCTGGTATGGTCCAATAAATTTCGAAGTCAACTTTCTTGATTTAATAGCTCTGCCAACTCCAGTCGTAGGCGTGACCCTTAGAAATACATGGTCACCCTGCTCGAAATCCAAAGGTCTGCGACGCTGGTCGGCATAACTCTTCTGACGATCTTGTGAAACCTTCACTTTCTCTTGTATTTTCTTGATTTTCTCTGTAGTCTGTTCCACCATCTCGGGTCCAACAATCATACTCTCTTCGTCCTTATACCAGCATAAAGGCGTCTGACACTTGCATCCGTACAAAGCCTCATAGGGTGTCATTCCAATACTTGCGTGAAAACTGTTATTGTAAGTAAACTCAATCAATGGCAACACCTCAACCCAGTTTCCTCTATCATCCAACACACATGCTCTTAGTAGATCTTCGAAGGACTGATTTGTTCTCTCGGTTTGTCCATCTGTTTGTGGATGGTAAGCTGAACTCAATTTCAGTTTCGTTCCTAAAGCTTCATGCAGTGCTCCCCAAAAATGAGATGTGAATTTTGGATCACGGTCCGATACAATACTCGATGGAACGCCGTGTAATCTCACAATCTCAGCAATGTAGATTTCCGTCAGCTTATCTACTTTATAAGTGGTCCTTACCGGCAAGAAATGTGCGAATTTTGTCAATCGATCCACTATTACCCAAATTGAATCATTCTTTTTCCTTGTCTTGGGCAATCCGGTTATAAAATCCATGGAAATGCTATCCCATTTCCATTCCGGTATATCCAAAGGTTGCAACATTCCAGCAGGTCGTTGGTGTTCCACTTTCGCTTTCTGACAAGTTAAACAAGCCGATACATACTCCGCTACGTCCCTCTTCATTCCTGGCCACCAGTAATTCTGTCTTAAGTCCTGGTACATCTTGGTCGCTCCAAGATGAATACTCAACTTACTCTTATGAGCCTTTTCCAAAATCATTCTTCTCATATCTGCAACTTCCGGTACACAAACTCTTCCATTACATCTCAGAATATTATCTGGTCCGATCCTGAACTCAGTCGTCTGTCCTTGCGCTATCAGATTCCTCTTTTCTTGGATTAATGCGTCATCTTGTAAATTTGCAATCTCTTCAAGTAGACCACTCGAAATCTTTATCATTCCACACTTTAAAATTCCTGGTGCAAACTCTACGTCCAAGTGTAGATCTCTAAATGCTTCCCACAACTCTTGTTGTCTAACCATTATCATTGAAGATACTGACACACTTTTCCGACTCAATGCATCAACCACCACATTGGCTTTTCCAGGGTGGTACTGTAATGAAAAGTCAAAATCCTTGAGAGTCTCCATCCATCTTCTCTGACGCATGTTCAATTCTTTCTGATCGAACAGATACTTCAAACTTTTATGGTCAATGAATACCGTGAACGTGCATCCATATAAGTAGTATCTCCAGACCTTTAATGCAAATACAACTGCAGCAAGCTCTAAATCATGAGTAGGATAGTTCCGTTCGTGAGTTTTCAACTGCCGTGAGGCGTAGGCTACAGCTTTCTTGTGTTGCATCAAAACACATCCCATACCTTGGTGAGATGCATCACAGTAAACTGCATATGGTTCCTCTGGTTGTGGCAAGACCAATACTGGTGAGGTTGTCAACTTTTCCTTTAGCAACTGAAAATTTTCCTCACACTTCTCCGTCCATGCAAACGGCTGATTCTTTCTGGTGAATTGTATCAAATGAGCTACAATCTTAGCAAATCCTTCAATAAATCTCCTGTAGTATCCTGCCAGTCCGACAAAACTACGTATGTCTGTGATAGTCTGAGCCTGTTTCCAGGCAAGAATTGTCTCAATCTTTGCTGGATCCACAGCGATTCCTTCTTTTGTTATCACATGTCCCAAGAACTTCACTTTATTTAGCCAAAACTCGCACTTCGACAAATTTGCATACAATTGCTTCTCGCGTAAGACTTGAAGAACTTGGCGTAGATGCTCTCCATGTTCTTCTTCATCCTTTGAATAAATCAATATATCATCAATGAACACCACCACGAATTTATCCAAGAATGGGCTAAAAATTCTATTCATATAATCCATAAATATTGCTGGTGCATTCGTAACTCCAAAAGGCATAACGAGATATTCATAATGTCCGTAACGGGTCCTGAAAGTAGTCTTTTGAATATCTCCTTCTCTTACCCGAATCTGATGGTATCCTGACTTCAAATCGATATTTGAAAACACCGCGGCTCCCCTCAATTCGTCCATCAAGTCATCGATGCGTGGTAAAGGATAACGATTCTTAATAGTTACCTTGTTAAGTTGCCGATAATCCACACATAAGCGTGAACTTCCATCCTTCTTCTTAACCAACAACACCAGAGCTCCCCATGGCGACACACTTGGTCTGATAAATCCTTTCTCCAACAAACCTTCTATTTGACCCTTAAGCTCGCTTAATTCCAATGGCGATATCCGATACGGCGCAATTGAAACAGGTCCAGTTCCTGGGTGTAGATCAATGAAAAACTCCACCTCTCTTACTGGGGGTAATCCTGGAATTTCTGTTGGAAACACATCCGAATATTCTTTGAATAACACCACATCATCTATGTTCACATCTATCTTGGTTTCCACGTTAGCCAATGATAAAAATTCCTGAGTTCCTTCTCTCAGAGATACTTTGAGTTTGTTAGCAGCCAAATATCGAACGACTCCAAGTTCGGGGAAAAGAACTAATTTTCGAGCGCAATCCAAGACTACGTAATTATACGTCATCCAATCCATGCCGAGAATGATCTTGAGTGATTGTAGGGGTAGACAGATTAAATTAACCAAGAAATCTCTATTTTGAATTGCTACAGTACAGTGTAAACATGCAGAG
Organism: Cicer cuneatum; assembly: GCA_037974295.1. Classification (NCBI taxonomy): domain Eukaryota; kingdom Viridiplantae; phylum Streptophyta; class Magnoliopsida; order Fabales; family Fabaceae; genus Cicer; species Cicer cuneatum. The sequence goes on along the minus strand of JBBPBO010000001.1, from coordinate 25,510,025 downwards.
TTTACAGTCAAAGTCTTAGCAGGTGTGGAAACAACCAAATCAAAAGGTAAAGCAGACACAGATAACTTCAAACGATTCACACATCCCATAGCGATGAAAGAGTGGGTTGCCCCCGAATCAAAAAGTGCAGTTAGGGTGTTACCTGCAATTTCGCAATCTTGCTGGATTAAATTTGGAGCTTGATTCCCAGCTTCAGCACCCATGTGATAGACGCGTCCTCTAGCAATAGGACGGGTAGCCCTAGTTGCGTTCACTGTTGGTTCCACCTTCGGAACCCGGCAATCCCTCGTCACGTGTCCCGATTTCTGGAAATTGAAACACATATGATCCCTTGTGGTACAAGCAATAGCAATATGTCATTCTTTCCCACATCGATAACATCGGACTCCTTGTCCCAATTGTAGTCCAAAATTCTGATTTCCCGGCCGATTCTGGTCTCTCTTGTTGTTTTGTGGCCGGTTATACAGCTTAGCCACTTGCTTTCCTCTACTGTTCTGATAGTGCATCCGACTAGGCCCTCCTGAATTAAAGTTCCCTCCTCTATTGGCCCTCCTGTTCTTCATTTCTTCAACCTCTCTACACTTATCTACTAACACTTGGAAACGTTGAATTCCCAAGGGTAAGACCGAGTCTTGAATCTCATACTTCAGTCCATTTTGAAAGCGGTGGCACATAAACTGTTCATCAACTTCTTCCCGGAAAAATCTGAAATGTCTTGATAGCAATTCAAACTTAGCCGCATATTCTCCCACCGTCATGTTTCCCTGGTGCAATTTCAGAAAATCGTCACCCAACTTGGTCCTAGTGTGCTCATTGGGAAGTATTTGTCCAAAAACTTCTTTTTGAACGACTCCCAGTTCACCTCCTCTTGGGCTGACCCCATCAGTAGTCTTGTACTTCTCCACCAATATTCTGCATCCCCTATCAGCAGATACGTGGCATAGTTGACCTTCACCGCTGCTCGACAATTAATCATTTCAAAGATTTTCTTCATCTCTTGAATCCACTGGTCTGCTCTTTCTGGACCCTCATCACCCTTGAACTTTGGAGGATTATGACGACGAAAATCCTCTAGTCCTCTTGATTCAGCAGCGCGAATCTCTCTTTCTCTCTTCTCCAGATCTCGTTGAGTCTTTGCAGCCGTCTTTGCAGCAACAGACGCTGCCATGTTATTCATCGCTTCAGCCATCCTATCCTCCCGGCTGACGTTGGCTCTTGCAGCGTCGTCTCTTCGTAGAGGCATTGTTTCCTACAAAACCATCATCACTTCAGTCACACCACAACTTACACAAGACTTGACACTTTAACTACTTGCTCCTATGCATAATTAGATAATGACTCAAAACCAATAATTTAAATCAGAGCTTTAACCCAAAACTTTAACCAAATGCTCTGATACCACAATTGTAACACCCCGAGTTTAAAACACAGCGCGAGTGTATTTTTTTTTTAAATAAATAATTTAAATGTTTTTCCCAATTTATTACTTCAAAAGAATTGAAATAAAAATTTCCTTTAATTCGTTTCTTAAAATAGTACGTCTTAATTTAATCGATGAACGTATTTAAATAATTTCATCATAAATATCACTAAGTACTTATCTTTGGAAATTAATAATAAACATTAATACATTTTCAAAAGATCAGTGTCATATCATCTCAGAAGGAAATATCAGAGTGCGGAATAGGTTAGCGAAAAAGTAGTACAATAATTTCCAAATAAAAACAAATTACATTTTCCAGCTCAAAATCCTATACATCAAATCTAACCGATCATGCACTAAAGCTACAGTAGCACGGATTTCCTCCGCATCCCATACAAGTCTCATCCGACTCCGCCGCTCGCCTCGATGTAACCTCCTCCTCCTCATCATACAGAGAGGGATCGGTCTCCTCTGAAGTCAGATCGATGCACAATCTGGGTCGCTTTAGCGGTGCCGGAATCTCATAACAATCATCGGATATCCTAGATGGACCCGGAATATCAGCTGCTACTGAAGTCGGCCTTTTTTTCTTTTCTTCTGCCTCAGAATCACGTACAGCCCCTCCAATCTCTGGGTTAGGAGTCACCACTCCTACGGTGGCCTCCATCTCAACCCCTCCAGCTGGCTCCTCCGCACCATCAAAAGTTCTGTGCGCCTCCAATACCAAACGGGAAGGCACGGGAAAGTCAATCCTCGCATAGGTGTGCTCCACATAGTGCACCACTCTGTCAGTCCTATAGGTCCTCTTTAATCTCCTCGTGTACGTGGCCCTGCTTGAGATGGGATCGTATACCCAAGCGGTAGGCACGGAACGATCAATGAAATCGAGCGACGTTTCTGTCGTCTGGGGACCCACGGGTGACATGGGTTTGGGGGGCATCTGAGGGCAAAGCCCAAATTCCACAATAATAGTAAAGGGTCACCGACCGAAATTAACAATTAACACATAGCATTTATATCACAGTAACGAACATATCCATGGCATATTATATAACAATGATGATAAATAAAGATGCTCATTTTCAAATTTCATGACATGTATGCCTTTTCAAAACAGCAACTAATTAATATGGAAAACATGTTGTAAGTACAGCTACCACCTCAGCAATCACAAACATTCATCAGAAATTCATATTTTATAACGTACTTACACACATCACTTTCCAATCATCATCATATAACCAAATCGTGACCCACCGGTCAATCACCCCGATGCAATATGTATATGCTCATGTATTCAACTTCTTGGAATTACCAAGGTGCAGTCGCTCACAGACCAGCACAATTTAAATATGTTTGACTTTAACGGCCCTCAAGACCAGGGTGCAATCGCTCAACAGATCAGTACTAGTGCAGTCGCTCAACAGACCAGCACTCGTGCAATCGCTCAACAGATCAGCACGTTTACGCATTACTCTGTGGCCCATCGCGGGTACCACCTGACTATGCAGTGCATGGATATGCAACTCTTCACTTAAAACAGTATGCATTATCTGAAAAACTCAGCCCTTCCATCATTTTCCCAAAACATCTCAACACAATTAATTTTATCATCATCACATCATTAATTAAACATTCAAGCAATCCCATCATTATCACTTCACATCATCTTAAAACTCCATTCTTATTCATCAAAAATCTTCCCTCTGGTTTCCCGAACTCTTAAAATTCATAAAACAGTGTTTAGAATTGAGATTTCTGGAAAATACGAATACATAAGCCAAAACAGTGCAGAATTAACACTCTGTATTCGAATACAGCTCCCTGATATTCGAATACAGAGGCAGTCCCAGTGCACAAAACAACATTTTTCACTACATCAGTAAAGTCTCAAAAGCCTCATCACCACCACTTCAAAACTATCACAAAATTCCAGTTTTAATTTGTCACAAATCTTCCCAATGTTCCTCAGCACTTAGGGTTTATAAAACAATGTTTAAAACTTTGATTTTCTGAAAAACACGAATCTGTATTCGAATACAGCTCCCTTGTATTCGAATACAGAAGCTAAATCTTCAAATTCAACACTCTGTATTCGAATACAGCATACTTGTATTCGAATACAAAAGACAAAAACAGTGTAAACTCAGCATTTTCTCCAACATCATTAAAGGTTTCCAGAATATCATCCTCTCATCTTCAAAACTATTTCAAAGACTCCATTTTAAATCATTTCAAACCTTTCCAAAGTTTCTCAACACTTTAAGATTCACATGACAGTGTTTAAAACTTGATTTTCTGGAAAACACGAATCTGTATTCGATTATAGCTTCCTTGTATTCGAATACAGAAGCTAAAACTTAAGTTTATGAAAAAACCCGAATCTGTATTCGAATACAACTCCTTTGTATTCGAATACAGAAGCTAAAATAGTGTAAATCAGCATTCTGTATTCGAATACGAGGCTGTCGTAGTCGAATACAGATGTGAAAACAATGGCAAAAATTGTAGTTCTGTATTCGAATACGACAGGGTCGTAGCCGAATACAGAGGCTAAGTCAGAAGCAAAATCCTTCATCTGTATTCGAATACAGATGCCCGTATTCGAATACAAGTTTGAAAACTTGAGTAAAACAGAAGCTTGGCAGGCTGTATTTGAATACACTCATGTTGTATTCGAATACACCTTGGAATTCAGTGAAATTTTTCCTGAGACTTCAACACATTTTCAAACTGGTTCCTTTGAAAAACCAACAAAACACCAAAACAGATTCAGCATTCTTTTGAACAATAAAACTCAGGCATTTTTCATCAATAACAACTTTTCCAGAAAAACACTTTCATCATTTAAAATCCCCTTTCTTTTGAAAATATCAGCAACACCAGAATCACCCAAAACAGATTGTCAATCACAACAAAGCAGAACAATATTTTCCAGTATTCTCACACCACCATAATAACATGCCAAGCACTTCCAGCTTTCTCACATAAACAGAACAACATTAATACATTCAGCCAAACAGCAAGTATCACATACACGAAAACACCAACAGAGTGCATTTTCGCATTTCATAACAACCAGCACAACAGTTTTATAAATATGTATTTTGATCATCTTCAGAACAACATGCAAGACATTTTTCAGCTTTCCCACACACAAACAAAACAACATTAATGCATTCAACCAAACAGAAACCATCACATAATCAGTACACATCAACAGAATGCATTTTCTTCATTTTTTTCAAAATGTCATTGCAAAACAGTTTTTCTTCAAACAATGATGAAACATCAGTAATGTCATGACAGTTATGCATTTACAGTCCTAATGCAACTAGAAAGTGGAAGGTGCCCTTACCCCTGTTGCATTCCTGCTCCCGTTCACGTTTATGCGTCAAAAATCGGCGAAGTTCCCGTTTTGCGTTCACCGCTACAAAAGTGGGTTCTCTAGCTCCGTACAGATGAGGAGAACAACTTTTGTACTGGACGTTTTCTGGTTTGGTGCTTGGATTTCCAAGTAATCTCACTTTTGAGGATCTCTCTCTTTTTTTTTTTGAACATGAACAGAATTCAGAATAGGAAGGGAAGGAATACTGTTACATGTAGTATGGAGGAGGTATGGTTTTCTGCCTTTGCTCTGCCTCCTCATTCTTATTTATAGGCATTTGTAGGTGCCACCTCACCCGACACTTGTCTGATCCTCCATCACTTAACCAGTCTCGTTGTAAGACCCTTAATTTTAAATATTAATATTGGAATTAATGTCAAGGGCATTTTGGGAATTTTTGTAAATATTTAATATATGTATGTTTTAGGTGAATATATATATAAATATTTATTTTGAAGTATGAATTAAAATTATTGGATGAAGAATTAAATTAATTTAATTTTAAGTAATTAAATTAATTGGACCATTAAGTAAGGATTAGTGGCTAATTGCAAGACAATTAAAAGCTGGAAATCAGACGAGTGGCAAGTGAGGTGGCACCTTGAGAGCCTATAAATAGGAGTGAGAAGGATGGTGAAGTCAGAACACCATTCCTTCCTCCTCACTGCCCATATTGCATGTACCAACTCCATCTCATCTCCCATTCTGTCTCTGTTCTACCATTCCCGAATTCAAATTTAAGAGAGGGAAATTCCTCCAAACACCATTAACTGAAATTCCAACCATCAAACTTGAAAACCCCCAGTAGTAAAGTTAATCCCCATCTCAATACGAAGAGAAAGAGCCCAGTTTTGCAGCAGCAAACTCAGGGAACAGCTTCGCCGTTTTTAGACGCAGAAAAGGGAACGCAGCAGGAACCAGAGAAATAGCAGAGCACGCTACAAGGGTAAGGGCACCTTCCATCTTTTAGCTGCATTAGGGCCACGAATGTGTGTTATTTCAGTTCTGTTTTTAAAAGAAAAACTGTTTTCGAAAAATGACATTTTGAAAGAAAATGCATTTTTGTTGATATGTGATTATCCTGATGGTTGTTGCTGGCTGTTTTTCTAATAAGACATGCTGTTTTACTTATGGGTGAAAGCTGGAAAATGTTTGCATGTTATTTTAATGATGATTAAAATGCATGTCATAAAACTGTTTTGAAAATAGTCTTAAAATGCAAAAATGCATTCTGTTGAGGTTTGTGGTTCTGTGATGGTTGCATGTATTTCTGTGGTATCATGAAAGTTGAATACTTGCATGCTATTCTATTGTGTGGTGAAAGCTGAGTATTTGCATGTCATTCTGGTGTTTTGAGAAAACTGAATACTTGCATGTTTGTTCTGATGAGTGAGGAAACTACAATGTTTAAATGATGTTCTCATGGTTTGAAAATCTGAATGATTTGGTGATGGTGACTCTGATTCTGTTCTGTGTTGAGTGATTCTGGTGATATTGATGATTCTGATTCTGGTTATTTTGTGTGATTCTGGTGGTGTTGATGATTTTTAAAGGAAAAGGGATTTTAAATGAGGGAAGTGTTTTGAAAAGTACATAATCCGTTTGATGTTTGATTGTTATTTTTAAAGAAATAGTTTGAAAGAGTGTTGATGTTTCAGGAAGTATTTCACTGGTTTTTCGAATGTGTATTCGAATACAACATGAGTGTATTCGAATACAACCTGTCAAGTTCTGTTTTGCCTAAGTTTTCAAAACCTGTATTCGACTACGAGCCCCTGTAGTCGAATACAGAAGAAGGATTTTTGCTTCTGACTAAACCTCTGTATTCGACTACGACCATGTCGTATTCGAATACATAAATGAAATTTTAACACTGTATTCGCATCTGTAGTCGACTACAGGCATGCTGTATTCGACTACAGATTCGAGTTTTTCCATAAACTCAATTTTTAGCTTCTGTATTCGAATACAAGGAAGCTGTATTCGAATACAAATGTGTGTTTTCCAGAAAAATCAAATTTTAATCACTGTCATGTGAGTTTTTGAAGTGTTGAGAAACTCTGAGAAGGTTTAAATGATTTGAAAAGAAGTCTGTGAAATGGTTTTAAAGAGGAGAGAAAGATGTTTGAAAAACCTTAAGTGACATAGGAGAAAATGCTGTATTTTTCAAAGGTTGAACTCCTGTATTCAACTACAGTCATGCTGTATTCGAATACAGAATGTTAAAACTACAGTTCATGCTTCTGTATTCGAATACAGATTCGAATTTCCATAATTTCCAAGTTTTTAAGAGTGTTTTGTAAACCCTGAGTGTTTGGGGAATGTTGGGATTGTTGTGGGGAATTCAAATGGAATTTTTGGTGACATTTTGAAGTTGTGGTGATGAAGTTTTTGAAACTTTACTAATGTAGTGAGAGATGTTGTTTTGTACACTGTGACTGCCCCTGTATTCGAATACCAGAGGGCTGTATTCGAATACAGGGTGTGAATCTGCACTGTTTTTGGCTTCTGTATTCGAATACAGAGGAGCTGTATTCGAATACAGATTCGTAAAATTCCAGAAATCCTCAGTTTTAAACTCTGTACTTGAATTTTAAGAGTCTGGGAAAACTTTTCAAAGTGTTAATGATTAATGGACTGTTTAATCATGATTATGATGTTGTTATTTATGACTGTGCTGAAATATTTAAACATGATGAAGAGCATGAATTGTCTGATTTTGCATTCTGTTTCTAGAGAAGTGAAACACTGTATATTCATGCATTGCATAGTCAAGTGGTACCCGCGATGGGCCACAGAGTAATGCGCAACCACGTGCTGATCTGTTGAGCGATTGCACGAGTGCTGGACTGTTGAGCGTCTGCACTAAGTACTGATCTGTTGAGCGATTGTACTTTGGTATATAAGTGCTGGACTGTTGAGCGTCTGCACTGGTAATGGACTGTTGAGCATCTGTACCCTGAAATGCGCAACCCCGTGCTGATCTGTTGAGCGATTGCACGAGTGATGGACTGTTGAGCGTCTGCACTAGGTACTGATCTGTTGAGCGATTGTACCTTGGGTGATGTCAAACGTGTTGGTCTGTTGAGCGACTGCACGATGTGTTGGACTGTTGAGCGTCTGCACTGGTGCTGATCTGTTGAGCGATTGCACCCTGGTCATGAGGGTCGTTAAATTGTGCTGGTCTGTGAGCGACTGCACCTTGGTGATTCCAAGAAAATTATGCATGAGCATATATGCATTACATTAAGGGATTTGACCGGCTGTCACGATTGTTTTATATGATGAATGTTGGAAATTAATGTGTGTGAGTGTTGTCCATAATCTGAAATTCTGAATTAATGATTGTGTTTTGTTGACGTGTGTTTTTACTTACCCCATACTTCATAATCATTGACTGCTGTTTTGAAAAGACATGAAAGCCATAAATTTTCAAATGAGCATGATTATTTCCTCATCATCATATGTTATACCATGATTATACATGTTGTGCAATATATGTTATGTGATTATCTATTATTTTCAGTCGGTGACCCCTTGCTATATATTGTGGACTTTGGGCTTTGCCCTCATATGCCTCCCAAACCCACGCCGCCCGTGGGTACCCAAACGACGGAAACGTCGTTGAATTTCCTTGACCGCTACTCACGCACTGCTTGGGCTTTTGACCCCCTCTCAAGCAGAGCGACTTATACGGGGTGGCTGGAGCGGACAAGTAGGACTGATGGCGTGGAAGACTTCGTATAGCGCACTCACGCGAGCATAGATTTTCCCGTGCCTTCCTGACTGGTGTTAGAGGCGCACGGAGTTTTTGACGATGCTGAGGAGCCTACTGAAGGGGTTGAGGCGGAGGCCACTGTAGGAGTGGTGACTCCCAACCCTGTGATTGGAAGAGAGATACATGAGTCTGATGCGGTAGAGAAGCGTGATGAGTTGAGACCAGTAGCGACTGAGATTCCGGGTCCATCTAGGATTTCCGATGACTGCTACGAGATTCCGGCACCGCCAAAGCGGCCACGAGTGTGTATTGACTTGACTTCGAAGGAGACCGACCCTTCTCTGTATGACGAGGAAGAGGAGGAGGTTATGTCGAAGTGAGCTGCAGAGTCAGAGGAGACTTGCGTGGGATGCGGAGGGAATCCGTGCTACTGCAGCTTCAGCGCATGATCAGTTAGACTTAATGTATTAGGTTTTGGGTTGAAATTGTAATTTGTCTTATTTTGGAAATTCTGTACTATTTTCCGCTGAACCATGTACTCTGATATTTGCTGTTGATGTATTATGACAATGATATTTTGGGATTATTAATGTTTAAAAACTAATTTCCAAGATAAGTACTTAGTGATAATCCTGATGAAGTATTTGGTTTACGTTCATCGATTAATCTATAACGTACTATTTTACGAAGAACTTTATTTTAATTCTTTTGAAATAAATTTGGGAAAACTTATTTTAATTATAAATTTAAAAAAAAAATGCACCCGCGCTGTGTTTTAAACTCGGGGTGTTACACTCGTCGTAATTAGCCGATAATCCCTTAATTAACTTCCCGATAATTTAATTACTCGTAATTAAATTAATTTACTCTTCATCCAATAATTTTAATTCATCTTCCCAAAAATATATATATATATATATATATATATATATATATTCACTCAAACATACATATATTAAATATTTTACAAATATCCCCAAAATACTCTTAATATTAATTCCATAAATTAATTTTAAATTTACGGGTCTTACAATGATATCAGAACATATCATCACAATACCAGAGGCAGAATCAGATGATACCATCAGAGGCAGAAATCAGAGGGAGAAATCACACAGAAATCAGAGGATATCATCACATGCAGAAATCAGAGGATACCATCACATGCAGAAATCAGAGGAAGAACTCACACGCAAAAATCAGAGGGAGAAATCACACGCAGAAATCAGAGGGAGATATCACTTACAGAAATCAGAGGAAGAATCATAGGGAGAAATAGCACACATAAATCAGAGGCAGAATCTTAAAACCTAACAACAACAACATGTTAATTACTTGTGAATGAAGATAATAGTCATGAATCAGTTTGGGAAATACAGAAGGGTATAATTGGTATTTTTGAATTTTGTAAAACGTGCAAAAAATGCAAAAACATCCTTCAGGAAGAGACCTCTCACTAGGACAAAAAAACATTTGCTTCAGCAGGTCTCTCCATGGGGAAGAGACATCCTGAAGGTTCTAAAAAGTAGGGGAATCCTGTATATTTATTTCAAAGTAGGGCATTTTGGTATTAAAATTCAAAAAAGAGGATATACATATAAAAAATTCTCATTCTGTCATTGACCGAATAACATCGAGATTAAAATTATATATGATTTCTGTATATTAAAATTTTATTTTTAATATATTTTTGGCTAAATAGCACCCGTGGTGCCTTAACTTAATTTCAGTTAACGTTTTAGTCCTTTATCTTTTTTTTTTTCCGATTTGGTCCTTTATTTTAATTTTACGTGAAATAAAGAATGAAAATGTGAGTTTATTTGTAGATTTGAGTTACGAATCTCATGAAATTTGTATTATATGAAAGAATATAATTAATTTTATGGGTTTTGGTTGAAAATTTTGATGAATTTTTGTAAAAAAAAAAGGATTATATTGTTGACATTTTAAAACATAAAAGATCAAATTGTCACTTAAAATTAAAATAAAGGACCAAACCGGGAAAAAAAAGATAAAGGACTAAAACGTTAACTAAAATTAAGTTAAGGGACCACGGGTGCTATTTAGCTTATATTTTTTTTTCAATTTTATAATTTTCTAATAATTATGTTTTATTTGTTATTAGTTAAAGATGGGATTTAATTTATAAAATAATATTTCAATAGGACCATTTTAAAAAATAGTATTTATTTTCAAAAATTAATTTGTTTTTTGCAATAAAAAATAGTCATTAAAATAATGTAGAGTTAATAAGAAGGATAATCTAGTGGGATAAAGCAGATCTGATATGCCATCTAATCGTATCATATTTTTTAAATAAAAAATATATAAATTATTGAATAAAAAATATAAAATTAATTTATACCAAAATATAGCTACTTTTAAAAAAAATTATCTAAATCATTTATTAAATTTTTCAATATTTATTTTCCAATTTATTTTTAAAAATTTTTTTCAATATTTTTTACCAATTAATTTTTTTAAAATTGTTTTGTGGCAAAGCAAACTTATTTCATTTCATAAATATTAGTTAATTTTTTCAATTTATTCAGAGCGGAATTGGAAAAACATTAAAATCTCTGTTTTTTTTTATTATTATAAAATTCCATAAAAAAATACAAAGTCCATTATATATCTGCTGTCAACCCTAAAGTCTGTGTACCATTAAAAAAAATCAGTTTTTTTAGCCAAATAAAAAGTCAAAGTTGAAGAAAGTTTTTCATGGCCAACATCGTCTTTCTCCAGATTTTTGTTCCCTTGCTGCTGTTATGTACAGGTCACGGATATGCTCCATTCTTATTTTTGTTTAATGATTAAAAGTTTTTTTTTTCTTCTTTTTTTGAGGAATTGAAACATGAAATGTTGATTGTATATTTGGCGTTTCAGTAAAAGGGAAAATAAATATATTTGTTCACCAGCATGAATAATTTACTTTGGTTTTTCATCAAAGTTTTTTTTGCCTTTAAAAGTGAATTTAGAGGGTTTATTTAATTTTCTTCATTTTCTTTGAAGTCAATATAAGCTTCTAAAAAATTCCACTACTAATCTGGTGCGTTCTCCTTTGGTTTTTCATCCAACTCTACAGTAAATATGAAGCAAGAAAGCATTAAGACAAGCTTTCACAAAATTGTGTTTTAAAATTAACAAAAATATTAAAAAATTAAATAAAATAATCAAATAATTTTATATTTACAACTATCTATTGAAACTATAAAATAAATAATTTAAATTTTTTTAAAAAAATCACGAGTAATCAAATAATTCTATTTTATTTGTTTAAATGTAAATAAATATATGATATATATTATATGTAAATAAAAAAAAATATCCTTGTAAATAAATTATATTTATTTTTAAAATTTTAATTAATTTTCATATTTTTATAACTTTGAATACTAATTTATTGAATTATATAAAAGACAAAATTACCCTTTTGAGAAAATCATAAACATTTTTAAAATTAATTATTAATATTTCATTTTTAAGTTTAATATCAAATTCTATTAATTATTTGTATATTTATATTTTGATTAGATTTACATTTTTATATTTTAGATTATATTTTATAAATTATTTTTATATTTAATTTTAGTAAATTTGAATTTTATATTTTAAATTATATTTTATAAAGATAATTGAATAAATTATTATTCTTATTCTATCTTAGTGTCTAACTTACTTCATACCCAGAATAAAATTTTTAACTAGAGATTCATGATTCGATAGAAATCTAAATTAACTTGTCATATGTTCGTCAAACACTGAATTTGATATGATAACATATTCTTATTTTATCTCTTATCACATCCATCAAATAAACCATTATGTAATCATTGTCATCTATGTTTTATTTTATCTCTTATCACATCCATCAAATAGACCATTATGTAATCATTGTCATCTATGTTTGAGATGACATTAAATTTTGACAAAATCATAGTGAATTATTGTGATTCGACACTTTCATAGTTAATTTAAACATTCACTTTTTTTGGGTCAAAATTCTATTTCCTTCACAATGAGTATTATTTTAGAAAGAAAAATTGTCTCAAAATGAATGTGGCTTCCAAATTTTGTTGCAGCTTTAATTTTTTTTTCTTATAATATCCTTAAATGATTACTATATACAACTTCTAAAATATTATTATACTATAAATTGATAATAGTGAAAAATAGACTAATAGTTAAGATGAGTAGTATGGTAAAATTATTTATCTCTTTTGCATTTCTTAATATATGTCTAAAAACCTTAAACAACATTCATTGTGAGACGGATGAAATAATTAGAGTATTCAATTTAATGCAATATCTCATGAGAACTTTAACGTTACATTTAAAAATTAACATTATATTATAAAATTAAATCACCAATAGTTGAATAACATGTCATATATAAATAAGTTTGACTATATTTTATATTTACTAAATTTTTAAGTTGGACTATGTTTTAAAATGAAAATTTTTATTATAATTTTAATTAAAATAAAATTTTTAATTTTAATTATAAAAACAATTTATTTTATTATTAAAATTAAATAAATAAATATATCAAAACTCTTAATTTAATTAATTTGAATAAATATTATAATAATATTTATATAAATAAATAAATAAAATTATAGTAATGCTTGTCTACACTTTTTTTATAATAATGTAGAATTTGCTTTATGCAGGTGTATTTTCCGATGTGACTTTTCATTTTGAAAACTTATGCTCAGACTCAATATGGCGAGCATCAAACCCAAGCATAGGGGATTTAGACCCAGAGTTAGGCCCAGACATCTTCGAAATATACAACATGGATGATAATTGGAGTGGGTCCATTTGGGCCCGAACAAAATGCACAACAAATGCATCCAACTACTTTTCATGTGAAACCGGTGATTGCCGGTTAGGTACTCCAGAGTGTGCAGATACAACCCCCAATTTCCCAGTAACACTCCTCAATTTCAATGTTAACCAATCAATAGTTTCATATCAAATAAGCCTAATTCATGGACAAAACATTAAAGTTAATATCAAACCCGTTGGTGGAACATTGTTGGATGGGTCAGGCCCTTGTCCTTCGGTGACTTGTAATATGGATTTTGGAAATGTGTGTCCACCATCTTTAATATCTTATAATTCCAATGGGGCTTATGTGGGTTGTAAAAGTGCTTTTGATGTTTTTAATGATGGACAACATTGTTGTATCATGAATGGTTGTCAACCTGATGAATACACACAAAAGTTCAAACAACAATGTCCTAGTGCTCACATTTATCCCGGTGATACTACACCTCCTATGTATCAATGTAAAGGGGCTGATAGTTATGATGTAACATTTTGTCCTGCTATTGGGACTGCATCTTAAGTTACTTAAATTGATTATTATATTTATATTTTAAATATATTGTTTCTACTCTATATTGACTCATGGATCTGCTATTGTTATACCTCAAATTCAAAATTTAATCGCAGTTATAGATATGCAATTACTTTTTTCTGCTCAAAAAAAAAAAAATTTATATTGACAGTATGAGATCTTGTGGATTTTTTATTAGTATATCCCTTTTTTTTTTTTAAATGTCCCACTCTAAAAACTATTTCTTGCATTGTCCTACTTTTTAAGTCTAGTAGATCATTGCAGGTTCAAGGTGCGACGATATGAAAGATTTTATTTTTTGTGCCAGTTGGTACCATGATGTGAAGACTTTTTTTTTTGTTGCATTTATTTAATACTTAAAATATTTAATATATAATTATAATAAATTATAAATATTTAAAATAATTAATAAATCAAATAAAATGATTATTAAGTGAAATAAAATAAAATAAAAAACTTTAATAAATAATAATAATAATTTTAATAACAATAATAAATTATAAATATTTAAAATAATTAATAAATCAAATAAAATGATTATTAAATGAAATAAAATAAAATAAAATACTTTAATAAATAACAATAATAATTATATTATAATAATAATAATTTTAATAATATTAATAATTACAGATTAAATAATAATACTAATTAAAAAAAGAAAATTGTAATAGTAATAAACATAATAAAAAATAATTAAAAAAATAATAAAAAAAAAAGAAAATTGTAATAATAATAAACATAATAAAAAAAATAAAATTATAAACATAATAACAATAATAATAATAAAAGAAAATTATATTAATAACATTAAAAAAATACATTAATTTGAAAGAAAAAAATACATCAAATTGAAAGAAAAAACTACATCAATTTGAAATTAATTATTTCTATCTAAATGTTCTCCAGTTCCACATCTATGTGGTCGTCGATTTGCAAATATGGTATTATCGTCACATTTGGTGATTTGCAAATATGGTAATTTGAAATTAATTATTTCAATCTAAATTAATTTAATTATTTCCATCACGTGAATAAAAAACCAAATGCGGAGATATTACCATATTTGCAAATAATCATTTCAAATTACCATATTTGCAAATTACCAAATGCGGCGATATTACCATATTTGCAAATCGAGGACTGCGTAGATGTGGAACTGAAGGATATTTATATGGAAATAATTAATTTCAAATTGATGTAGTTTTTTCTTTCAATTTGATGTATTTTTTTCTTTCAAATTTTTGTATTTTTTTAATGTTATTAATATAATTTTCTTTTATTATTATTATTGTTATTATGTTTATTATTATTATTATTATTATTATTATTATTATTATTATTATTATTAAGTTTATAATTTTATTTTTTTATTATGTTTATTATTATTACAATTTTCTTTTTATTATTATTATTATTTTTTTATTATGTTTATTATTATTACCATTTTCTTTTTTAATTATTATTATTATTTAATTTATAATTATTAATATTATTATTATTATTTATAATGTAATTATTATTATTTTTATTAAAATATTTTATTTTATTTAATAATCATTTTATTTGATTTATTAATTATTTTAAATATTTATAATTTATTATAATTATTAAAATTATTATTAAATTATTAATGTAATTATTATTATCTAATCTGTAATTATTATAATTATTAAAATTATTATTATTATTTATTAAAGTTTTTTATTTTATTTCATTTAATAATCATTTTATTTGATTTATTCATTATTTTAAATATTTATAATTTATTATAATTATATATTAAATATTTTGAGTATTAAATAAATGTGAAAAAAAAAGTCTTCACATCATCGCACCCTGGGGGTGCGATGAACAACTGGCCTAGAAAAAAAAAATCATTCAGGTCGTCGCACCCTAGATCTGCGATGATCTATTGGATCCAAAAAGTAAGACAATCCGAAAAATAGTTTTTAGAGTGGAGCATTTAGAAAAAAAAAGTAATTAAAAATCTAGATGTTGTTGCCTGTATTACAAATTCTTTAATAGAAAGAATATCTTGATTTACATGATTTATGTTTATAATTTTTTCAAATTTAATTATAATTCATATATATTATATTAATTTATATATTTAATTAGATTTTATTTTGTAACGTTTTCCTTTTTCAAAAATATTTTCATTAAAAAAACAACCATAAAAATCATTATTCCTATTAGTATTTTTATATTCAAAATATTTGTTTCTACTTGTGTTACTTATTCAATTGTGTTTCACACTAAAAATAGATTATTATTATTATTATTATTATTATTATTATTATTATCATTATTATTATTATTATTATTATTATTATTACATGTAGAAATGAAATGTGACGATGATAACTGGATTTAGAGCAATATCTTTTTTAATAATCCAAAAAAATATAATAATGGACTACTCTAAGTATAAGATGTGACAAAAATAGAAGGTCGTTCAATGATGTTCATATCTTATATTATCTTTGCTATCATTTCAATCCACAATTAATGAATATGAATGCAGAATTTGATATTGAAATAGTAAAAGATGAAGAAAATACGAGAATTATCGAGGTTCGGAGCAATAATCTCCTACGTCCTTACTGATAGTTGTTTTATTTCCTTTCTTCAACAACCAAACTAAAGTACAATGTTATAGCACTTAGAATTTTTCTGTTCTATGCTCAATTAAACCATTCCTTATTGACTTTAGAACACTTACTATCACTAGCATTCCTTTTACCAAGTTATAACCCATGTCTTATATAGCTATCCATTTCCTTTAGTTAGTTACAACCATAACTAACTAACTAACTAACTAAAAACAGAAAAAACAATCAATGACTTAAAATAGATTTTAGACTTTCACTAACTAGTTGGACACAATTATGATCCACTTGGCTTTCATAATTCTCCACCTTGGATCTTCAATTGTTGTTGACATAGTTAGAAAGTCTCAAGTCCTTTTAGAGACATTAGTTGGGAAAAATCTCAACATTCACCAAATCCAAACAATGAGCAAACTTGGTGTTAGGAACTACTTTAGTTAGCATGTCTACTGGATTATCTTTTCTAGGTACCTTTTTTACTTCCACAATCCCTTCAGCAATGATATCTCAAATGTAATGCAATCTAGTGTCAATGTGCTTGGTCCTCTAACGAAACATAGAGTTTTTGGAGAGGAAAATGGCGTTTTGACTGTCACACTCACACCAGACCGTTACAACACTAGCCTTCCCTTCTAATTCATTGACAATGTCTTTGGGCCAAATAGCTTCCTTGATTGATTCTATAAGTGCAATGCATTCAGATTTTGTTGAAGATAAAACCACAATAGATTGTAAATTTGTCTTCCAACTCACTACTCCTCCATATAATGTGAACAAATATCTTGTTGTAGATCTTTTTTTGTCAAGGTCACCAGTATAATTTGCATCAACTTACCCTGCCAGTCCATTCCTTTACGTTTTTGATCTGCCATAAGTGAGTCAAGCTGATTTTGTACCATTGAGATACTTGAGTATTCATTTCACTACCAACCTATTTTCTTTCCATTGATTCCCCATAAATCTGTTCACTATGCTGGCTGCATATGTTATATTAGGTTTTGAAAAGACCATTGCATACATCAAGCTTCCTATGATACTGGCATATGGAATTATGCTCATGAATTTATGCTCTTCATCAGTCTGAGGTGACTGGCTTAAGGATAGTTTGAAGTGTCCAACAATACGAGTTAACACAATTTTGGCATCTAGCTTGTTAAATATCTTAAGTAATTTTTTAATATAATTGGACTGCTTTACATGTAGCAATCCCATGGATATATCCCTATTAATTTTCATTCCAAGGGTTCTCTTAGCTGCTCCTAAATCCTTCATTTCAAATTCAGAATTAAGTGAATTTTTCAAACTGTTGATAGCATTCATATCAACACTAGCTATTAACATATCATCCACATAAAGTAATTGGTATATGAAGCTAACTGGACCTTCTATTTTGAAATAGATGCAACAATCAAAAGAACTTCTATTGAATCCTTTTGAAATCACAAAAGAATCAAAAGAACTTCTATTGAATCCTTTTGAAATCACAAAAGAATCAAAAGAACTTCTATTGAATCCTTGTACTATTGTCTAGGGGACTGCTTAAGTCCATACAGTGGTCTTTTAAGCAAACATACCATATGTTCCTTTCCTGGTACAACATGACCCTTAGGCTGACTCATGTAGATGTTTTATTCTAGATGACCATATAAGAAAACAGTCTTGACATCCATTTGTTCCAGTTCCACGTTGTAAGCAGATGAAGGTGCAAACACGAGAAGGGGGGTTGAATTGTGTTTGTCAAACTTGAATCTTTTTGCTGTTTGTTGAGTGTTGATGCGAATTATTTGATGAATAATTGATCAAAGTTAGTAGCGGATAATAACAACTTAAGAACACAACAATTTATCCTACTTCACCATTAACTTAGCTACATCTAGTCCTTTCATCCTGAAGGCTTTAATCCACTAATTCAAAACACTATGAATTACAACACCTGACCCTCCAAGCCAGTCTTCTCAAACAGCCTGACAATCCTAGACTTTTGAGGAATAAAAACAACACCTTGACTCTAAAAGTCAAGTCTTCTCGTACCAATCTGACAACCCCAGATTGAAGAAGGAATCTACACCATTATCGGGTTAAATTACAAGGGTTTGGAACTCTGCAAAGTTGCTTATGGAAAGCTGATTGTTGCAATGACTTTCACACTCTTTAGTTGCTTCTGGAAAGCTGATTATAATGATGCTTCTCTTGAGTAGTTGCTTCTGGAAAGCTGATTATAACATTGACTCTCACTCTCTGAAAACACTTAGAGCATATTTATTTTTCGCACAAGTATTTCTCTCTTTTGAACTCTCGGATAACTTTGAATTGTAAGCTTGAGTTCTTGTGTTTTTCAGTGCTTGATGCTGCTGTCTGAAGCCTCCTTATATAGCTGCAAATTGGGCTTTGTCCAAGCTTAAATTCAAAATAAATCTTGCTTAGATTTCCTTCGAAAATACTTTTGGCCAATCGTGTTTCACTTAAATAAAAACTGTATCTTTTTTAACTTTAGATTGCACTTGAAAAATCTGTTGACCAATCTTGTTTCTTTTAATTTCAAACCATATGTTTTTAAGCTTCAGATTGCATTTGAATCTCTTCACGTCTTCAGTGAATTTTTGAATCAAATCCCCTTAATACTTTGATCAAATTTCTATCAAAATTTAATCAAGTCTTCTTCGAATTATAATCAAGTCTTTACTGATTTTCATCATGATTAAAATTCTGGACTGTATGATCTTCTGATCTCGACCAACTCTGGACTATGTAATCTAATATGTACCAATTCTGTGATCCTCTGATCTCGGCCAACACTGGATCATATGATCTGATCTGTACTATTTTATGATCTTCTGATCTCGACCAACACTAGACCATGATACTTAAATCTGGACCATTGATATGAATATTTACCCTCTGATTTGGACCAAGTCTGGACTGAGTCTGGATTGAATATGAATTAAATCTGGACTTATGATATTTTAATCTGGACCATTGATCTTTTAATCTGGACATTTATTCTCTGATCTGGATCAAGTCTGGATTAAATCTGGACAATCATTTCTTCTGATCTGGACTGAGTTTTATGTTCTGGACCATGCTTTCTTCTGGTCTGGACCAAGTCTGGACCAAGTCTTTTGTTCTGGACTAGTTATCTTCTGCTTTGGGCCAAGTCTGGATTAAGTCTGGACTGATTCTTATACTCACGACCAAGCTATCTTCTAGTCAGGATTAAGTCTGACTTATGTTTCCTTCTGGTCTGGACCAGGTCTCCTTCTGGACTCTGCTTCCTTTTGATCTGGGCCAAGAATGATATCCTCTGATGATGTTATTTGTCCTTTGATGACATCCTCTGATATCCTCTGGAGGTGTATCCTCTGGTGTCATCTGAATGCATCCTCTGGTATCCTCTGGATGTTTTCTTTGGCCGAACCTTCTGGTGACATTTCTATCCTCTGGTTGCTTCCCCTGGATGTATCTTCTGGTGGTGTCATCCTCTGATTTTGCACAACTTCTTATTTGTTCTTCTAAGTCAAAATACTATTTACATGAAATACTTTTGTTAACATCAAAACTTTGATTGATCGAACCAACTTGGTTCCAACAATCTCCCCTTTTTTGATGATGACAAAACTTAGTATTTTTTATAACTATTTTTCTTTCTTTTGACTTTGACTCCCCCTAGGAATAAGCTTTATTTTGACTTTTTCTCCCCCTAAGTCTAATGCCCCAGATTCTTTATCAATTACATCTTCTCCCCCTTTGTCATCAGACAAAAAGGCTTGAAGGAAGAAAAGAGATCCTCTGTTTTTTTTTCATCTTCTGACCCCCTTTTTATATTTTTTATTTTTTTATATTTTTTTTATTGAAAAAAAATACATGACAATAAAGGTAAAATAACATACATAAAAGAAATTAAAACTGAGCTATTTGTCAGGAATGAAAGTATGATTAATGTTTTTCTTGATGAAGTCAAACTTATTTTCAAGCAGTGGTTTAGTGAAAATGTTAGCTCATTGATGGTCGGTGTCTACAAGCTGGTGTTGAGTGTTCCTTTTTTGAACATAATCTCTGATGAAGTGGTGTTTGATTTCTATGTGCTTGGCTCTAGAATGAAGCATAAGGTTTTTGGTTAGGTTGATGGCTGAAGTGTTGTCACAATATAAAGGGATGTTGGTTTCCATGATCTTATAGTCTTCCAGCTGATGTTTCACCCAAATAAGTTGAGAGCTGCATACGGCTGCTGAAATATATTCAGCTTCTGTTGTTGACATGGCAATGGTGCTTTGTCTCTTGCTTGACCAGGATATTAAATTTGTTGGAACCAAGTTGGTTCTAAGCACTTAGGATTTTGATGTTTACAAAAGCACTCCATGTAATCTTATTTTGTACTTAGAATTATTATATTAAATACCACCAAAGGCAGAAGATGAGTAATCAGAAGATAAAATTAGACCAGAGGATACACCTCCAGAAGTCACTATATAATGCATTATGAAGGTACTAGAGGATGCATCATGAAAGCACCAGAGGATACACCAGGATGTCAAAACACCATAAGAGGATATCTTTCCTGGCCCATATCAGAAGGAAGCAGAGTCCAGAAGGAGACCTGGACCAGACCAGAAGGAAGCCTGCCAGAGGGAGACTTGTTCCAGACCAGAAGGAATCATAAGTCAGACTTGGTCCAGAATTTATTCTGACCAGAAGATAGCTTGGCAGTGAAATGATAATCAGTCCAAACTTGATCCAGACATAATCATAACTTCAGTTAATTGGTCCAGAACAAGAGATTTAATCCAGATTTGGCCCAGACCAGAAGGTAGCATGGTTCAGAGTATGAAACTAAGTCCAGAACAAAAGAAATGATGTCCAGATTTAATCCAGACCTGATCCAGATCAAGAGGTAAATGTCCAGAATTAAATATCCTTCGTCTAGAGGAAATTTCAGTTCAATCCAGACCCAGTCCAGAATTGGTCCAGAACATAGGGGAAGATGTTCAGAATTGATCCAGATCAGAGGGAAGATGTTCAGATCAATGGTCCAGATTTAAGCATCATGGACCAGTGTTGGCCGAGATCAGAAGATTAGACCATATGGCCCAGTGTTGGTCGAGATCAGAAGATCAGATCATATGGTCCAGTGATTGGCCGAAATCAGAATATCAGAATGTGTGGTCCAGTGTTGGCCGATATTAGAGGATCACATCAGATCAGTTAGTATGGTCCAGACGTGGACGAGAGCAGAAGATTAAACGGTCCAGATTTAATCATGATGATAATCAGTGGAGAATTGATTAAATTTGATCTAAGTATCTAAAGGATTTGATACAAAAAATAAATTTAAGTCGTATGGGAGTTCATAAGCTATTGTCGGGAATAAAGATTTGGTTCAGAATTAATCAGGAACAGGATTGGCCGAAGTTATTTTTGAAAGCAAATATGGAGCTAAAAAGATATTTTTGCAAGAGTATCTGGCAAGATACAGCTCGAATTTAAGCATTGAAGAGACCCTAATCTTCATCTATAAAAGAAGGCTCAAGACTGAAGACTCAGTATCGAAAATACTTGACAGTCATACACTTCCAAAAGCAAAATACTTGAGT
Organism: Cicer cuneatum; assembly: GCA_037974295.1. Classification (NCBI taxonomy): domain Eukaryota; kingdom Viridiplantae; phylum Streptophyta; class Magnoliopsida; order Fabales; family Fabaceae; genus Cicer; species Cicer cuneatum. The sequence goes on along the minus strand of JBBPBO010000001.1, from coordinate 25,487,931 downwards.
TTTCAATGAGGTCAATTGTGAGTATCCGCTTTCCAGAAGCAAGTACTCTAAGTTTTTGTTCCCTTGTGTTAGATCTAAGTTGTTGAAGTAGAGTCTACAATCTGAAGGAGTAGCAGATTACTTAGCAATTAGATTCAAGGTTCTTTTCCTCAAAAGTCTTGGATTGTTAGACTGTTTGAGAAGATTGACTTGGAGGGCTAGTGGTATTATTGTAATTCAAGGTTTTTGAATTAGTGAAATCCTTCAAAGTGAAGAGACTGGACGTAGCCTAGTTAACGGTGAACCAGTATAAAATTCTAAGTTTTATATTTACTTTATATCCGCTGCTAACTCTATTTTTATTCATACATTAGGTTTTGTTATAAAACAGAAAAAACAGAAAAAGTAATCTAGTTAGTCAAACACAATTCAACCCCCCTTCTCGTGTTTGCACCTTCAATTGGCATCAGAGCTCCGTCTCAAGGTTGAGCACTTAACTAGTGTTTGAGGAAATGTCCAAGGGGTCAACAACATGGCAGAATCCAAAGATGATTTTGGAGGCAACATCAACAGACCACCACTATTTGATGGAGACATGTTTGAGTATTCGAAAGACAGAATGAGAAGCTTCTTCATATCTCAAGATCCTGAATTATGGAAGCTGGTAGTCAAAGGATACACCGCACCTACTGTTCCAAGAGATCCAACTAAAGAACTGGACATGGAAGATATGAAACCAGACCAGAGCAAATTATACAAACTGCATCACAAGTCCAAAACCATCATGATCAATGCCATCACATTCAAGGAATTTGACAGATGCACAGATAAAGAAACAGCAAAGAGCATATTCGACAGTTTGGTTCTGACCTATGAAGGAAGCCAGCAGGTTCAAGAAACAAAGGCTAAAATACTGGTCAAACAGTATAAGATGTTCAAGATGGAAGATGATGAAGACATTGATTGAATGTTCTGTAGATTCCAGACTCTGATATCTGTTGGAACCAAGTTGGTTCTAAGCACTTAGGATTTTGATGTTTACAAAAGCACTCCATGTAATCTTATTTTGTACCTTGAATTATTACATTAAATGCCACCAGAAGATAAAGGTTCCAGAGGTAGAAGATGAAGACACCAGAGAATGCATCCAGAAGGTACCAAGGGATGCATCCTGAAATTACCAGAAGATATTTTTGCTGGCCCAGATTGTAACACCCCAATTTTTATAATAAACTATTTTATTAATGAAATAGAATTTTAAATAAATAATTTGATGTTAAAATTATTTTAGAATATATGTTGATAAATTTTGTGATTAATTTTCTTTATGTGTGGGCACATATCTATAGTTTAATTATTTCTAAGTATCTCTTATTTTAACTATTTGTTTTGTAAATAATTATCTTGGAATAATAGTAATATCAATATTAATTTTATTTATTTTTAGATAGTTGCTATAGTATGATGATTTTATACATATTTATTGTGATTTAGTAATTAATATAAATTGTTGATGTTATATTTATTTATTTATTTATTTTAACTTTGACTACTCTATAAAGATGATATATTTTTATGTGATCATTTTAAAAAGATATTATAGTTATTATTTTGAATATGAGAATTTTGGTTAAAATTATATTTATCTATGTTAAGGAAATATAATATTATGTCAAAATGATTATTTTGGAAAAAAAATTTCTAACTTAGATGACTAAAATAAATTATTTGTTTACTTTTAGAAATACTAGATAATGGACTTTGGACCAGACAACTATTCACACCCTTATTTTTCACTTATGCATATTAATTTGGGCTATTATCATTGCTGAATTGGATTTTTCTTTCTGACACCTGCGAGTTGCTCTTTCCACCCTTATTTCTGCCTCAGACTGGACTCTCCTATATTGAGTCTTATAGTCTATTTTACTTCTGCACCTGTACACTGTTATCTACACCCCTCAATCTGTAATTAAAAATAAAAAATAAAAACAAAAGGCAACAGCAGCGCAACCATGCATCAACACCCTCTTCCTCTCAAATTCATCCCATCAATTCTTTGTTATTTGAATCGATCCCAACTTCTATCCCACACAATCAATTTTATCAATCGTGGCTCCGTTTCATCAGAAACAGCTGCGCTATTTTTCTTGGGCGAGCTATTTTTGGCCGATTCCGATCAACACGTTTGTCGTATCAAAATACTAACATCGTTTTTGGATTCCTCTCGTCAAAACCTTCAAGAAGCACTATTCATTTGCATTTTTCGGTGAAGTTGACGTCAGACCCTTCCGTCGCTCCAACGAGTCGGTGAGACTTTTTCTGCAGTTTTTTCTCGTCGTTTTGACTCTATTTTTGCTCCAAAAATTATTATTAATTATTTAATATTGATTTTTATGCTCCGCATAATTTATCAGTCACGTCTCAGAGATTTTGTGAACTCGCCGTTTATTTAGATTCGCTCGCTGTACGTCGTCGATCTACGATTGCTGTTGAAAACTTCCATTGATTTATGTTATTACAGAAAGCGTCTAACTAAGGTAAGGGGTGAGAGAGCGTTTAAATTCATGAGTATAATATATTGTGAGATGAACGGGAAAACCGTATTTCCCAACGATTCATCCGGGGCTTGCTACGTACGGCAGTAGCCCTTTGAGTGATAAATTGATTAATGTGAAAATATGGAAATTGTGAGATTAAAATTTGGAATAAAAATATTTATAAAGTGTTGATTGAATTAATTTTGTTAAATGTGTGGTATTTGATATTATCGTGATGTTTGACTTATTTTCGTTAAATGTGTGATATTTGATATTATTGTAATATTGGATGTCGAATTAATTTTATGTATGTTTGATTAAAGGAGTTTTATGATATGATAATAAAAGATGGATACATTGTGATGAGTTTATGTGATGATGATGTATGATTAATGATAGTGATGTTATAAACTTGTGATGAAGATACTGAAGTAACCTCATAATTGATGAAATAGTGATGATTCCAATTTGTGTTTGAGATGATGGTCTTAATGGAGTATCATAGGCCAACGAGGGAAGAAAATAAATATTGAGAATTTTTGAAGTGAATATTATTTTGTCATCATATAGGTAGTGAAGGTGCAAACACGAGAAGGGGGGTTGAATTGGGTTTGCAAATTTGAATTCTTTTGCTGTTTTGTTGAATGTTGATGCAAATTATTGGATGAATAATTGATAAGACTTAGCAGCGGATAATAACAACACAGCAATTTATCCTGGTTCACCATTAACTTGGCTACATCCAGTCCCTTCATCCTAAAGGCTTCAATCCACTAATTCAAAACCTTTGAATTACAACACCTGACCCTTCAAGCGAGTCTTCTCAAACAGTCTGACAACCCCATACTTTTGAGGAATGAAAACAACACCTTGACTCTACACGTCAAGTCTTCTTCTATCAATCTGACAACCCCAGATTGAAGAAAGAATCTACACCACTATCGGGTTTGGTTACAAGGGCTTGGAACTCTGCAAAGTTGCTTCTGGAAAGCAGATTGCTGCACTAAATTTATCTCTCGAAAACACTTAGCTTTTTAGCTTCAGATTGGACTTGAAAATTCTATTGACCAATCTTGTTTCTTTTAATTTGAAACCTTATCTTTTTAAGCTTCATATTGCATTCGAATTTCTTCAAGTCTTCATTTAGTGCAGTCTGAAGCTAAAAAGCTAAGTGTTTTCGAGAGATAAATTTAGTGCAGCAATCTGCTTTCCAGAAGCAACTTTGCAGAGTTCCAAGCCCTTGTAACCAAACCCGATAGTGGTGTAGATTCCTTCTTCAATCTGGGGTTGTCAGATTGATAGAAGAAGACTTGACGTGTAGAGTCAAGGTGTTGTTTTCATTCCTCAAAAGTATGGGGTTGTCAGACTGTTTGAGAAGACTCGCTTGAAGGGTCAGGTGTTGTAATTCAAAGGTTTTGAATTAGTGGATTGAAGCCTTTAGGATGAAGGGACTGGATGTAGCCAAGTTAATGGTGAACTAGGATAAATTGCTGTGTTGTTATTATCCGGTGCTAAGCCTTATCAATTATTCATCCAATAATTTGCATCAACATTCAACAAAACAGCAAAAGAATTCAAATTTGCAAACCCAATTCAACCCCCCTTCTCGTGTTTGCACCTTCACTACCTATATGATGACAAAATAATCTCCAATTCAAAAATTCTCAATATTTATTTTCTCCCCTCGTTGGCCTATGATACTCCATTAAGACCATCATCTCAAACAGAAATTGAAATCATCACTATTTCATCAATTATGGGGTTACTTCAGTATCCTTATCACAAGTTTATAACATCACTATCATTAATCATATCTCATCACATAAACTCATCATAAATTTATAACATCACAATTATTAATCATACATCATCTGTTAAGAAAAAATCTCAGTTAAAGAGTTTTGATGAAAACAAAGATTAATTAAAGACACTAATTATGATTCTAAGTTAATTGTTATTTAACATGTGCTTTTTAGTATATTAATCTAAGATAGGTACTAAGCAGAATCAAGTTAAAAGAACAAAGCAAAAGATGCACTGCCAAGAACCATGAACATTCTGGACGTTTCTTCTGGAAAAACCAGAACGTTCTCCAGGACTCTGTTCACTTCATCAAGGCTGTTGGAACCTGATTTTTACGCAAGGAAAAATCATGCTTATTTTAAACAAATTTCCAGTACATCATCATGAGATATGAAGCTTCAAAGATAGCAAAAGAAACACTCTAAAAGATCTAAGGAGAAAAGATTTAGAGCAAGACAAAACAGATGAAACAGCTGAAAATGATCATTCTCCAGCTTCTGCTCTTCTGCACCAGAACATTCTCCAACTTCTGAACCTGTTCAAGAACGTTTCTAATTTAATGTACATCATCACATTCTGACACGTATTATTAATGCTACAGTGTGCACAAATCAGATGGCAACACATTAAACAATTATAAGAAAGTCAAGAAGTAAAAAAAGGCAAAATAGTTTAATCAAAAGATTTGAAATAAGGGCTGATTTCTCTATTCTGCCCCTAGATCAATGGAACCTTCCCAAACGGTAATCTCAAGCCCTCAAGGACTTCCTGAATATCTATAAAAGGAACCTCACTGATCAAGAGAAAAACAAGACATTCAAGTGTAAAGAAAATTATCAAATCACTCACATTAACACTTGAAAGTTTCTCAAAGAAATCGGTAACCTTCTACTTCGAATTCTCTATCTTTAGTTTACTGAAATCATTTGTAAAGAATCTAAACTCAAACAAGAGTTGAGTCAAAACAGATTCTGTCTTAAATCATATCATTATCTTTCAACACTCAAGACTATAAGGCTTGTTTATAGCTTGAGTGAGTCATTTTTAGAAAATTCCTTTTAAGGTTAAAAGGTGAAGTTGTAAAATCCTATCAAGTGTTGATAGGTGATCTGATTGTATTTCTTTCTGGGTGGAAAGATTGATAAACTGTGACAGATTAAGCCTAATCTGAACTAGGAGTTGTAAAACCTAGTGGGTACTTTGTTTTAAACACTTAGTGGAAAAACTCACTGGTGTGAGGACTGGACATAGCCCAAGTTAGGGTGAACCAAGATAACTCTCTGCGTACTATCTCTTCCTTAACTCTATTTACATTCAGCTCTTTATTTACTTAAGTTGAAAAAACAATTTTCTATTTTAAAAGCAAACCAGAACGTTCTACGTTTTCCAGAACGTTCTCCTTTTTCTGCCTTTACTATTAAGATCATTCTGCCTTTTAAAACTAATCAAAAACGTTCTCTATTTTGTAACCAAGATCATTCTTGAGTTAAATTTTAAAGTGTTGACAGGAAAATTTATAAAAGACAGCTTTCCAATTCAAACCCCCCTTTCTTGTAAAGCAACATTTCCACTTCAATTGGCATCAGAGCACGGTCTCTAAGATTAAAACACCTAAACAGTGTTAGAGAAAAGATCTAGAAGGAAATGTCAAAAGCCAAACATAGTTGAAGGAGGGTCCTCAAACAGACCACCTTATTTTGATGGAACAGACTACTATTTCTGGAAAAACAAAATGAAGCTATTTCTGAAATATCAAGACACAGGAATGTGGCATATCATAACTGATGGAAATTACATTCCAAGGATAAATCAAGATGATCCAGCATCATCTGAAAAAAGAGAAGCTGGCTGGACAGCTGAAGACAAAACTAAGGTACTCTTAAACTCTAAAGCTCAATTATTTTTATCATGTGCTTTAAGCAGGGAAGAAAGCGAAAGAATTGATGAATGCAATACTGCCAAAGAAATATGGGACACATTGCAAACTCGTCATGAAGGAACAAGCCATGTTAAAGAAACCAGAATTGACATAGGCATAAGGAAATTCGAACTTTTTGAAATGAATGAAGGTGAGACCATTGATGAGATGTATGCAAGGTTTACAACCATTGTAAATGAGATGCACTCCTTAGGAAAGGAATACTCCGTGCAAGATAGAGTCAGAAAAATCATGAGATGCCTTCCAACAATCTGGAGGCCAATGGTGACTGCAATAAGTCAAGCCAAAAACCTTGATGCATTGGCACTAGAAGAATTGATTGGTACATTAAGAGCACATGAAGTATTGTTACAAGAAGACAAACCAATCAAGAAGAATAAAGCAATAGCATTAAAAGCAGCACATCAAAATTCACCATCACAAACAGAAGAGGACTTAGAAGAAACTGAAGATACTGATGAAGAAGTAGCTCTGCTCACCAGAAAGATTCAGAGAATGATGAGAAGAAGAGATCAGTTAAAAGGGATTTCCAAGCAGAAAAGAAAATCCCAAGACAGAAGTAGATAAGAGTCAGATCACATGTTTTGGCTGCAACAAACATGGACACTACAAAGCAGAATGTCCATTAAACAAGAAAACACCAAAAAGATTCCCTTCTAAAAAGAAGTCAATGTTGGCCACATGGGATGATTCAGAAGAATCAGAAACAGAAGAAGAAAAAGAAGAAGAAGCCAACATATGTCTAATGGCAAGCACAAAAGAAAATGAGGTAAATAAATCTGAACATTGCTCTCTATGTGAACAAATGGGAAATGAGTTTGATAACCTACTTAATGATTCAAATCTTCTTATTCAAAAATGTAGCTCCTTGAAAGAACAATTTTATAAAGAAAAAGAAGAGAAAGAGAAAGTTCAGACTATGAATAATGAACTTAAAAAAATTATTCAAGATCTGAAACAATCTCAGCTTGAAAGTTACAAAATTGAAAATCTTGAAAAACCAGAATGTTCTGTAACACAAAAGAAGAACGTTCTCCTTAAAGTTGAAATTGAAATTCTGAAAAATGATTTATTACAGTTCATCAAAGCTACTGAAACCTTTCAAAAAATAATGGGATCTCAAGTAGGTATCTTTGATAAAGCATGACTTGGTTTTGATAAAACACAAAAAATGAAATTATATGAAAATTTCTTTGTTCCAGAAAGTAAAGAAAATACATGTAAAACGGAGTGTTCATATTGTAATAAAATAGGACATCTAGAATTTGCATGTTATTTCAAAAAGAGACATTATAAAATCAAAAACAAAAGAAATTTTACAAATCTGAAACCATCTGGAATAAAAACTAACAGTTTTCAAAACCAGAAAAAGGGAGAACGTTCCCCAGGCAACCTGAAAAAGGGAGAACGTTTTGGACAGAAATATTCTCCAAAAATTTTAAAGGGAGAACATTCTGGGATTTTACCAACTCCTATCAAACCTCAGTTTTTAAGAAAATCTCAAACACTAAAATGTTCTCATTGCTCTAAATATGGTCACAATGAATCAGCATGTTATTTCAAAAGAAAATCCAAACTTAAAACTAACTCTCAAGGACCCAAGACCAAGTGGGTACCTAAAGTTAATGTAACACCTTATGAAGAATAGATTTCAACTTCTCAAGAAAAAGCCATGGTTCTTGAACAGTGGCTGTTCAAGAAATATGACAGGAGATAAAAGTTGTTTCATGTCATTTGAAAAGAAAGAAGGAGGTTCAGTAACCTTTGGTAACAACAACCAACCTCAAATCAAAGGTAAAGGAACCATTGGTAAGAAAAATTCAGCTCAAATTTCTGATGTTCAATATGTAGAAGGTCTAAAACATAATCTCTTAAGCATAAGTCAACTATGTGACAATGGCTTCAAGGTTATCTTTAAACCATATTTCTGTGAAGTTAAAAACAACACTGGCGAACTCATTTTTTCAGGTATAAGAAAGAAAAATCTTTATGTTTTATACATTGAAGAATTACCTGATGAATCCTGCTTCATGTCCATAAACAAAGATAAATGGATTTGGCACAAGAGGACAGGACACATCAGTATGAAAACAATTTCAAAGATTTCAAAACTAGAACTTGTTAGAGGATTACCAAAAATCAATTTTGATAAACATAAAATATGTGAAGTTTGTGCTAAAGGAAAACAAGTTAAAAGTAGTTTTCATCCAAAAGATTTTATTTCCTCAAACAGAATCCTTGAGCTGCTTCACATAGATCTTTTTGGTCCTATTAAAACAACAAGTCTAGGTGGAATGAGATATGGTTTTGTTATTGTTGATGATTACTCTCGATATACATGGCTTTTATTTTTAAAACAGAAAGATGATGCATTTGATGCTTTCAAAAACTTTTGCAAGAAGGTACAAAATGAAAAAGATTCCAAAATCATTTCTGTAAGAAGTGATCATGGAGGAGAATTCATAAATGCCTCTTTTAAAAACTTTTTTGAAGATCTTGGCATTTCTCATAATCTATCTTGTGCAAGAACACCTTAACAAAATGGAGTTGTTGAAAGAAAAAATAGAACATTACAAGAAATGGCAAGAACAATCTTGGAAGAATCAAATGTTGAAAAATACTTTTGGGCTGAAGCTATAAACACTTCATGCTACATTTTAAACCGTGTGACAATAAGAAAAATAATCAACAAAACACCATATGAAATCTGGAAAAACAGAAAGTCAAACATTTCATATTTTCACATTTTTGGTTGTTATTGTTACATCTTGAACAACAAAGAAAACCTTGGAAAGTTTGATGCTAAATCAGACAAAGCCATATTTTTGGGTTACTCAACCGAATCTAAATGATTTCGTGTGTTTAATCTCAAAACAAAGGTTGTTGAAATTAGTATACATGTATTATTTGATGAATTTGATGATCTGGAAATGAGCAAGAAAGATGATGAAGAAGAAGAACATTCTGGACAGCAGCAGCAGAATGTTCCCTAGGAAAACTAGATTGATAAACAGTCTCCACTTCATTCTCCTCCAAAAAGCTGGAGAACAATCAGTGATCCTCCCCAGAATCAGATTATTGGGAATACAGCTGATGGGATTGGAACCAGAATGTCTTTCAAAGAGGATGACAACAACAACATGGCAATGATCTCCCAAATTGAAACAAAGTCAATCAAAGAAGCCATTATTGATCAATCTTGGATAAATGCAATGAAAGAAGAACTTCATCAGTTTAAAAAAAATGAAGTCTGGGATCTTGTTCCAGATCCTCAAAACCAAACAATCATAGGAACAAGATGGGTATTTAGAAACAAACTGGATGAAGAAGGTAAGGTTATTCGTAACAAAGCCAGGCTGGTTGCTCAAGGTTACAACCAACAAGAAGGCATAGATTATGATGAAACTTTCGCACCAGTTGCAAGGTTAGAGGCTATACGAATCCTTCTTGCATATGCATCTCATAAACTTATAAAACTTTTTCAAATGGATGTTAAAAGTGCTTTTTTAAATGACCAAGTTTATGTACGACAACCCCCTGGTTTTGAAGATCAATCAAAACCAAATCATGTTTTCAAACTTACCAAAGCGCTCTATGGTTTAAAACAAGCACCAAGAGCTTGGTGTGAAAGATTAAGTTCCTTCTTAATAAAAAATGGATTTTCCAGAGGAAACATTGACACTACACTTTTTAAGAAAAATGATAAAAATGATTTACTCATAGTTCAAGTGTATGTTGATGATATTATCTTTGGTGCAACAAATGAGAAAATGTGTGATGCATTTCAAAACTCATGCAAAGTGAATTTGAAATGAGCATGATGGGGGAGTTAAGATACTTTCTTGGTTTACAAATCAAGCAACATGATGATGGCATTTTTATTTGTCAAGAAAAGTATACAAAAGATCTTTTAACAAAGTATAAAATGAATGAAGCCAAAGTCATGACTACTCCGATGCATCCATCTTCTTCACTAGACAAAGATGAAAATGGAAAATCTATTTTTGAGAAGGAATATAGAGGCATGATAGGATCATTGTTATATTTAACTGCCAGTAGACCTGATATAGTATTTGCAGTAGGATTATGTGCTAGATTTTAATCTAATCCTAAAGAATCTCATTTAACTGCTGTAAAAAGAATTTTTAGATATGTTGTCGGTACTACTGATCATGGCCTTTGGTATAGAAAAGGTAGTCATTTTGATCTTATAGCTTACTGCGACGCTGATTCTGCTGGGGATAAAACTGAACGAAAAAGCACAAGTGGCTCATGCCAGTTCCTGGGAGAAGCCTTAATCAGCTGGTCGTGTGGGAAGCAAAACACAATTGCACTATCAACTACTGAAGCTGAATACGTATCAGCTGCAAATTGTTGCTCCCAAGTAATTTGGATAAAGAATCTACTTGAAGACTTCTCTATAAGTTATTCTAATGTTCCAATTTACTGTGATAATACCAGTGCTATCAATTTGTCTAAAAATCCAATTCAGCATTCTAGATCTAAGCATATTGAAATTAAGCATCATTTTATTCGTGATCATGTTAATAAAAAGGATGTTCAATTAATCTTTGTTGAAACTCAAAAACAACTTGCTGACATTTTTACAAAACCTTTGGTAGAAGACAGTTTTAATTTTATCAAAGAAAAATTAAAAATCATCAAAAATCCAATCAGAATGCATTTGGAATTTTTTTTGTTGTTTTTGAAAAACCAAGAACGTTCTTGGTTTTGCGATCATTCTCCTTTCTCTAAAAGGCATCATTCTCCTTTTTTTCTGTTTTCTCTCTCCACTTAAAAAAAATCATGATTGCCAAGCTTTGCATTTAATGCGCGTGTCTGCAGTTTTCCAAAAGAAACTGACGAGCTGACCTTCGCGCCTCCACATCTTCCCTCTTTTCAAATCAATCATCTCTTCAACTTCCCTCTTTTCTAAAAAAACCCTCAAACTATCTTCACTCTTCCTCTGCTTCTCTCTGAAACCTTCCAAACTCTCTCCATTCCTTTTACTCTCTGCAACAAAATCAAAAAAATGGCCAGAACTAAACATTCTACTCGTAAAAATACTTGCCCTCCACCATCATCTATCATCTTCTCCATAAAAAACGCCTCAACCTTCCCTACATCATTCTCCAAAACATGATTGCTGCCACATCCAAAGTATATAAGAAGAGCACTGTCCCCTATTGCATGCTTCTTACTAAAATCTTTTGGCACTTCAAAATACCCCTCACCACCGAAAAATTCACCCTCAAAATTTCCAAATTTTCAGCCAAAAACATTTCCCACATGAAAAAGATTTCGTCTGATCAACCACAATCTGTTCTACCAACCACCACCACCAAAAGAAAACACTCAGCTCGAAGAAAAGCTGCAGCACACTCTAGTTCTCACCCTGCTGAAAATCCAGCTCCAACTCCACCTTGTCCACCTACCAGAGAACGTTCTCCTCAAATACCTCAAGAACGTTCTCCCTCTACCATCATTCTTCCTCCTTCTATCTCTCAAAGACACCTTCCTCCTCTTTTTCCTCAACCTATATCCAGCTCCTCACCCATCCAAACCAACCTCTCTCCACTCCACAACAACCCTTGCTCACAGCTCCCACCACAACAAACTTCCATTATGTCACCCATTTTTGTTTCCCCCCAAAAAACAAGCTCCTCTATATTTGGAATAAGCCAATTTTTGGTTTTTCCAGACACTCCAGGGCCCTCTGTTAACCGCAACACAACACCCTCATATCCTCTTCCCCACATCACTACCTCTTTTACATCCCTCTCTACCTTCTGCACTACACCAATTCCTACATCCAGCCATCTGCCCTCCTCTCCTAGGGCTGATTCTGCTGAGCCATCCAAGCAACAGAAGACTGAGAAGGATACATCCAACTCAGCCATCCTAGCTGCTCTCGAGACTATCATGGCTAGACAAGCTCTTCAAGACAGAGAGTCTGCCATTCTCAGAGAATGGATGACTACACAGTTTGCCCCTTAGCTTGGAATTGACCCTCCTCCTTCTGTACATCCGATTCCAGACCCTTCACGCTCATCCTCCTCAGAAGGATCCTCTCCTTCCCTCTCTGTGTGAAGACTCAGTTTAAGCTGTTTTTCTGTTTTGGTTCTCCCACCTCTTTTTGTGATGACAAAGGGGGAGAAAGAAGTTTAGATTTTATGGATTTTATGTATTAATTTTGTGAAATTATGCTTGTAATCATCTTTCCCATGTTAATGAAATATTTCATATTTTGATCAAATATATATCCGTACTTAAATCTGCTTCTGTTTCTGCTTCTGATAATGCTTCTGGTTATGCTTCTGATCATGCTTCTGGCTCTGTTTCTGTTTCTGCTTCTGATTATACATATGCCTCTGGTTCTGCTTCTGGCTCTGTTTTTGTTTCTGCTTCTGATTATACATATGCCTTTGGTTCTGCTTCTGGCTCTGTTACTGTTTCTGCTTCTGATTATATATATGCTTCTAGTTCTGCTTCTGTTTATCCGTACTTATATACATGCTTCTGGTTCTGCTTCTGTTTATAAGTACTGATATATTTTGCTTCTAAAAAGGATTTTAAAAGAATTATATTTATCATGATAAGCATATATATATATATCTGGTTAAAATATGCTTCTGGAAAAAGATTTCAAACAATTATGTGAAGCATATTTTGAGGGGGAGCAAGATCCAAATAAGTATGATTCTGTTAATTTTTTTACCATCATTAATTTCAAAAAAATTAAACAACATATTCTGAGGGGGAGCTTTCATGCTCTCTGTGTTTTCATGCTCTCTGTGCTTTCATGCTCTCTGTGCTTTCATGCTCTCTGTAAATTATCTTTTACATATTAGAATCAAAATTAAAATCTAAAATTAAACTATGTTTGTCATCATCAAAAAGGGGGAGATTGTTAAGACAAAATCTCAATTAAAGAGTTTTGATGAAAACAAACAAAGATTAATTAAAGACTCTAATTATGATTCTAAGTTAATTGTTATTTAACATGTGCTTTTGAGTATATTAATCTAAGATAGGTACTAAGTAGAATCAAGTTAAAAGAACAAAGCAAAAGATGCACTGCCAAGAACCAAGAACGTTCTGGACGTTTCTTCTGGAAAAACCAGAACGTTCTCCAGGACTCTGTTCACTTCATCAAGGCTGTTGGAACCTGATTTTTACGCAAAGAAAAATCATGCTTATTTTAAACAAATTTCTAGTACATCATCATGAGATATGAAGCTTCAAAGATAGCAAAAGAAACACTCTAAAAGATCTAAGGAGAAAAGATTTAGAGCAAGACAAAACAGATGAAACAGCTGAAAATGATCATTCTCCAGCTTCTGCTCTTCTGCACCAGAACATTCTCCAACTTCTGAACTTGTTCAAGAACGTTTCTAATTTAATGTACATCATCACATTCTGACACGTATTATTAATGCTACAGTGTGCACAAATCAGATGGCAACAAATTAAACAATTATAAGAAAGTCAAGAAGTAAAAAAAGGTAAAATAGTTTAATCAAAAGATTTGAAATAAGGGCTGATTTCTCTATTCTGCCCCTAGATCAATGGAACCTTCCCAAACGGTAATCTCAAGCCCTCAAGGACTTCCTGAATATCTATAAAAGGAACCTCACTGATCAAGAGAAAAACAAGACATTCAAGTGTAAAGAAAATTATCAAATCACTCACATTAACACTTGAAAGTTTCTCAAAGAAATCAGTAACCTTCTACTTCGAATTCTCTATCTTTAGTTTACTTAAATCATTTGTAAAGAATCTAAACTCAAACAAGAGTTAAGTCAAAACAGATTCTGTCTTAAATCATATCATTATCTTTCAACACTCAAGACTATAAGGCTTGTTTATAGCTTGAGTGAGTCATTTTTAGAAAATTCCTTTTAAGGTTAAAAGGTGAAGTTGTAAAATCCTATCAAGGGTTGATAGGTGATCTGATTGTATTTCTTTCTGGGTGGAAAGATTGATAAACTGTGACATATTAAGGCTGATCTGAACTTGGAGTTGTAAAACCTAGTGGGTACTTTGTTTTAAACACTTAGTGGAAAAACTCACTGGTGTGAGGACTGGACGTAGCCCAAGTTAGGGTGAACCAAGATAACTCTCTGCGTACTATCTCTTCCTTAACTCTATTTACATTCAGCTCTTTATTTACTTAAGATGAAAAAACAATTTTCTGTTTTAAAAGCAAACCAGAACGTTCTGCGTTTTCCAGAACGTTCTCCTTTTTCTGCCTTTACTATTAAGATCATTCTGCCTTTTAAAACTAATCAAAAACGTTCTCTATTTTGTAACCAAGATCATTCTTGAGTTAAATTTTAAAGTGTTGACAGGAAAATTTATAAAAGACAGCTTTCCAATTCAAACCTCCTTTCTTGTAAAGCAACATTTCCACTTCATCATCATCATCACATAAACTCATCACAATGTATCCATCTTTTATTATCACATCACAAAACCTCATCTAATCAATTAAACATACATAAATTCATTCAACATCCAATATCACAATAATATCAAATATCACACATTTAACGAAAATAAATCAAACATCACGATAATATCAAATACCACACATTTAACAAAATTAAATCAATCAACACTTTATAAACATTTTTATTCCAAATTTTAATCTCACAATTTCCATATTTTCACATTAATCAATTTATCACTCAAAGGGCTATTGCCGTACGTAGCAAGCCCCGGATGAATCGTTGGAAAATACGGTTTTCCCATTCATCTCACAATATATTATACTCATGAATTCAAACACTCTCTCACCCCTTACCTTACTTAGACGCTTTCTCTAATTACAGAAATCAATGGAAGTTTTCAAAAGCAACCGTAGATCGACAACGTACAGTGAGCGAATCCAAATAAACGGCGAATTCACAAAATTGTCGAGACATGACTGATAAATTATGTGGAGCATAAAAATCAATGTTATATAATTAATAATAATTTTTGGAGCAAAAATAGAGTCAAAACGACGAGAGAAAAAACTGCAGAAAAAGTCTCACCGACTCGTCATAGCGCCGAAAGGGTTCGATGAGAGGAATCCAAAAAACGATGTCAGTTTTTTGATACGACAAACGTGGTGATCGGATTTGGCCAAAAACAGCTCGCCAAAGAAAAATAGTGCAGCTATTTCTGATGAAACGGAGCCACGATCGATAAAATTGATGCCAAAAATGGATTCAGTGGCTGATTTTGTGTGGGATAGAAGTTGGGATCGATTCAAATAACAAGGAATTGATGGGATAAATTTAAGAGGAAGAGAGTGTAGATGCATGGTTGCGCTGTTGTTGCCTTCTGTTTTTTTTTTAATTACAGATTGAGGGGGTGTAGATAACAATGTACAGGTGTAGAAGTAAAATAGACTGTAAGGCCCAATATTGGAGAGTCCAGTCTGAGGCAGAAATAGGGTTGTAAAGAGCAACTTGCAGGTGTCGGAAAGAAAAATCCAATTCAGTAATGATAATAGCCCAAATAAATATGCAAAAGTAAGAAATAGGGGTGTAAATAGTTTTCTGGTCCAAAGTCCATTATCTAGTATTTCTAAAAGTAAACAAATAATTTATTTTAGTCACCTAAGTTAGAAATTTTTTCTCCAAAATAATCATTTTGACATAATATTATTTTTCCTTAACATAGATAAATATAATTTTAACAAAAAATCTCATATTCAAAATAATAACTATAATTATTACTATAATATTTTTTTTAAAATGATCACATAAAAATATATCATCTTTATAGAGTAGTCAAAATTAAAAAAATAAATGAATATAACATCAACAATTTATATTAATTACTAAATCACAATAAATATGTATAAAATCATCATACTATAGCAACTATATAAAAATAAATAAAATTAATATTGATATTACTATTATTCCAAGATAATTATTTACAAAACAAATAATTAAAATAAGAGATACTTCGAAATAATTAAAATATAGATATGTGCACACACATAAAGAAAATTAATCACAAAATTTATCAACATATATTCTAAAATAATTTTAACATCAAATTAGTTATTTAAAATTCTATTTCATTAATAAAATAGTTTATTATAAAAATTGGGGTGTTACATACACACTAGGATCCTAAACCCTAAACACGAGTTGAGGTTGTTTAGATGAATTCGAAGACATCCTAGATGTGGAACTAGAGGTCATTTAGGTGGACATCATTAATTTAAATTTGATGTATTTTTTTTTCTTCAATTTGATTTACTTTTTTCTTCTATTTAATGTATTTTGTTTCATGTTATTAATATAATTTACTTTTTTAGTTATAATTATTTTTATTAATTTTTATTTATTATATCCGGAGAAAAAATAGGAGGTAGTTGTTAACAAAATAGGATTTAAGTGACTAATTTATCTGCAAAATAGTATAAAGTAGTTATAATATAAAACATTTATCTATAAAATAGGAGAGAGTTGTTAAAATAATACTTATTTGTTTTGGCATATCTACTCAACCACATTTTTTTTCTTCAATTTAATGTATTTTATTTTTTTTAATTTTATCAATAATATTTTGTTTCTTAAATTTTTTTAATTATTTTTAATTTATGAAATAATAAATAGTCCAATTTTAAAAATGAAAAAAATAATAATAGTAATAATAATAAGTGTAGTTGGTCGCATGCCCGGGATGCGATTTCCTGAATGGGTTAAAAAGTAGGACATTTTGGTATTTTTCTTTTCAAGCTAGAGCAATTTGGTTACTTTATTAAAAAAAGATGATATTTACATAAATAAACCGCTAAATTGGTCTGGATAATTTTAATTATTATATTAATAATACTATATTAAAGATTGAAGATTATTGTGGCTATAATTTATTGATGGTAAACCAATAATCATAATAGTAATTTTGTTCGTATAAAATATTATAAATATGTGTACTAATCTCAAAAATATTGACTAAATATATTTTTAGTCCCCATAATTTTAAATAAAATTGTGGATTAAATAAAATTTTAGTTCCTATAAAATTGTGACAGAGACCTGAATTTTACTTCTAGATTTTGCGAAGCATTTCACCAGGCTATGGGTTTAAGGTATAAGGTTTAGGATTTAGGATATAGGGTTTACGAATTTAGGGTGTATGTTTTAGGGTTTATGGTGTTAAGGTTTACGATTTAGAGTTTAGTGTTTAGGATATAGGGTTTAAGATCCTAGGATTTAGGGTTTAGGGCTTCTTGTTTGGTGTTTAGGGTTAAGGGTTTAAGATTTAGGGTATAGGGTTAGGGTTTGTGGTTTAGGGTTTAAGGTATAATGTTTGGATTTAGGATATAGGGTTTTACAGTGTTAGGGTGTAAGATTTAGGTGTATGTTTTAGGGTTTATGGTGTTAGGGTTTACTATTTAGGGTTTAGTGTTTAGGATGCTAGTGTGTAGGTTAAGGGTTTAAAGTGTTAGGGTGTAGGGTAAGGATGTTATGGTTTAGGGTGTAGGGTTAAGGTTTTAATATTTAGGGTTAAGGGTTTAGGTTATATGCTTAGGGTTTAGGGTTTCGAAATTAGGGTTTAAGGTATAGGATTTTGTTTATAGGGTTAGGGTTTAGGGTTAAGGTTTTTGGGTGTATGGTAGAGTTTATTGTTTAGTGTTTAGGGTATAGGGTTTATGATTTAGGGTATAGGGTTTTGGTTTTAGGGTTAACAATTTAAGGTATAAGGTTTAGGATTTGGGATAAAGGATTTATGGATTTTGGATTGATGTTTTAAGGTTTATGGTGTTAGGATTTACAATTTAGGGTTTAGCTTTTAGTATGTAGGGTTTAAGATTCTGGAGTGTAGGGTTTGGGGCCTTTGGTTTAGTGTTTAGGGATAAGGGTTTAATTTTTGGGGTATATGGATTAGAATTTGTGGTTTGGGGTTTAGGTTTTAAGGTTTAAGGTATAAGGTTTGGATTTAGGATATAGGGTTTTACAGTGTTAGGGTGTATGTTTTAGGGTTTATGGTGTTAGGTTTTACCATTTAGGGTTTAATGTTTAGGATTCTAGTGTGTAGGGTTAATGGTTTAAAGTGTTAGGGTGTAGGGTAAGGATGTTAGGGTTTAGGGTGTAGAGTTAAGGTTTTAAGATTTAGAGTTTAGGGTATATGGTTAAGGTTTTTGGATTATGGTTTAGGATTAAGGGTTTAAGATAGGTTATAGGATTAGGGTTTATGGTGTAGTGTTTAGGGTATAATATTAAGGGTGTAGTGTTTAGATTTTCGGTTAATGGTTTAGGGTTAAGGGTTTAGCTTTACCATTAAGGGTTTAGGGATTGTGGTGTTAGCGTTTAGGGTTTTGGATTAAGGGTATAAATTTAGGGTGTAGGGTTTAGAGTTTAAGGTTTAGGGTTTTAGAGTGTGGGGTTTAGAGTTTTAGAGTTAATGGTGTTAGGGTTTAGGGTTGATGGTGTAGGAAATAGGGGTTTGTGTTTTGTGTGTAGGATAGGGGTTTACGGTAGGGTTAGGGTTTAGTTGTAGGGTTTTGGGTGTTAGGGTTTAGCGTTGGGGATTTAGGGTTTAGGTTGTAGTGTTTGGGATGTTAGGTTGTAGGTTTTAGGGTGCATGGAATAGGGCTTATGATGTAGTGTTTAGGGTGTTAGGGTTGGGAGTTTAGGGTGTAAGTTTTAGGGTTTGGGGAGTAACATTTAGGGTGTTGTGTCGAAATTATTCTTTAGTGTGATATCTTTATCTTTAGAAAATTATATTCACTCGATCGTTATTTGCACTTCAAAGAGAGATGAAAATGTTTACAAATAAACGATTGTTGATGTGTGTATAAAAAAATTGTTCTTTTTTTCCCACTATTTTCTATATTACAAAAATAAATTGGGAATATATATAATCTATATCAAGTTGGAATATTATTTGAAACCAACTAATAGTTTAGATTAGTTTGAATAAAAACACATTTGAAAAGGTTGATCCACAAATCTAATTATTAGAGTTTTTTTTATTAATGAACACTTGGATAAGTGTGATATAATTCAATACAAAACTCTTTATTTCAATATTTTAATGTCTTTTCTATATATAAGAGTAGGAAAGCCTCCTTTTTGCTAGTGTGAGGAAAACAATTGTTGGACATGTTATCCAAATGACGAGTTCAAAGAACTAGACGAGTTCCACGACATCCTAGATGTGAAACTGGAGGTCATTTAGGTGAACATCATTAATTTAAATTTGATGTATTTTTTCTCTCTTCAATTTGATGTATTCTTTTTCTTCTATTTAATGTATTTTGTTTCATGTTATTAATATAATTTACTTTTTTGATTTTAATTATTTTTATTTATTATATCCGGAGAAAAAATAGGAGGCTAAATAGAATTAAGTGACTAATTTATCAACAAAATAGGAGAGTGTAGTTATAATAATACAAATTTATCTACAAAATAGGATATAGTTGTTAAAATAATATAACACGTTATATTGTTTTGACACATCTACTCAACCGCATATTTTTCTTTAATTTAATGTATTTTATTTTATTAATAGTATTTTGTTTTTTTTAATTTTTTTAATTATTTTTAATTTATTAAATAATAAATAATCCAATTTTAAAAATGAAATAATAATAATAATAATACGTGTAGATGGTTGCATTCCCTAGATGCGACCTCATACTGGCCCAATTTTTTTCGTGGTCGCATGTTTGAAATGTGATTTTTTGAAGGAGTTAAAAAATATGATATTTTGGTTTTTTTTTTTTTAAACTAGAGCAATTTGCTTACTTTATTAAAAAAAAGAGAA
>JBBPBO010000001.1:25453077-25467747 GCA_037974295.1 Cicer cuneatum | reverse complement strand
AAAAAAAAAAAAAAAAAAGAAGGGATTTTTGGTGAATAAAGGCTTGTGGAAAAGGAAGATGAATGTACCATTGGAGGAAACAGTAAAAGATAGATATGAATTTGAAATTGAACTGTATAGAAGGGAAAAAAAATTAGACGTTACTTTTAAATTGGAATCTACATTTTAATCGGTAAAAGAATAAAATTAGATGAATTTTACTTTTAATTGAAAAAAAAATTAGATGTTACTGTTAAATTGGAACCCACTATTTTAATGTTTTTATTTTTTATTTTACACCAATTAATTTTGAGTTTGTTCATTCCTTTTTTTTTTATTTACAATTTTCCATTTTTCAATTATTCAAACTTGAATCTACAATTTTAATTGTCAAAATTAGATGTGTATCATCAATTAATTTGGAATGCATGTTTTTATTAATTTTTTTTCTTGAATTTTTTGAATTAGAAGAAGATGAAATTGATGAAGACAATATAATGCATGTTTTGAATTTTTTTGAATTTTTCTAGGTAAATGTTGCAAATAAAAAATAATTTAAAGGATAAAATTGAGGAAACAAAATCTTAAAGAATCTAAACCAAAATTAAATTAAATTTAAAAGTTTCAAAGTATAATTTAGCAAAAAAATCAAGAAAAGGGAAAAAGTTATTCTATCTATGTTATACCAAACAACAAATTAAACTTATTTCATATATTTCCCATTTATTTCTGGCTTTATATTATTACCTTTTTTTTTTCTTTCTCTTTTTTTTTTCATAACAGACAACACCTTTTATAAATATATTTACACAAGAATACGCATTATATAAGTTTAATTTTCATAACATTCATTTCTTATTCTTTACACACAAATTTGGCATCAGTTATTTATTCTTTTCTTCCCTTTTACGCTTCTACTTAAGTTTGCTTTCCGGCATCGTCTTACTTTTTCGATATTTTTTTGTTATTATAATCTTTAAATCAACCATGCATGTTTTTAATGTAAACATATTTTTGGAAACGTTTTAATATAACTTTTGCAAACTATTGTGGAAAAAACTTTTTCTAAAACATTTTAAAATCATTTTAGATTATTTTAGCGCTAATTTTTCCTCCTTGCATTACTTACTATTTAATTAAATTATTTTCTTGTAGAGAAAAATTATAAAACGTTTTTCAAACATCTTTATGTGGAGTATAATATTTTCGGTGCTCTTTGGAGTGCAAAATGGAAATCCTTGATTAAAAATGGTTAAAAAATATTCAATTTAATAATATTAATAATATTCGTTTAATTAAAATTAAACGGTGTATAATTCAAATTTAAATAATTAAAAATTGAAATTCAAATATAAACTGTCTAATTATTATTAACTGCGGTAAATCCAAATTTTTTTTTACAAACCCAAATTACCCTTTTATGACCCCCACAAAAGCAACAAAGTGCTCTTATATAATGTCACCAAGTGGAATCAAATTCATTGCAACACACCCAACCAAACCAATCACCTCAAAAACTCAACACAAAAAAAACAAAATGGATTCCCAAACACACAATAATCTCCACTTTGTCTTGTTTCCTTTGATGTCTCAAGGACACATGATCCCAATGATGGACATAGCAAAAATCTTATCACAACAAAACATTACAGTCACAATAATCACCACACCCCAAAACGCATCACGTTTCACAGAAACATTCTCAAGATCCAACGAATCATGTTCCAAAATCAGGTTAGTTGAACTCCAATTCCCATCAAAAGAACTTAATTTACCAAAAGGGTGTGAGAATCTTGATATGTTACCTTCACTTTCATCTTCTTTAAGCTTCTTCAATGCAGCAAATAGTACTACTTTTTTACAAGACCCAGTTGAAAAAATCTTTGAAAAGTTAACACCTTTACCAAGTTGCATAATTTCTGACATGTGTTTGCATTACACATCAAACATTGCAACAAAATTTAATGTTCCAAGAATTTCTTTCTTAGGACAAAGTTGTTTTACTCTCTTTTGTCTTTACAATTTGGGAATCCACCGCAATGTTTTGAAAAACATTACAAAAGAAAATGAGAAATTCTATTTGCCTGGTATTGTTGATAAGATTGAGATGACAAAAGCTATGATACCAGGAAAAGGAAATAAGAAGGATGAAAATTGGAAAGATTTTTATGCAAAAACAGCTGCTGCTGAATCTGTTTCATATGGTGTTGTTATGAATTCTTTTGAAGAATTGGAGATTGAATATGCAAAAGGGTATAAAAGGGTGAAAAATGGTAAAGTTTGGTGTATTGGTCCTGTTTCACTTAGTAACAAAGATGATTTAGATAAAGGTGATAGAGGGAAAAAGTCTTCAATTGATGAACATTTTTGCATGAAATGGCTTTATTTGAATAAATCAAAGAGTGTTATTTATGTATGTCTTGGAAGTATTTGTAATTTAACAACACTTCAATTGATAGAACTTGGTTTGGGTTTAGAAGCTTGTAATAGACCTTTTATTTGGGTTATTAGGGAAGGAAATTTATTAGAAGAATTGGAAAATTGGATTAAGGGGTTTGAGGAAAGGGTTAAAAGTAGAAGTATTGTTATTAGAGGGTGGGCCCCACAAGTGTTGATATTATCACACCCTTCAATCGGTGCTTTTTTGACTCATTGTGGATGGAACTCAACTTTAGAAGCAATATGTGGTGGTGTGCCTATGATTACTTGGCCATTATTTGGGGACCAATTTTTTAATGAGAGGCTTGTTGTGAAAATATTGAAAATTGGAGTTAGTGTTGGTGTGGAGGGTCCTATGAAATGGGGTGAAGAAGAGGAATTAGGGTTAATGGTTAAGAAAGATGATATTGTGAAAGGAATTGAAGAGTTGATGAATGAGAGTAGTGAAAGTGATGAAATGAGAAGAAGAGTTGAAGAGCTTGGTGTGATGGCTAAGATTGCTATAGAAGAAGGTGGATCTTCTTATTGTAATGTTAATCTCCTTATTCAAGATATCTTGCAACAATCCAAGAGATCTAAGTGATTTTTTCACTTGGCAAAAACAAAATTGGATCTTCTGTAGCTGCAATATGATGCAAAGCCGTAAGGTGTAGCAAAAATTTAGTACAACTCTTTCTTACTTATTCTCTAAAATATATATATGTAATCTTTAAAATATATAAAATTTGTCTAGTTGGTTCTTACTACTAATAAATTAAAATTTGCATATACTTTAGAGATTAAATAGATGTACATTAACATATTGTTTTGACTACTTGTTTTTTTTACAGAAATACTTATTAGTTTAAAAGTTTATTCTTTAAATAAATCACATTAGTTTAGTGGAAAAGGAGAGTGGGGGACCATGTGTTTGCAAGTATAAGAAGTTTCACACGTTAACTGTCTTTACACCTCAATCAATGATAATTTATAGCATAGTATGTGTAATATTGTAAGGCTCACTTTTTCTAGAAGACTTCATAATAATAATTACAGTATTTCCCAAAATTCATTAAGCCCCAGAACAATGTCATTTTCATTGATCAAATTCTAAAGACATAATTTTTGTAGTAACATTACACTGAGGGGAAATGTTATCCGTGAACTTTTAAAAATCACTTAAAATTTATTTAAAATATAATATTTTATTTTATTTTTATGGTTGAAATAATGACTCAATTAATATCAATTTAAAAAAAAAACAAATGTGTTTTTTAAAACTTGTTTCAAATTGAAAATTAATCAAATTCTCACTTCAATTGTAAAAATGAAGAAAACTATTAAATTATATTTCTATGGTTAAAATTTTGAATGACTAAACATGAGTGAATTTCGATATCTTAAAGTATGAAAACATATTGTGCGGTTTTGGCTTGACGTTTGTGAGAAGTTGAAAGGAAATTTCCATAGCAACATAATTCCTTCTCAAAATGACAGCCCAACAAGTTGAAAAGGGACAGATGGGGTAGACACAAGTTGAAAAGGGACACATGGGGTAGACACTTTTTTATGTTCACTTGTCATTTTAGGGGCGAAAGTTTTACTCTATATCCCACAATTATATTTATATCTCTACAAAAATTTTAAAATGTCAAATATATCTTTTATTTTTTATAAAATTAAAATTCATTTTTTTTTACCTTCTAAAGATTTCTGGACAAAAAAAAAAAGATTTCCGATAGTTACTGGAAAACTTTTTTTAAGTTTTCCGGAGGCTTCTATCAGAAAACTTTTTTCAAGTTTTCCAGTACAGAATGCTTCTATACTAGAAATTTTGTTTTTTTTGTGGTCCAAAAATCTTTGGAAGGTAAAAAAAAAGTGAATTTTAATTTGGTAAAATAGTAAAAAAAATGAAGAGTATATTTGACATTTTAAAAAATTTGTGAGAATATAGGTATAATTGTAGGGATATAGAGTAAAACTTTCTTTTAGAGCTTTCAATTTGGACTAGCAATCATGATATTTTTGGATAGGTCCAAATTAAATTAGTTTGGACAAAAAATTTATGAGTATTTTTACATTGTACATATTCATTTTTATTTTTCACACCCTTTCTTAAAGAAATTATTCTTCCACTTATGCACCCTCTTCAATGCAAATAAATTATTTGTCTGTGGTAGACAAACACTATCATAAAATTTGTATCTACTATGTCTTTCTCCTTTTTCATTAACAGAAAACTCTATTATATTTTAAGAAAGACTCAAAATTTTAGACTGCGACAACATATATTTCTAATTTTAAAATCATCAAATCAATCACATAATATCATTGTGTCATAAGATTAATACTATATCAATATAATAAGAATTGAGATTGAGTGTATATCTTTTAATGACTTTATTCACTTGAGGATTAATGATGAGATCATCTTCATTTTGTTATGGTCTCTCCCCATTCTCATTAATTTGACTATGAGGACGCTTGTTGGTGGATAAGGATGAATATTTCAACTTTTCTAACATTTTTCAAATCTAGGATATGTTTATCCTCTTAAATATTTGTGGTTCTATCTTCTTTAAAATTTTCAATTGAGGGTTACGAAGATTCCTTTAAAAGAGATATGACTTTGAACAAGTTCAACTTTCAGAGATCATGATCTTCATAATGATATTTTTCTTTATTCTCTAAGCAAGATCTTTTAGTATGCTCTCCTTGAACAAGTTCTCAATCTTATTCATGAATTTTCTCATCATTGCATTTGATTTTACTTAGCAACTTTTTTGTCCTCTCTTTTTATTGAAGAGATTTAACTAGTAATCTTGTATGAAAAGATACAAATAATTTTGGTATCCATGATTTAACGGGTCTTTAAAATTTAGCATACCTCTTTTCATGATATATGTTCATTAATGAAATAATAATCTTGTAAGATATGTTACTACATTTTGGACATACATCTTAGTCTATGAGCATGAAAAAAAAGTAAGCTAAAATAAAATAAAAAATTATTAAAAGATAAAAAGATTACACATATCAAACAATGAAGATATTACAGAAAAATGTTTATGTTATGAGAAACTAGTGTGAGAAAGGAAATGAAATTTTTAAGAGAAACAAAATAATAATTAAAAAAATTTCTTTTATTTAATATTAAACTAATATAAAAACAATACTCACGTAGAGAGGGTGATATTAAGCAAAGAAAATAACAAGATAACAAAAGTATGATAAACAACAACAACAATAATAAAAGAGAAAAAACAACAACAACCACGGCAGCGACGACGACGAAGACAACAAAAATAATAAAAGAGAAAAATAAAGAAGCACATGTAGAATTTAACACAAGAAGCAAACAACAACAATAATAATAAAAGAGAAAAATAAAGAAGCACGTGTAGAATTTAACACAAGAAATAAATTTGCAAAAAATATTAACACAAGAAACAAATTTGGAAAAAATAGTAATATAGACATATACATAAAAACTAAAATAGTAAAGAAAATATATGTTTCAAAAGAGAGGCAAGAAAATCAAAAACTAATTATAAAACACAAAAATATTAAATAAAACTAATAATAAAGGAAGATAAAAAAAGAAAGAGAAGAGAAGACATATTTTCTTACTTTTCTTTTAAGGATCAACATTACATGAGGATGTCTTGGGATAAACCATATTTATGCTTAAAAACAAAATGTAAGTGAATCTTGAATATCACTTAAAAGCCATTGTCAAATGGATGACAAATGTCAAACAAATTATATTTCAAACCTTCTACGTATTGAATAGTTTCAATTTTAACAAAGTTATTTTCACCAATGGTACATGTAACTTTTATTTGAGCTTTGTCATTATTTCCAAAGGTTATAGATCTTCTATATATTTTACAATGAGATGAAACACTATCTATCTTTAATCATATGTCTTGAGTATCCATTACCCTAGTAAGGATTTTTCTTGACTGCTAAAGGACATTCGCACATCACAAGTTAGTACTGATTTCAGACCTATAGTGATTTGCGTCCTTGATGGTTAGTGTTTCTCTTTGAAGATGTTTTCTTCTTATGGTAACATATAGATTCAAAATGGTCGTGCTTCCCACAATAAGAACATATTCTTTTTACTTTCTCAACTTTTTTTTATTGAAATAGTAATCTTTATGAAGGTGTTCATTGTTTTTGCAATGAAAATATTTCCTTTTAATCTCAATATTTTGAGGTAAAAAGAAATTTTCATAATGTTTTTGTTTTAGCGAACTTTCAAAATCAATCTCAGCTTTGTCAAATATTCCACTTTGAAATCCCATGATATTTTGAAAGGTCTCAATGGATTTTACAAAGTTAGTTATGTCTTTTGCTAGGTCTTCAACTTTATTTCTTAAGACAATATTTTCTCTTTGAATTTCTGGAGGTTGAGGATGAGTTTTGACTATTCTCTTATTAAGAGTTTTTTGTTGCTCAAACATTTATAATGAAACTTCTGCAAATCTTGAATGATTTTAACATATTCATCATTCTTAGTTTGTAGCTACTTATTTTGTTTCTTTATCTTATAAATTTGGTTTTTTAGAAATGTAATTTTTTAGATAAAATGATTTTGTCATTTAAAAGGCTATCTAATTCACCTATCACATCTTTACATAAAGAACAATAACTTCATTAGTATCTGGATTTGAATTTAGACACATTATAGCTTCTTCCGCTTCTAGTTTTGAGGATGAATTTTTGTTTAGAGGATTTTGAGGTCTTTTAAATTAAATCTTCTTTCTCTTTTTGTGATGTTTTCCTTTAGGTATAAACTTTGAAATTTTTTACATCACTTCTTCTTGGATCTTTTTCTATTGCACTATTAAGTGCTCAAACCTTACAAGTAGAGCTTTGAAGTTAATTGAAGTAAAAGTGAATGTCACAAGAAGGAGGGTTGCAAAAGAGTCCTCTCAAGCTTTATTTGGAGTGAGGGTGGTTAGATGAAAAATAATCCTCCTCTTATTGAGGTTGATCTAAAAAAGAAGAATATTAGTTTGAAATATGTGTAATAAGTGTGTGAATAAAACAAATTCTACTACCTCAATTTTGTAGCTTTGGTTTCTCTATCGCACCGAGAGATACGTAGGAGCAAGATCGTACTCTTGTCAAGTAAAATAATAAAAAAAAATTATTTATATTTTAAATACACTTTTATCTCTAGATTATTTTTTAAAAAATATTAAATTTGCATAAAAAAAAAGAGAAGGAGAAATAAATATTTTTAAGTTAACATTAATTTTGCACAATTAATTACAGGTAACCGTTTTTTACGGATGTCGTAGGGTGCTAATATCTTCCCTACGCATAATCGACTCCCGAACTCTAAACTTGGTTTCAAAGACCATTATTTTTTTTAAGGGTTTCCCAAAGTTTTCCCTATATTAAATAAACTTTGGTGACGACTCCATTGAATTCGAGAAACACTCAAAATTTTAGGCCACAACACAAATTTAAAGAGAGTAGAGTTTAAGAAGATTAACACACATAATTTATACTGGTACACCTAATATAGGCTACTCTAGTCCTCGCAGCTTTGTGAGATTTTTACTAGTGCTCAGAAACTCGTTATTTGATTTGCACCTTTTCAACTATGTATTTTCTTAGTCTCATCAGACTTACAATATTGTATTTTTACTAGCTTCAACATGCTTACATAATAACTCTAGTTTATATCAACTTGAGGATATACAAGTAGTAATATGTTTGGGATGAAATTAAAACTTTCTAAGATAAGATAGTGATATGAAGTTGTATATAATACAATCAATAAAAATGATTCTTATATATGTTTATGTTTGGGACAATGTGTGTAGAATGAAGAGAATGATAATAAATTTGAATAACTTAGATATTTTCTTGTAGATGATTCTCTTAATATTTGAATATTAATAATTCTATATTTATAGTTGCCTCTAGAGCTTCAAACATATGTGTTAGTAAAATATAGTTGTTGGAGACTTTGTTAAGTTTCCTTGGACTTATCTTTATTTGCAAAACTGACATTCAACCTTTATCCTCATGTTAAGTATGCTGAGAGGATGATTGCAATGGCCTGTCCTCAAATCTGGTTTAAGTACGAAGAATGAGCTTTTATTTTATTGAGTCTTAGTTGTTGTTGCTTTTTTCTTTCCCTTTTTCAACCACTTCGAGTAGTGTGCATTTCATGTCAATTACATCACATTTTTTTACCTTTGTACTTTTCTGCACATGTGTCAAATCTGTTATGAGGATATTCTTTGCGTCTGTCCTCATCTTCATATTCTATTCATCCTCTAATATAACTTAATTTAAGTCTTTGAGAGATGATTGTATGTCTTTCTTTCCAATATATGGCTATTGGAATTTGGTGTAAACATGTTGAGACCTTTTGTGCTTGTTATGTAACCTTCTATAATATGATTTTTAGCTAACATTCTCATTATCCTCTTGATCTATTATGATGAGAAAGTTTCTCCCAATACCTTGAAATCATGACTAATGCGCTTGTCTTATTTCAAAGGTTCTTGTACAAATTTGAATTATGCTAACATAGTGTTTTGTACTGTTACGTAAGACATCTTTTTTAAATGAGAGGATATTTTTTCGAGAGTCCATCCTCAGGTTATGTTAAATGCAAATATAGAGGTTCTTATCTCCTACATAGGAGTTCGTGACTGATGTGATGTCACTTCTTATTTTACTTTTGGTAAATTTTGAATAGTCTGAACAACTTTATCCCGTTGTACTTTTATGAAAATTAACTTTTCAATAATAGTAAGATGAAGACTTTGATAAATATTTATCTTCGAGTCTGAAATTGGGAAGAATATTCATCCTCGGACCTGAGATTGTGATGAATGTCCATCCTCAGGTTTATCCTCTAATATGACATTTTGAAAAATATTCATCCTTAGATCTATCCTCGAATCTGGATGTTTCATTCTCTGATTTTCATATAGACACATCTTGACCAATAATTTCTCTTGACTTCTTCCAAAAGATTTTATGTGTGATTGAGATGCAACATATTGTGATGATCATCCTCAGCTTGAGGATAGTCATATTTCTTTTATGAATTATGGTCCTCAATTCTTTATGATGCTTAAGTGTATTACTTGCAATGGTGTGATAACAAGTTACATCATTTGTTGTATGTTCCACATATGTTCAATTCTGCAGTTGCTACTATACTTGCATTTTTGTTGATGACCCATCTTTGTGGCATTATTTTGAAAGCTATGATGAATTTCTTATCTTCTCAATTAAAGCTCTTATAGTTAAAATGATAGCCAACTTTGAATATCATCATGAAACTTACGATGCTACTAGTGTAATTTCTGATGTTACTCTAATTCTTTCATTGTGGAATTGATACAATGCACTTGTTTATGTGAGTGACTTTAAGATTGACCACTTCTGATGTCAACAAAAACTCAAATGCAAACATTACTAAATCACCATTTAAAAACTTTAACATTTATTTCTTGAGGTTTGTTGTCATTAAAACATATCAAAAATGTTTTCACTTCAACAATAATGTGAGGAACAAAAAAATATTCTATAATAATATAATGAATTGTACATAACAAAATATTACACATGTAATGTAACAATTGAAATTAAGCTTTTTTTTTTTATTTTGTAAAATTTGAGATTGCCTTTTACATGAAAAGTTACTTCCTTAAAGAATAAATTTTAATTTACAAAATAACATTTTTTTTTTTAAAATTAGCTATGTAGAACTCAAATACGAAATTTTTTGAAGTAATTTTTTGTCTAGCAAGTTTTTGTTTTTGTTGTCTTTGATTTTTTAAGTTTAAAATAAACAACTCAACTTATTTTTCTTTATTCCATTAAAAAAAGCAATTTATTCTATAATACTTAAAATTCAGTTTTAAAAAACAAAAAACTACTTTTGCAAAACTCAAAATTTGATTCTTTTTTAGTAGAACATTGTGTATAAAAATCCGTTCAGTAAAACTTAAAGTTTTATCAAAACATCTTAAATAAGTCATTATAGCGCATCTGCGTTTTACATTGAAAAAACATCTTTTTTAATATATAAAATTTTGAGTAAGAAGCTACTAAAAAAAAATAATTTCTTTTATATATAACAAATTTGGGATGAGAAGCTACTAAAATAGTTTTCATATAACTTATAAATATATATTGTTTTTATTAAAATTTAATATAAGTTGTTTTGTCTTTGTTCGTTATAGTAAAAATTATTTTCAAAAAACAACTACTAAAAACAACTTCCTTATTTAAATTATTTTCAAATTATTTTCATATTCTCACTTTTCAAAATATTATAACCGACACATAAAAAAACTTTCAAAACTAGTTAACTCTTTTACATGAAAACTGTGCAAAGGACCCTAAATTGAGACAAAATAGCGTATCAGCGTGTTTACTAACAATGAATGAAGATACTTTAAATAATTGTTTTCCAATTAATTTGTATTCTATATTTTTAATAAATTCAATTCTCTTAAAAAGACTTTTGTACTTTTAATTACTATCATTTATTATGAATGTTAAATTTCAAATTTCAAATGTCGAATCTCATTTTTCAATTTAAATTTAAATTTCAAATTGGATTAATTTATTTATGGATAACTTGTACCAACATTTTAGGACTCTAATTTGGTCAAAACTATGACACAAATTAAATGTACACTGTACACAAACTTTTCAGTCAAATTAATGTACACAAAACTACAAATGCTATTTAATACATATTTTAATTGCTATTTGAATTCTAGAATGCATTAAATAAGGATTTATAAATGAAAATCCTTGTATTAGGTGTTACATTTTTTAAGTTGAAATATTGTAAGAAAAATAATAAAGGAATCTTATTGTCATACATTTATTTGTTTTTTTAAGCTAAATAGCACCCATGGTCCCTTAACTTAATTTCAATTAACATTTTAGTCTTTTATTTTTTTTTTCGATTTTATTTTAATTTTAAGTGACAATTTGATCTTTTATGTTTTAAAATGTCAACAATATTATCCTTTTTTTTTACAAAAATTCAAAAAACTCATCAAAATTTTCAACCAAAACCCATAAAATTAATTATATTCTTTAATATAATACAAATTTCATCAAATTTTATTCTTTATTTGATGTTGTTAAAAATGGAAATATGAGTTTATTTGAAGATTTGAGTTTCGAATTTGATGAAATTTGTATTATATTGAAGAATATAAATAATTTTATGGATTTTGGTTAAAAATTTTGATGAATTTTTTGAATTTTTGTAAAAAAAAAAGGATAACATTGTTGACATTTTAAAACATAAAAGATCAAATTGTCACTTAAAATTAAAATAAAGGACCAAATCGGAAAAAAAAGAAAAATAAAAGACTAAACGTTAACTGAAATTAAGTTAAAGGACCACGGTTGCTATTTAGTGTTTTTTTTAATAAAATGTTGTCTTATTTTAATTATTACTTTATAATATCAAAGAACCATTAAATATTTTTTCTTATAATCCCATTGATTTGAAGGTTAGTATTTGTTATAAGGAGTAAATGACAAAGAAACTAATTAATAAATATGAGGTATATTAGGAAATTATACTTTTTAAAAATAATCTAAAATATTAATATATATTATTTATTTTTCTATATCAATAGTCAAATAAATTGGTACAAAAAGTACTAAATTCATTGCATATTCTGAGGAAAAAAGTTGAGTCAAATGATAAAATTCATGTACCATATAAATTTGTTTGTTTTTATTGTTATCTTTTATGAGTCATTGTGTATATATATGATATCGAGTTAGTAATCAATATTACATTTCTCTCAACTTTTATATATTTTGAACTTTGAATCACAAATTTCAATTTGCTGTCTAAAATGACACAAGAAGTGGCAATGGATTCAACAAAACTATCCAACGTTCACATTGTATGCATCCCTTTCATGGCACCTGGTCACATTCTTCCTATGGTTGATATGGCCAAATTATTGGCTAGACATAATGTGAAGGTAACAATTATCACTACACCCCTTAATGCAATTCCATTCAAAACCAACATTAATAAAGAAATACAATTAGGTTCACCAATTCAACTTCTAGAAGTGAAATTTCCAAATGTTGAAGCTGGAATACCTGAAGGATGTGAGAGCTTAGAAACACTTCCTTCAATGGATCTCAAAGAAAATTTCTTGATAGGTATAAATTTATTACAAAAATCAATTGAAGATCTTTTCGAAAAGCTAGACCCATTTCCAACATGCATAATATGTGACAAAAATATTCCATGTTTAGCTGACACATCAATAAAGTTGAAAATTCCAAGAATAATTTTTGATGGTACTAGTTGCTTCAACATGTTGTGTAATCACAATATTTATGCTTCTAAGGACCATGGAGATTTTTCTGATTTGGATGAATTTATTGTCCCTGGATTGCCACATAGGATTGAAATGAGAAAATCTCAATTGCCTTTGATTTTCAAGTCTAGTCCAAGCCAAAATTTAAATGCTATACGTGAGAGAATAAGGAAATCTGAAGAAAATGCATATGGTATAGTTGTGAATAGTTTTGAAGAATTGGAAGATGGTTATATTGAAGAGTATAAAAAAATTACAGGACATAAGGTATGGTGTGTTGGTCCTGTTTCATTATCAAATAAAGATTTGTTAGACAAAGCTCAAAGGGGTAGCAATAATTTAATTGATAATGCAAATGAATATGTTAAGTGGCTTGATTCATGGCCACAAAATTCAGTGATTTATGTTTGTCTTGGTAGTCTTAATCGTGTGACACCTAAGCAAATGATAGAACTTGGTTTGGGATTAGAAGCTAGTAATAGGCCATTTATTTGGGTGGTGCGAAAAGCATATAGGTGGGATGAATTAGAAAAATGGATTTTGGAAAATGGGTTTGAGGAAAGGGTTAAAGGGAGAGGGATTTTAATTAGGGGTTGGGCCCCACAAGTTTTGATGTTGTCACATAAATCAATAGGTGCATTTTTGACACATTGTGGTTGGAATTCAACATTGGAAGGTATTTGTAGTGGTGTTCCATTGGTGACATATCCTATGTTTGCTGACCAATTTTACAATGAGAAGTTGGTTGAAAAAGTGATTGGGACTGGAGTTAGATTGGGAGCTGAAATTGCTGTTCATTTTGGTGATGAAGATGAGTTTGGTGATGGTTTTCAAGTGAATAGGGAGAATGTTAAAGAGGCTATTGAAAAAGTTATGGGTGATGGTGAAGAGAAAAATGAGATGAGAGAAAGGGCTAGAAAATATGCTGACATGGCAAAGAAAGCAATTGAAGAAGGTGGGTCCTCTTATATCAATATGAGGAAGCTAATTGAAGACATAATGCATTTCAAGTCAAATATAGATAAGTAAATCAAGTTAAGTGTTGGTGCTTTATATAATGCATTTGGTATTGGTACTTTTTTGTTTTTCTTGAAATTGTTATGGTTGGTTCCTTGCTTGTAGTTTTATTAATAAAGTATAATAAATGGTGAATGAATAGATTAGGATATACTTGTGTTGTGTCATGTGTGTGTGTTTTGAAATTTGAAGTTGTGTAAGGATTAATTTGTTGTACTCAAATATTTGCATTTAAATGTGATAATATATATAGTAGTTGTTTTCTAAATATTTGATATAAGGAATTAAATAGGGAAGATCATTGGAGAAGCGGTGCGGTGGATATTCTGACAGGCGGTGTAGTTTCTATCCTCACTCAGTAATGTGTTCATATAATTTAACCGCCATCACTCTTTCCCTTGAAAAAGAACTTAGTCTAACCCTAGTAAAAAAAAAATATTTTCATTATTATTATTTATAATTAAAAGTTTATATTGTTGTTATTTATAAACAAAAGTTTATTGTTTTACATCTATTAAGAAATTTGTTATAGGTGTTTCTCTCTGTACCAAAAATTAAATAAATAAATTAGTTATTGGATTTACTATACTATGATTCATTATAATAATTCTCACATTAAATTTGGGCTTAAATATATTATTCTTCTTCTTGACAAAAATCAACTTTTAGTTATTTTATTTTTAAAGTTATTTTTTTTGTCATTCTATTAATTAATTCTAAGGAATTTTTTGTTTTCACAATTTTTGATGATATAACACTTACATTAATAACATATTAATTAAATTGTATAAAATATTTTTTATAATATTATTTTTAAAATTTAATTTATTTATATATTAAAAATAAAATATAAATATTTTTTATCTAAATATTTTAAATTTTTCTATTATTGTTGGAT
>JBBPBO010000001.1:25108403-25452851 GCA_037974295.1 Cicer cuneatum | reverse complement strand
GTTATTAAAAAAAAGTTAAATAAATAAATTTTAAACATTTTATTTAAATATTTTAAATTTTAATTTTAAATATTTTAATATATAAATATAATAAAATAAATTTATTTTCAATATTTTAATATATAAATAAAATGAATTACAACAATAGTGATTTTAAATTTTTTTATTTAACTCACAAATATCATTACTGAGAATCCCACGTTATAAAAAATGGTGGAAATAAAAAAAACTCAAAAATTAATTAATAGAAAGACAGAAAAATCAATTTTAGAAATAAGGAACTAAAAAATTTATTTTAGACAAAATAGAGGAGGAAAAATATATTTAAGAGTCTGTTTGATTCTCTTCTCAAAAATTCTATTTTAGTTTTTTAAAATTTAAAAACTAAAAAACTTGTTTGGATTACTTGTTTTTAAAAACTGTTTTGTAAAACTATTTTTAACATTATACTTTTTAAAACTAAAAAAGCAAAACAGATAAATGATGTTTTACTTCTCAGTTTTCAGTTTTTTAAATTCTCTAGTCAAAAACTATTTTAAAAATTTAGATTATCAAATAGGTTTTCTTTTTTTCTCATCTCTAAAACTGTTTTTAAAACAAGTATCTCAAACAAGTTTTTTCTTTAACTCTATTCTTTAAAACAATTTTTAAAATCAAATTTATAAAACAATTTTTAAAACTAAAATACAAAAGTGTTTCAAACAGGTCCTAAATCTTTCGTTTTTAAATAGGATTGCACTAATCTTATGGCCTTTTTGAATCACTTTTGCATTTTAGTTTTTAAAAATTGTTTTATAAATTTGATTTTAAAAATTGTTTTAAAGAATAGAATTAAAGAAAAAACTTGTATGAGATACTTGTTTTAAAAACAGTTTTAGAGATGAGAAAAAGAGAAAACCTATTTGGTAATCTAAATTTTTAAAATGGTTTTGACTAGAGAATTTAAAAAACTGAAAATTGAAAATTGAAAATTGAAAAGTAAAACATCATTTATCAGTTTTGCTTTTTTAGTTTTAAAAAAGTATAATATTAAAAATAGTTTTACAAAACAGTTTTTAAAAATAAGTAATTCAAACAAGTTTTTTAATTTTTAAATTTTAAAAAATTAAAATAGAGTTTTTGGAAAGAGAATCAAACAAACCCTTAGAAAACTAAAAAATTTATAAGGGATATTTTTAAATATTAAATAGAGTTGAATCTGCCTATAAAAAAAAAGAGTTGAATTTAGTAAGTTTTATTTATTTGAGGCCAAATTATTACAATGAATTTTGCTTATAAATAAACTCAGGATTGTGTAGGTATATCATAATTATAGAATGCTAGAAAAAATACATATATTCTTTGTTCTACAATGATTGATTCATTTAAAAAAAATAAGTTTTAAAATGAAAAATTATTGCAATTTTTAATATAATAGTAGTTTATTTTTTAACTGTACCCTCTAATTACTCTCAATTAACTATATTCTATTTTGCATTAAAGTTAACGGTAAATACATTAATTTTTTATAAAGGTAATTTAGTAAAACTAATATTTTTTCTTTTTGATTTCTACACTATATTTAATTTGTATAAAATAGTCAAGTGTGTCACTTATTGTGTAGTAGGGAGAGTAGTTGTTTATTAATTATTTTGTAGTTATTGTCTAATATATAATTCCATCTTTTAAAATAAGAATGTTTGAATTTTTCATAATTCATTTTTTATTAAAAAATATATTCATTCGTTCAAATTATTTGGTTGCATCTAAAACAAGAAAATTCAATCTTGCAAAGACAGTAAAGGATAAAATCACAATCAAACTCACAACACTCAAAGTAGTCGAAATACCCATGTCTCATAATATGTAACATAAATGATCAAATTATTGACCGAATAAGTGTCAAATCATAATTGATATTGATATGCTAATATAAAACAAATGAACATTGCAACAAAATAAAAAGCCAAACATCGCACTAAGACGACAAACAAAACAATGTTGCACTCAAATAATGATATCCGTACGGATATTTAACGAATTTTTAAGTATTTGCATATATTAAAGGATATCCATGAATGTCATCTTTTAAATTAAAAAAAGATCATTTGTATACAAAAAATATTGTTTTTTGTTGTATTATGTAGAATTTTTCCTCCCTTTTTGTCATCCCAAAAAATTAGTAACACATAGAAACATTAATAAATTAACCCAATATGTAACAAAATTATATCATAAAAATGCTTAAGACATTAATATATATATACAAAAAAACAATACAACATATCAATTTTACTAATTTACTATCAGATAGAATATCATTACATTTGCATCTGTATTAATTAACTAAGAGGTAGTCGAAATATCTGTTTATTTTATCCATAAGAGATAGTCGAAAAATGCTTCATACACATCGCAAATTTTATCCACATATATCTTCTAGAGCGGATTTTTTTCTATCCGCACATTACCAACCACCACGAAAACTTCATAATTCAATCATAAAAAAATCTTTTTTCTAATCTCACCCCTTATAATTAGTAATCATGTCTCATTCAAACGGCATAAATCTGATAACAAATGATTTTGAGAAAAGAGGATATATGTTTGATGTAAAACAATTTTACAATAACATTCAATAACATCCAATAACAATAATGTCTATAGCAAAATCACATAATTTCACCCCAATTTAATGATATGACTTGAAAAATAGATATTTTTCATTGAATTTTAGTTTTACACTAACAATATAAATCAATTAAACTTAGATTTTTCAAGGTCTCTTAATCTCATGAATATTTCTTGGAAATAAATAACAGGTTGGGCATCACTAGTTTATTTTCTTTACCATTTCTATTATCTTGAATCGCTACTAGGAATGACATGAATCTTGGAAATTTGCTCAAATCAGGCACATAAAACCCAAAAAGTAGTCCTACAAAACGTTTTACGTTTTTGTGATTGTTCACTATGTTTAGTGATGAATATGATGGCTATAAATCGCAAGTTCGCAGCATATGTTATGCCAACTGGTACATTTATTTTTGCCTCTTACCAATCAATTATTTTTCGTGCAAATTTACTCTTAGCCCCAATAAAGAATGGTTGGGATTCGTATTTTAGAATTACAATAATATTTTTCATAGAAACTATAGAATGCAGATGAAAGCATATCCCTGCTCAAAAATATCCCAGTTGGAAAGTATTTGAAGCTAAATATTGATGAAATACTGAAATGATAGGTGAAATCATACCAGTAAAAGTTTAAGCGAATCATGGTGAACTTGTCAGGAAAATTTCATTTGTACAAGGTAGTTAGTTTTTCCTCTTAAGGCATGTTAGTCTAGCAAACTTTGATCGGCTGTCCAAATACTCACAAGCTATTATTAATGCGTTTAGAATTTGAACATGCCTAACTCAACTGCTCATGGTTTGAAGATTGACTCCATTTATAACCACCATATCTGAGATCTCCAACTAAGCATTTGGTAAATAGCTTCTTAATAAAGTATTCAATAAATTCATATCATAAGTAAATTTCACATAAATTGTGTACTCTATTGTACTAACACCTCTAATTGAAGGCGTGTCACGGTGTTTGGGTTTGACACGACACTAATACCTTGATTATTAATTTATTATTTAAATTATTACTGGTATCAACATGTCAGAATTTGTACTTTATAGGAAAAAAATTGTCTCAAATTGAACGTCAACTTTAGTTTCAATGTAATATTAACGATTTTTTCATATATATCTTTCAATTAATACTATTTACATTATTTCGAAGGCATTATATTTACTTTGTATTTATGATGATTAAAACACACTAATAATTACTAAGGACAATTTGACTGTCTTTTATTTATAGTTATTTCTTAATATGTGTGAAATGATTCAAAGTGACATTGAGAGATGAAGGGAGTAAAAAAATATTTCTATAAGTTTTCGAAAGGGATTCTTTCAAACACCTAAGCAAGTGTTTATGTTATCACAGTGTAGACTAAAGTAAGCTCTTCCAACGTCTCATGCCATTTATATATAAAATAAAATAGCACTGTATTAGACTGCAAAGCATAGGTCCAAGATCAATACTCGAATATGCTTGCCAGGGTAATGAACACAAAAAATAGGAAATTGACATCATAAATGTCATGTCAGTTTCACGAATGGCTTCAAATAAAAAATTTGCCAGAGCTTGGGGTTTCCCCCCTTTTATGATTGACCTCCTTTTTATATAGCTTTCTCATTACTCATGATTGAGTACTTATGACCCGGCATCGAGGCACCATTTTATGAAGCATAACTGTCCCTTTGAATGCCATCATCTGTTGGCAATTATTTCTATAGTTGGCGAGCTGCAGCACAACAATAAACTCGGTCACTTTTAGAGTTGGGATGCATGGAGATCTTCTCCGTTACTATCGTTT
The DNA here is from genome assembly GCA_037974295.1 of Cicer cuneatum. Taxonomy (NCBI): domain Eukaryota; kingdom Viridiplantae; phylum Streptophyta; class Magnoliopsida; order Fabales; family Fabaceae; genus Cicer; species Cicer cuneatum. The sequence continues at coordinate 25,448,439 of JBBPBO010000001.1, read as the reverse complement.
TGAAGTGATTTAGAGTGTATGGAGGATATTCGGACCTTACATAATATAACACTATCAAGTGTTTCAAAACTATAGTAACGAAGAAAATAAAGAGAATGAAAAAATGCAGACGATCCATTCCAGGGATGCCTGGGTCTTGTAATAATTAAAGCAGCTTGCAAAATTTCAAGCCACAAAAACATAAAACTAAATGCTAGAATAAAGTGACAAGAAATGTTAACCTAGCTCCTAAATTATAAGTAGTCAAAAATCTAAATACCTGCTCAGGTTTCATCCTGCTAAACCCAAATTTGTGTATCCATATGGATTCTGCTTCTTCGGCAGCTGGTAGCACAAGGTACTTCACATTCAAGAAGGCTAGCAGCCTCTCAATGCACGAGAACAGTGTTTGGAAGTAGCCCTGTTCACATAAATCATTACAAAGATAAATAGTTCACTACCCAGACATAGATAAGAAAAACTAACAATAACCAAGTTTATCCCAATATTCAAATCATCATAACATAGCAGCAACGTATCAAAATTTGAAACCCAGAAATTAAGTTCCAAAAAAGAAAATGGTAGGGATCATAGAACAAAAATATCAATACTAAAGATATCCTAGGGGAACTCGTCAGAACAACCCACTTTGTGAAATATTAAATGCCGATCTAGCTAATTAAGCATGTCAGACATTGTAAGATCACTTAAACTATCCCCAGCCTACCAATACCATGACCACTTTATATCGCATAGAAAAGCAAAACAAAATTTTAAAAAGGGAAAGTGATTAGGACTTGGGAGAAGGGGAGACATAACAGTACCCAAAGAAAGGTCATAAAGTTAGTGGTGAAGTCCCTCACCTTTCCACGGTTCTTGAGTTTTGTAGCAATTAAAGGGAGTTCTGCAATATCTCTCCCAAAAATCCGAAGCATGCCCGCAGATACCACAGATGAACTTCAATGTCAGGAAAAAACAAAATGTGAAACAATTCCAGAGGAGAAATGTGACTAGTAAAAGTTAAATAGAGAAATCACTTCTTACTTGACCATTAATAATGCACAATACATTCCTCCAAAATCCTGAGTCTGCAAATTCCTTCTGTATTTGAAGGGTATTTGAAGGATAAGTTAATTGAGATTTGAGACAAGGTAAAATAAAATTGAAGAGAAATATGAAAAACATACAAATGTTCCAATAGGAATTTCTTACCCATAAACCATGGCAGGAATAAGGTCACGTCCAGTAGCTGCATCAACTATAGGATCAAAGCATTCCTGAAACACATACCAAAGTCCAACAATTGTATTAAAGTGGCCTTGTGGAAAACTCGAAAAGGGTCTCTCCCAACGAAAAATACAAATGCAATATGGCACAGATTATACATTGTATGATTGTAACGCGTTATTAAACAAGAAATGCCATGTCATACAATAAAATGTACACAAGTATAGACAGACACTTCATGTAAATGTCATGTCCATAAATGAAGGGTCCAAGTGTGCACACACATATATAGAAAGATAGATAGTGCAACAAGTGAAAAAGTCATTACAACCGAAAGTTTATCTGGGCTATCAGAAACTTTGGCTGGAACAAATTAATCATAAATTTAAAACTGTGAATATGCATTTCTGTTGAGCAAAGCTTTTCAAAGTTCTCCTAAAATTGGATTTATTTACCTTTTTAATGACTATTAAATCAAAAGATACAATCATACAAAGGCATATGATGAATAAGAATCAATTCCGAAAAAGATTACCATTAGTAACAAAAATACAAAGCATCTCTACAATTTGTCAGCAGACAAACAAGGATTATCACTTTCAACCACCCCACAGAAAGAAGTTATTATCATGAAAATGGTGAAGCAATATAAGGACAAGCAGAACCTACATTAAATATTGTCGCGGCATCCAAAAGCAATGGCCTGGTTTCAGGAGAAGCAACTTTTCCATTAACAAGTCTCCATCTTATATCAATCTCATTAAGGGGTTCCAAACATCTTTCCTCTTGCTTTTTCTTTATAACATCCAAAAGAGATTCAGGGAGTCTCTCAGCCACCCTAACTAGGAGGTTCTCCAAAATAGAATGTATTCTTGTGCAATCGTTGCAACAAAGCCAGTCCCCTTCAGGCAACTCCTGTTATACAATTACGTCCAACGGGCAAATGCAAAATCAGTGGCCAAACTTATGCATCAACATATTAAGACAGAAACACAGTGATACCTTCAAATATGCCATTTTATGATCCCTCAAACAGCCCACGTGATATTCCTTTTCACACTGCAACATATAAGGAGGGGAAGAGGGTTAAGGAAACGGTGTGAAGCTTATTCAGCATAACTGAGTCAATCCCTAGAGAAACTTACTTGCACAAATAAAGGAAAGCATAAATCATTGTCAATCTGATCATACTGTTCTTCAAATAAGGAAACTTAATTCTAAATGATATTTAGGCCTTCTATGCATTGTCAAAAACTCAAAATAATACCTGAACCAGAATGATTACCTGATCACATATTATTATTGTGCGTGGACCAAACCCTGATCTGCTGAAGTCAGAACCCCTACATGAACAAAATTTTCTGTTTATATTATATAAAGGTGAAAAATCATTAATACTGAAGTAAGAGTGTGGTAACATTTTCTGATTTCAAGAAACACATGTTAGGGGAAAGCCAAGTCTACGCATTGGCTTCTAAGTTCTAATCTATACAATGTAATTATCACCTGCACAAAGCACATCCACCAATCTCAACTTCAATGTCTTTCACAATGCGTATGCACCTCTTGGCAATCTGTTCAATAGGATCAACTCCTTCAACCCTTCCAGCTGCCACAGCATCAGGATTGAGTGCCACAGATCCTTCTCCAAGGAACATGTGTTGACAAATTGGACAGTACCATCCACCTCGTGGAGTACTTGATACAGATGCACATTCTGTACATTTCCAAACATAAGACATTTAATCTTACTTAGAAGATGACAAGTTGTAATTTATCATATAAAGCAAATATTATTCTTAACTGTTGCTTCCAATTGAGCAAATCTAAATAAATTTTAGGCACCGAAGACTTAAAAATTTCATTATTTACATATGAAATTGTAGCTTAATAACTATGGGCAGCAAAGGTTTACAAACACTATTATAGGAGTTCATATTCAAACTTCCAGAAAGCATGGCCAGATTACATATTCCACTTGATAAATAATCCAATTAATCATCAATTATATTAGACAAATGAGATTATGCTAACTTAAGCATTTAGATAACAAACCTACTAGACCACATAGCTATTAATAAGAAAATCAGCAAAGAAGCTAAAAAGATGTTGAAGAAGTCAAGAAATAGATAAACAGGCATTTCTGTCTCGTTCCTTCTTCAGTTTCGTTAATTTGAAGTACAATCACAAAGGTGCTTTTTCCTATATTAGCGTCCCAGGAGATACAGTCATGAGAAACTGTTGCATCTCATATATCTTTGACTTCAATACAGGTGACATAACTTCTTACCAATTACCGAGGATAAAATAATTAGGTAAAAGGATTATTCAACACACAATAAAAACAATGTCCACCAAATCCTTTATCAATTAAAACTGACCTTTATGAAATGCCCTTGGGCATCCATCACAGAGCAACAGATTTCCACCATCCCAACAAACAATGCATGCATCATCATTATATTTTGCAGTACATTTGTGATCTTTTGAGAGGAATAATGCCAACTCATGGAGAGACACCCCATTTGACGTGTAGATGTATGCATAACTGCTCAGAATCATTTCATGTCATGAAAATTCATAGAAACAAGCTATAAACAATTCAAAAAGTTTTTCAATTCCTCCCCACACAGCCATGCCCCCTCCCCTTCCCCGAAGACCCCAAGGCATAGGGAACAAGTAGAAAACTCACGGCTTCCTGCGAGAAGCCCACCCTGCATGAATCTCAAATTGTAAGGGGCTGATCTGCACAATTTAAAAGTTTAAAGCATTATCTGTACTGCTTAAAAGTTCCTGAAGTGTATCTAAACACATACAAGAGAAATAAGTATAAATACCTCAGTGTTGCAGCATCGGCAAATAATTCCGGATCGCTTTTTAATACCTTCAAGCAATTTCTGCCAATTAGAACATAACAGTTAACAGAGTAATACACATAGAATAATTGTTACATGAACTACACACAAACAACCTGTCCACGTGCATAATAAGCTACTTCAGCTCCATCAGGCAATCCATCTTCTTCAAAAATTAATTTGTGCAATCGCTGATGCCTTAAGAACATATTGGGTGAACAAATAATTAGTATCGCTAAAGAAAAGTGAAAACAAAAATGGAGACAGATATGCATATACACAAATGAATTGGCGGAAAGGGGACTAACTTGTTATTGATCCTCCAGTGACACTTATTTTGTGGAGATGAGCACGTCGAAATTGAAGTAATTGGAGCAGTCTTCAGTTTTATTGACAGTTTTGATGACCTGGTGATAGTAATTGATTACAATAAAGAGGGGAAAAGAGACATGGCTGAATACAATTTAACTAAAAAGTATGTTATCCTAACTAAAAAAGGGTGCTAAAAAATAAAGCAAGGGGCTTTTCCATGCTGCACAAATTTTTCCTCTGAATAAGAATGGGCACGGAAGCACTCTTCTTGGAAGATTTTGACATACTAACCCATTTTGATGACCTTAATAACATAGTTAAGGACATATAAGTTAAAATGTGTATATATAGAGGCATGGGGGATTATCTAGTAAGAAAGAGGATTTCAGCCTCAACAATTGGTTTTGATCTAATGGATGTAAATGACTCCTTTCACTCTCACGTAAAACACCCATTTCTCACTAGATAAACCCCTATATATTTATAGTTTAATAGCCACACTGTCATATAAAACAATTTTACACTGACATCCAATGAAAGACCACCATGTTTCCATGTCATACTATCAATTTCAAAATAACCATACAAAGGTGGAGTGACGTGGCAAAGTAGTGAATTCTCATTGGATATCAGTGTAAAACTGTTTTACACTAACAGTGAATACTCTTTAACTCCATATATATATTTTAACAGGAAGAAAAATACAGATAACCAAATAAAATACAATTTTTATAGAAAATCATCAAGTTTGAGACCATGTAACTACAGATTATTGGTCTGTGCAAATTTGTTATGCAAAAACTTAACAAATTCAAATAATATACAGGATAAACAGAATAGATACTAATACCCACTTTGTTCTCTTCTTCTTTTGTCTCTTACTCTTAGTTTGTGAGGAGATACACATTTTCGATGTACTAGATGGACTAGAGAACAGTAATGGTCGAGGAGTCCTGAAATATTGTAATACAGTGATGACATAAAAGATAGTCAGAAGGAGGGAAAGGGCTTAAACACTTTTCATTGAAACTTAGGCATGGTTGATTTTTTCAACTGATAGGAAAAAAGTTATTTTACAAAAATATATGTAGTAAAACAATGCAGTTATTTTACAAAAATCTATATAGTAAAACAATGCAACTCAATACATTAGTAACTGGTAAAATAGTAAGCCGGCAGTTTGTAAAACCATATCTTTATTTTCCAAAAATTGGGAAGGGGGAAATTTTAATTAATTAAAGTGACACTAATGGTCATTTTACAACCGCAAGGAATTTGAATTTTGTCCCTTAAGATTACAAGGTCAAACTCTTACCACTTCATGATGTTGTCGAAAATCGGCCATGGCATTGGTGGAAATTTAACAGGACGGACGCCATACAATGATGGTGGCATGTTGGTTTTCAGAGGGGCAATGACGGAAAACGTAGAAAAAAACCCTAAAAAATAAAGAAAACATGTGTTGGGTCGTGCAACCCGACCTGAATCACACCCAAATGAGTTAAAAACCCTAAAAATGAAAACTAGACTCTTGAGTTACCACTGTTTTCGTTTCACAACTTTTTTCTCTTCTCATCTATGTAATCTTTATTTCCTCTAAAGAACTTCAGCTCCGGCAACCACCTCCCACAGCGACCACACCATCCTGTGAACCACTCATTTATTTCTCCTGTTTCTTTAAAAAATTTGTAATACTTTTTCTTTATCTGTTTTCTATACCATCTTTGTTTCAAATACAAGGAGCCTATTCATCTTATCTTAATAATCTAAGTATTCCTTTTCTCATCTTTTGGTTTCAAAATTCTTCTATTTCTTTATTTGTTTCATTTTATTTAAATTTAAATTGTTATAATTCCGTTTATCTATTACAGTAAGTTTTTTATTTTCTATTTTTTTATTATATATATATATAAAGGAAAATGCTAAATGTTACGATGAAAAGCAACAGCGAAAGCAAGAAAGCAAATGTGTCATCTTTTAATTGATTTAACTATTTCAACCCACTCACTATCTTAGTGTATGTTAAGTTTTCCCAACTTAAAATTTTAACCTTCCTGATTTTTCTTGAAAATGTCTTTCGTATTATATAGCACTGCTGATATATAAATGATTATGTCATCCGCCATAATGTTTTTATTTTGTCCGCCATAGGCCGATACGCCATCCCTCATATATATATTCAAGAAAAAAAAAATTAAAAGCTGCTATATTACAATTAGAATGGCAATTCATTTTAATCTATAATCATTATCGCCTTGTAATAGTTACTTTTTGCATTTTCTTTTATAATAATGCCTATAATGATTATGTCAGATATAAGCAGTATCCGTAAGAAAATATAAGATAAACAGCTTACAAATACTAAGTTGGATAAATCACTAGCTTCTATCCTTCACAAGCCATTTGTAACAAAAATTCAGAGATTATTACCAAAACTTAAAACTCTTTTTCATAAGTAAATCAATTATCACAAAGCATGGCTTTTCAAAATATCAACACATTAGTAACCCCCCCAGGGGAAGCCTCTTTGCGTACAATCAGGTCAAAGGAGTTCTCAATAAAGAGCCAACCCATACCAACCCCCGTTGCCAAATACTTGGCTATCCATGACTATGGGCCAAGACAACTGACCACAGTGAATATAACATCACACCACACCATGACCCAAAACCTAAAAACATTGAGTACATAGGTTTGTTCTTTTGTACTGCTATCTTTAGTACACTCATTCTTCTTAAGGGCTCCAAACACACTTGAATTCTCAACAGTTAGCTATTAAACCCAAAGGCAAAATAAATAAATACCTGACTCTTTTGCCAACTGCACGAATAGAATTATCTTCAGACTTCCTTGCTTCCATGCAAGAATGGCATGTAAGTCCCACTCTTTCCACAGTTGAAGTAGGGAAACACCCTATTGGAACAATAATGATAACAACAACAATAAAATAAGTGTCCAAAGCAATCGACAAAGAATAAACAAAATTAACATATGTAATCTTCAATTTGATTCTTAGTTTTCCCAACAGAAAAAAAAATGATGATCATTGTGACAGCAAAAAACACAATGACTCCAAATAACAAAAGCAAAGCGCTTACCTCTGCAGCTCCTGCAAGTAAAGTACTTTTCTTCAGGCGGCAAACAAATAAAATTTTGAATGGTAGCTTCCAAAGTATGTAAAGGAGCTGCCCTACATACTCCCAATAGTTCAAGCAAACTCTTCCCATTTTCAAAGCAGATATATTGGGTTGCCCTCTTATATATTTTGCAGGCATGAATCTCAAATTGAGAGGGGGGAATAATCTACATGAACAGAAGGAACAAGGAAGAACAAATGAAAGAACATTCTCAAACATAAAAATTAGAAACAACTAAGTTAGGTAACGGGTACTACTGGGTAACCTAACCATGACCCAAAGAGGAAAAATGACAATGACAACTCACTCTGCGTCCATTGCACAGACAGCATGAGCACAATATCCCCCCACCTGCAATTACACCCTGCAATCCCGAATCTGAAGCCTACAAACATACCACATCAATATTAAACTCAGTAGGCAGAGTAAAATTATCTAGGCAGATGCTATGGTATAGGTGGTTCACGAATCTAGAAATTCTCAATCCAAACCTCCATCAATCTTTCTCAATTCTCTAAAATCATTTGATATATTATTGAGATGCATCAAAATTAGCGTCTTTTGCATTTTTATTTAACACCGTTAATTTTCATAAATCTTAAGAACACATCAAATGATTTTAGATTTGTCTAGAACTTTACATGCATGATTTAAATAATATAAACTTTCAATCCAACGAAAAAAATTGAAAAAAAATGTAAAAATTAAAGAGAAATAGAGAGGATTGAGAGAGATTGACGAAAATTTGGATTGAGAAGATCCAAACTTGTGGTTCACCGTAGGCCATTGATTAAAAGTTTCTCGAAACACTAACGACAGTCGACGACACTCATTGGAAGTATAAGTTAATGGTCTTCTTAATTTTTATGGCTGAGAAAATGACTGACTGATGTTAGTTTGATAAAACAAGGAAAAACAAATATGTCAGTTGAAACTCAGCTCGTCTTGAATCAACTCCAATCAAGTCACTATCTCAGCGTAAAGACAAAGGAGAACTTCCAAAGAATTTCATCAATCGTCGTTCGAGTTAACTTTTAAGTATTGGTCAACTATGGGCCACCTCACCCTAGAATTTCCCTAATAATCTAATCTAATTCTAATATAATAATCTTCTAGGAGTATAATAAATTAATATTCCAATTAGATTACATAATAATAAAATAAACAACTATTAGCACCGGATACAAATGAATTAAATCGTATTTACAATATTCACGTTAATTAAAGCATTTTGTATCCAAATTCCAAATGAGTAACTCAATTTCTCAGTCAATAATAAGTACAAATTACCATTTCAGGCAAAAATAAAAAGAATTCAAAATTAACATAACATATGGCTCTATCTAATTAAGCATTGACATAGACACCGACACCAATTCATAGAGATGTTAAAAATTTGAGAAAATGAAAATGAAACAATGTAAGCACGCTTCGTAGCACAATTGATTCGTTCATGACAAAAATGAAAGAAACTAAAATGTAAATGAAAGGAGTGAAGGAAGAAGAAAATAACCTCCTTCTTGCAACCGACGTAAACAATTGGAACACCATCAAGCAAACCAGTATCGAATAGCTCCTTCACAGTCATAGGCTTCTTGTTCACCACAACGCTCTTCGTATTTGTATTCTCCTTCGCAACACGGACAGTGACGTTAACAGCAGAAGCATCTTCTTCTGATTCAACTTTCATCTTATACGACGGTTTCCGTTGCCGTTTAGACGTCCACAAAACGACATCGTTACGTACCGCCTCAGCAGAAACAGTTTCCACTTTAACTTGCACATTTTCTTCGGTTTTGAGTCTCTTGGATTCCTCGTTCTCGGAATGATTATTGATCCTCTTTCGTCGTGTGTAAACGAAGTAACCGTTCACTACTAACTCACCTCGCCGTTGCTGCTGCTGCTGCATCTTGCAACTGTCGTTTTCGGAATTATGAAACGCGGTTGCCGTTTCGAGTTTTTGGTTGATAGCGTCGTCCATGGACAGGTGTCACGTATCGGACGGTGAATTAGAAGGAGTGAAAGTAAGTGAGTAATTACGCGGAGGGAGTGATTGGGAGGTGAATGGAGGAAGAGGACATTGGAAATGGAGAGGAGAGAGTAGGGTTTTGGAGAGAGGAGAGAGAGAGAGAGAGAGAGTTTCAGAGATTTGGATTGAGGATGGGATTGGGGGAGGAGGTGGAAGACGAGGGGTCCACGAGTTTGACTCACTGAGTCACTCGTAACTGACTAGCTCAGAAAATGTGACGAGGCGCGATCGATTGGGTGTGGTCATGACGTCGAGAAAATTATGTAAGGGAAAAGAGAAGGTGTGTAACATTCTTTCCCTAGATTATTTTATCCTAAAAAATGACGGAAACTTACCTAGTGGAAAATTGAGGATAATTATCCAATCAGTAATGTTATATGTAGCGAAGCATATGTTGGTGCAAGATAGCGACCGTGACGGTGGGTTAAAAAGAGATGGTAAATCGGTTAATTTTCTTGATTGGGGTAATGGTATTAAATAGCCAATCAAAATGATTCGTGATGCGCTTGTTATACAAATTTTGTCACATTCTTCGTTCTCATTTTCTAATTCATACTCAAATTTTCAAGTGATATGTTTGATGGATATATCTTCTCAAATAACCTTCACACAAAAAAAGGTTTTATTTCTCAATGTTTTTAGGTTTTGGCCCTATGATTTGATGTTAATTTAAAAGTAAAGTTTGGTTTCAATTAAATGGAGTCATGTTCAAAGTTTGAGATGGGTCATAAATATATATTTTGAGTTGATACAAATGAAAAACATTATATAAAACAACAATGAATAGAGTAAAACCAATTGATAAGCCATTGGGCCTACACGTCGAGTTTGTTAGAAAAAAAACATTTAAATGAGAATTCAACTTCTTTTTTTTTACAGTCTTTCCAATACCTACCGTGGGAGTGATGGTTAGAAAAACATGACCACCTTCTTCAAATTCTAAGAGTTTTCTTCTGTTATTGGGATATCTCTTTTGTCGACTTTGAGCTACTAACATCTTATAGTTTATCATCCTAATCTTTGATGTGGTTTCTCTAAGAATATATAGTCAGAAGATTCTTGTCTCCAACATATGACCAACACAAAGGTGTCATACACTTACGACCATACAAAACTTCATAAGGCATCATACTTATAATTGAATGGTAACTATTGTTGTATGCAAATTCCACTAATGGAAATTGTGCATCCCAACTCCCTCTATCCTATGAAACACAAGTTATAAGCATGTCTTTTAAAGTTTGAATGGTTCTCTTAGTTTGACCATCTATTTGAGGGTGGTAAGATTTACTAAGACTCAATTGGGCTCCAAATGCCTTATGGAATGCTTTCCAAAATTGGGAAGTAAATTTGGGATCTCTATCTAACACAATTCTAGTTGGCATGAAAATCTTAACCATCCTAAGTGTGTTGAAAATAGTTTTCACTTTGAGAAAGTGGACTGACTTGGCTTACCTATCTATTATTACCCATATAGAATCAAGCCTTGATTTGGTACAAGGAAAATCCACTACAAAGTATATAAGTATTTTATCTCATTTCCACTCCATAATTTCTAAGGGTTGCAGCATACTTGTGGGTATTTTGGTGTTCAATCTTCACTTTTTGGCATACTAAGCATTTGACAAAAAAATATCCTATATCATTTTCCATTTCAGGCCACCAATAATTCTTCGAAATATCTTAATACATTATTGTGGCGTCATAGTATATTAACAACTCTTTCTTATAAGATTCTTCTAGAATCACTCTCCTTAAATTCTTACCACTAAGTACATAAGTTATTCCTTGATAGAGGATGAACCTTTTTGAAGCAATTAAGAAATCAAGTTGGATTTTATTGGGTTGTAGTTCTCCATCATATTCATGTGTTTGCCTAGTTCTATCATGAAGGTCACACATAATCTTTAAAGGAAAAAAGAAACACTTTAGCATCTAGTGGAATCATGCTCATGTTGATATTCTTAAATTCCTCTAATAAGCCCATCTCACCAACACCATCATGTGGGTTATGTGGAGGGATTTTTTACTTAGAGCATTAGAGACTACATTTGCTTTACTCTGTTGGAATTTTAATTCAAAATCATAATCTTTCAAAAACTCCATCCAACAATCTCTATCTCATGTTCAATTATATTTGGTAAAAAAAGGTAAATATTATGGTTGTTAACTCAAGGTCATGGATAAGATAGTTTTTCTCATGTGATCACTATTGTCTAAAGGCATATGATACAACTTTGTGGTCTTGCATGAATACACACCCTAAACCCTTTAAGGGTGCATCATAATAAACTTTAAAACCTAAGGATGAGTTAGGGATCACTAAAATAGGTGTCTAGAAGTACATGATTGTTTGAAAGCCAACTCATCCCTGGATGACATCCATTCCTTTCAAAGGAAGATAAAATAGATCAATTGGATATGAAGAAAATACAAAATCTTTTCTTCACAATCTAAAAGTACGTGATTGATTGAAATCCAATTCATCCCTACAATGGCCTCCATTCCTTTTAAAGGAAGATAAAACATATCAATTGGATAGGCTCTATCATATACAAAAATACGACAACCATCACATACAAAAGAGGTTTCTACACTGCTCTCAGTCGCTGTGGAGACGACCATATGAGGAATTAGTTCGGTTAATTTAAAACTTAGGCGTAAGAAACACTCAATAGAAATAAATGACTGGGAAGCACTCGAGTAAAAAAAAATGAGAAATGGTTCATTGTTTTGAAAACATTTATCTACATTCAAATCATTGTTTCCCTTAGCCTTCTTAACATCAAGAGTATAGACTTTTCCAATAGAAGAGTTTATTTGAGTCGGATAGCCTCTTCAACTTCCTAGGTGGACAATCATGAGTAAAGTGCCCCATCTGCTTATGCTAATAACATGCATTTCCTTGATTGGACCTTCCATACATAAGACAATCACTTGCATCCATTGGCCAGAGTGCATACAAGCTTTGGGGTTGCTTTACTTTGTTGGGAGACATTTTAACCTTCAATTTTTGAGTATTCTTAAAGATATTCTTCCTTTGTTGCCACTTGGACCGCCTATTCTCCCTTAGACCTCAAACTTTCTTCAACAATGTAACTTTCTCCCTTAGATAGACTTATAACAACACTTTTTAATGATAAAAAAATGTTGACTAAACCTACAAGAATGTTTAAAGATAGCGCTTACAAGTTCTATTGTTATTAAAAGCATAAAAAGTTGTTGTCGAAACATTTTTTTCTTGGTGTGGTATACTAATGTAATTTTGTAGGAAGTTGGTTCAGGAGTGCAAGCAACACATTTCATGTCACACACTCTATTTGATTGGTTAAAATTCATATAGGTCCCACTAAATCATATGAGTTCCATATAAATTGGGTAGGATCCATGTGGATTTTAACCAATAAAAAAAATGTATATTAAAGAGTGTGTTGCTAGCATTATTCAAATTAGTAATTTTTTTTGTATAATGATGTATTTTTTTTCTTCTAGAAGTTAGTAGTCTTATGAAGGTGCAAACACGAGAAATGGGGTTGAATTGTGTTTGACTAACTTGAATACTTTTTGGTTTTAAAACAAAACCTATTATGTATGAATTAAAACAGAGTTAGCAACGGATATAAAGTAAATAAAAACTCAGAATTTTATACTGGTTCACCGTTAACTAGACTACGTCCAGTCCCTTCACTTTGAAGGATTTCACTAATTCAAAAACCTTGAATTACAAAGTACCACTGACCCTCCAAGTCAGTCTTCTCAAAAAGTCTAACAACCCTAGACTTTTGAGGAAAAGAACCTTGAACCTAATTGCTAAGTAATCTGCTACTCCTTCTGACTCCCTCATATTGTAGACTCTACTTCAACAACTTAGACCCAACACAAGGGAAAGAAAAACTTAGAGTACTTGCTTCTGGAAAGCGGATACTCACAATTGACCTCACTGAAAACTCAAGTATTTTGCTTTTGGAAGTCTATGACTCTCAAGTATTTTCGATGCTAAGTCTTCTGCCTTGAGCCTCCTTTTATAGATGAATAATTAGGGTTTCTTCCATGCTTAAATTCAAGATGTATCTTGTCTAGATTCTCTTGCAAAAATAACTTGGCCAATCGGGTTTCACTTAAATAAAGAACATATCTTTTTAGCTCTAGATTGCCTTTGAAAATTCTGCTGACCAATCATGTTTCTTTTAATTTCAAACCATATCTTTTTAAGCTTCAGATTGCATTCGAATTTCTCCAAGTCTTCAGTAATTTTTTAATCAAATCCCCTTAATACTTTGATCAAATTTCTATCAAAATTTAATCAAGTCTTCTTCGAATTTTAATCAAGTTATTACTGATTTTCATCATGATTAAATCTGGACTATTTGATCTTCTGATCTCGTCCACATCTGGACCATACAATTTGATGTGCTGTGATCCTATGATCTCGGCCAACACTGGACCACATGTTTTGATCTTCTGATCTCGGCCAATCACTGGACCATATGATCTGATCTTCTGATCTCGACCAACACTGGGCCATATGATCTGATCTTCTGATCTCGGCCAACACTGGGCCATAATGTTTAAATCTGGACCATTGATCTGAACATTTTCCCTCTGATCTGGACTAAATTCTGGACAGAGTCTGGATTGAACTGAAATTAAATCTGGACTTATGATATTTTAATCTGGACATTTACCTTCTGATCTGGATCAATTCTGGATTAAATCTGGAAAATCATTTCTTCTGATCTGGACTTAGTTTTATACTCTGAACCATGATATCTTCTGGTCTGGACCAAATATGAACCAAGTCATTTGTTTTGAACCAGTTATCTGAAGCTCTGATTAAGTCTGGACTGATTCTTATAATTACTACCAGGCTATCTTTTGATCAGAATTAATTCTGGACCAAGTCTGACTTATGATTCCTTTTGGTATGGACCAAGTCTCCCTCTGACAAGCTTCCTTCTGGTCTGGACCAGGTCTCCTTCTAGACTCTGCTTCCTTCTGACCTGGGCCAAGAAAGATATCATCTGATGAAGTTATTTAACCTTTGATGATATCTTCTGATATCCTCTGGTGGTGTATCCTCTGGTGCCTTCAGGATGCATCCTTTGGTATCTTCTGGAGGTGTATCCTCTGGTCTGATTTTATCCTCTGGTAACTCATCTTCTGCCTCTGGTGACTTCATCTTCTGGTGGCATCTTCTGCCTTTGGTGACATCATCTTCTGGTGACATTTTATATAATAATTCTAAGTACAAAATAAGATTACATGGAGTGCTTTTGTAAACATCAAAATCCTAAGTACTTAGAACCAACATGGTTCCAACAATCTCCCCCTTTTTGATGATGACAAAACCTTAACTTATTTTGTTAGCATATCACTTATTTAAAAAGACTTTGAAAAAATTCGAAGTACTTGAAATACTCCCCCTAAGACCAATCTTTCCCCCTAAGTTTAATAATGACTTTTTCTTCTCCTTTTCAACTCCTTCTTAAATCACTCTTTCTTTTCTTCTTTTCTCCTCTCCTTTTCAACTCCTTCTTTATTCTCTCTTCACATTGCCTCTCCTTTTCAACTCCTTCTCTTTTCACTCTTTTTTTTTCTCTCTCCCTGTTTTCTCTCCTTTTCAACTCCTTCTATTTTCATATCTTTGTTTTTCACTCCTCCTTTCTTTTTATCTCTCATTTTCCTCTCTCTCCCCTTTTTTGTCATCAGCCAAAAAGAGGTCCTACTATTTTTTTTTCTCTTTACAAAATACATAAAGTAAAAACAAGAAAATAAAAGACATAAAGTAAAATTACAAGAAAATTAAAAACTCCTAAGATGACTACTTGAGCTAGTCAGATACGGAGATAATGTTGAGATGCTTCTTGATGAACTCGAACCTATCTTCAGGTAATGCTTTGGTAAAGATATCAGCCCATTGATGATAAGTGCCCACAAACTGGATGCTTAAAGTCCCTTTTTGAACATGGTCCCTAATGAAATGGTGTTTTATTTCAATGTGTTTGGCTCTAGAGTGTAAGATAGGGTTCTTGGTTAGGTTTATGGCTGAAGTGTTATCACAGAACAAAGGGATATTGGTTTCAAAGATGTTGTAATCTTCAAGTTGATGTTTCATCCAGATTAACTGTGAGCTGCATCCTGCTGTTGATATATACTCAGCTTCAGCTGTTGACATGGCAATGGTGCTTTGGCTTTTGCTTGACCAATAGATCAAATTATCACCTAAGAATGTGTAGTTGCCACTTGTACTTTTCCTTTCCAACTTGTCTCCAGCATAGTCAGAATCACAAAAACCTCTTAGTTTGTAGGTGAGGGTTTTCTTGTATAACAAGGTAAGGTTGGTGGTTCCTTTAAGGTATCTCAAGATTCTTTTGACAGCAGTTAAATGGGATTCCCTAGGGTCAGCTTGAAAACGAGCACAAACACAAATACTAAACAAAATGTTAGGTCTAGAAGCAGTTAGGTAAAGAAGGGATCCAATCATACCTCTGTATGTTTTCTGGTCTACCTTTTGGCTGGTTTCATTTTTCTCAAGTGAGCAGGTTGGGTGCATGGGGGTGGCCATAGGCTTACAGTCACTCATCTTGAACTTTTTGAGAAGTTCTTTAGTATATTTAGATTGGTGAATGAGTATACCTGATTTACCTTGGTGAATCTGAATTCCCAAGAAGAACTTAAGTTCTCCCATTATGCTCATTTGGAACTCTTTCTGCATTAGGTCAGAAAACTCCTTGCACAAAGTGCCATTAGTGGATCCAAAGATGATATCATCAACATAAACTTGAATAATCAAAATATCATTTTTAATGGATTTCCTAAATAGAGTATTATCAATCTGGCCTCTACCAAATTCATTCTTAAGCAGAAAGTTACTAAGTCTGTTATATCATGCCCTTGGTGCTTGTTTTAAACCATATAAATATTTTTAAGTTTAAAAACATGGTTTGGAAAATCAAAATTTTCAAATCCAGGGGGCTGTTTGACATAGACTTCCTCACTTATATAGCTATTTAAGAATGCACTTTTAACATCCATTTGATACAAAATTATATCATGATTAGCAGCAAATGATAAAAGAATTCTAATTGCTTCTAACCTGGCCACTGGAGCAAAAGTCTCAGTGTAATCAATACCATCCTGTTGACTGTATCCTTGAGCTACAAGTCTGGCTTTGTTCCTTACCACTTCACCTTTTTCATTGAGTTTATTCCTGAACACCCACTTGGTTCCAATAATATTTTTGTTTGGTCTGGATACCAGATCCCAAACATCATTCCTTTGAAATTCATTCAGCTCTTCTTGCATTGCAAGTATCCAACCTTCCTCTGCCAGAGCTTCATCAACATTGGTTGGTCTGCATCAACTTCTGGTTCTGGAAGATCTGTAACAGCATCTGATTCTGGTAAATATCTAGATTTCTCTTTTGACTTATCTTGGCTGTTTCTGACTTGATCAGATTTATCTTTTGAAGATTTGTCATGTGTTGCTGACTTGCTTGTATCATCTACCTTTCCAGGTACATCTGTTTCTTCTACTTCTGCTTCTGCTCCCTTTTGTTCTGGTCAATATGCATCAGTTTCATCTTGCTTTGACTTTTCAGGTCAAGTTGTTTGTCATAATACAAATTTTAATAATTAATAATTGAACTAAATACAACCAAAGCATTAATTCTGCTTCTGGTGGTTTCTGTTTATTTTTGAAACCACTGAACTGGCTTTACTATTTCTGGTGATTTGGATGAGTTGGATGAATCTGATAATTCTGGGGATTTGGATGAATCTGATGATTCTGATGATTATGATGAATCTGATAATTCTGATAATTCCTGCAGTTATACTGATTCTGATAATTGAAGTAATTTTGATGATCATACCTGAACCTTTGATACTGATACCTGTTATGGTTCTAGTTTTGGTTCCAGTACTGATTCTAATTATGGTTACAGTGTTGGTTATGGTTCCAGTTCTTGTGCCTCTGATACTGGTTCCAGTTCTGGTTTCAGTTCCTGTTCTGATTCTGGTTCCAGTTTTTATTCTGGTTCCAGTTCTGATTCTGGTTCCAGTTCTAATTCTGATTCTGGTTCTGGTTGAGTTGATTAGACCTTCTTCCATCAGACTCAGATTGCCTCTGTCTGGTTGTAGCAGGAACATAAATCTTCTTCTGCTTGTGCATTGCCAACATCCATTGTCCAGGCACCATTGTTGGTGTTTCCTTTTGGTTGCTCAGAATAACTGCAATATAGACAACTTGATCTTTTGGTACCCAGAACTGATTGGGTACAGGTTTGTTAGTTTTAACAGCTCTATGATCTTGTTTAGATTTTACCATTGGACAAGATAATTCAGAGTGACCTTTCTTAGCACAAGCAATGCATAAAACATCATAATGAACAGTTTTAGTTTCAGCAATTGTTTCTGTAAAACCAAGACCTCTCTTTCCAATGTTATTGTTTCCATAAATCATAGATGCATATTTACTTCTTTCCATTCCATTAGAAATAAAGTTTTGAAAAATTGCTCATGCATATCAGATTCACAAACAGTTTTGGAAGTGGAACAAATATTACTTTTGAGAGTTTGGTTTTCAGATTTGAGTCTTGCAACTTCAGTTTTAAAATCCTTGTTTTCAGTTGCATACTCAGAATTTTGATTCTTTAAAACTTGGACTTCTTTGGTCAGATTTTTCTTATCTTCCCTAAAAGTTTTCAGTTTTAAAGACATATTATTGTTTGTATTTAAAAAAATATTTTAAAGCATCAATTAATTTAGATTTAGTGAGATCATAAAATACATTATTGTCTTTATCTTCTGAATCTGTTCTAGAGCCTGAGCTGTATCCAGAACTTGAGTTGGTATGAGCCATCAGAGCCAGAATTGCTTCCTCATATGTGCTTCCAGACTTGCCTGAATGACTGCTTTGGTAATTCTTCCTTCTGCTTGCTTTCCTTCCTGAAATCGTGCCTTTATGAAGTCCAGAGGCAGACTTGATGTGTGCCATCATTGTTGTTTCTTCCTCTTCTTCATCAGATAATTCTTCTTATGATTCTGATGCATCCCAGGCTGCCATCAAACCATTCTTTTTGAATCTGGAACTCTTCTTGTGTTGTTTTCCTTTTTCTAGATTTGGACATTCTGACTTAATATGTCCAGGTTCATTGCATCCATAACAGATGATGCTCTTCTTGTCAGATTCTTCCTTTCCTTTGCTGTTATGTTTCTTCATGGAGCCTCTCCTCTTCCTGTTTTCCCAGATCTTAACCATCTATTTGGTTAAGTAAGCCATATCATCACAGTCACTGTCGCTGTCCTCTTATTCTGGTAATGCCCTTGCAGCTTTCTTCTGTTTCGACTTCAGGGCCAGATTCTTCTTCTTCTTTGGTTCATCTGCTTCCAGTTCTATTTCATGAGACTTGAGTGAGCTGATCAGATCTTCAAGTCTTAAGTTATTCAGATCTCTGGCTTGCTGAACTGCAGTAACCATTGGTCTCCAGTTGGTTGGTAAGCTTCTTAGAATCTTCTTGACATGATCTGCTGTTGTGTAGCTTTTCTTCAAGACCTTCAGTCCAGATATAAGAATCTGGAATCTACAGAACATTTCATCAATGTCTTCATCGTCTTCCATCTTGAACATCTCATACTGTTTGACTAGTATATTAGCCCTTGCTTCTTGAACCTACTAGCTTCCTTCATAGGTCATAACCAGACTGTCAAATATGCTCTTTGCTGTTTCTTTATCTGTGCATCTGTCAAATTCCTTGAATGTGATGGCATTGATCATGATGGTTTTGGACTTGTGATGCAGTTTGTATAATTTGCTCTGGTCTGGTTTCATATCTGCCATGCCCAGTTCTTAAGTTGGATCTCCTGGAACAGTAGGTGCATTGTATCCTTTGACTACCAGCTTCCATAATTCAGGATCTTGAGATATGAAGAAACTTCTCATTCTGTCCTTCCAATACTCAAACCTGTCTCCATCAAACAGTGGTGGTCTGTTGATGTTGCCTCCAAAATCATCTTTGGATTATGCCATGTTGTTGACCCTTTGGACTTTTCCTCAAACACTAGTTAAGTGTTCAGCCTTGAGATTGAGCTCTGATGCCAATTAAAGGTGCAAACACGAGAAAGGGGGTTGAATTGTGTTTGACTAACTTGAATACTTTTTGGTTTTAAAACAAAACCTGTTATGTATGAATTAAAACAGAGTTAACTTGAATACTTTTTGTGTTGTATTTCATTTTCTACTTTTCTAATTGTTTGTGTCATTTTTTACCTACAATTATTATATATATTTATTTTTACTGCGAAAGATACTTTTATATAAATAATTTAATATATTTTAAAATTTAGAGACACCTAATATGTGTGATTTTGGTTTTGTATCCAATGGTTGGAGGAGTTGAGGTAACATTCACGAATAGATGTGAATATGCTATATGGCTAGGAACCTTAACTGGAGATTAAAAACCTCAACTGTCAACAACATGTTTTCAGATGGTCGATTTTGTGGCTGAACTGTGTGCTCCTTCGACAACAATGGAAAGTTTAGTTGTGTCACTGTTGATTGTGCGTCTGGTCAAGTGGGGTGCAATGGTGCTGGTGCAATACTGCAAGCAACATTGGTAGAAATAATAGTAGCATCGGAGAACAAGATTTCAACGACGTGAGCAATGTGCATAGGTTCAATGTACCAATGTAAGTAACGCCACAAGGTGGGAGTGGCGACTGCAAAATCTCTAGTTGTCCAGCGAACATCAATGTTGTGTGTCCTTCTGAGCTTCAAGTGTGAGGTTCAAATCGGAGTGTGATTGCATCCAATATATATAGATTTGTGGGGGCAAATTCAACCTAAAACTTAGTGTGATACACACATTTTGAAATTTATTTAGGCAACCTTCATCATCATTAGTTTCATCTTCGTCTTGTTCATGATTTGCAGCATATCCCCAACAAAAAGTTCAACATTCACAAGTTAGAATTTTTAATGGTGCACCAATGATATGAAATCAAAGAAAACAAAAAAAATTCAATTATGAATACAATTCACAATGTTGAGATAAGTACGAAACATATTTTTTAACTCAACAATTCAAAACATGAATTTGACTCAAAATAAAATTTCCAATGTTACTAATCCTTTTATCATTCAAAAAGCAGAAAATAGAATTGTGCGATATCAATCACCAAAATAAAAAATCAATAATGAACGTAAATTCAAAAATTAAATGAGTTAAGGGAAAAAGAAAAAAACACATCGATTTGGCTCATCTACTTTCTCGTCACATGTAGAGTACATTCAATACACTTTCAAAGAATGACTGTTTCTTCCTTTATAATTATCAATTAGAGCATTTACAAGATTCATCAGCAATTATTACTTGGTTTTAACCCCAATACCTTATTTCCTAAATGCTCCAAACCAGATATATTGAAACACCCTCCGAGATACAATCTGAACACTTATCTTCAAGAAGAAGATGACCTTCAATTCTTGCAAGATAACACCTAGAGTAAATCTTACTATAGACCCCGAAGAAAATCCCTATTTAGTCCTTCCATGTGATAGTAATCGTTATCCCATTAATTGCTCACATTTGGAATAATCATTGCAACAAGAGATATCCCCTCTCTTGGTATTTCTCACTCAAAGATTTACTCATAAAAAATACTTGAACCAAAGAAAGTGTTTAATCTAAAAGGAGTTCAGGACCTTTATAAATTGACTTATAAACATGTGAGTCAATTCTAGTTGGCACATGACCGACAATCAACCTATGCAACCAGAACATTGGCACAAGGCCCCAATTAAGGAGGCCCCAATTTTTTTATATATTATACCTGACTTTTAAAAAATTGCATTGATATACTTAATTTTGTACATTGAACACTCTAAAATTTTATATTTGCATCTTTTGCCTAGAACAAATACTCAATTTCCCCACCACTGTGAGTCTGTGACAGCGACTATAGCTTACTGGCGCCACCCCCAACAACCAAATGTTATAATTTTGATGTTAGGGTTTTGTGATTTTAGGGATCAAATTTTTAGATTTGAATAGTGCATTCAAGCACGCTAAGACGACCTTGATGGTGGAGCATGGTAAGCAGCAACTGTTGTCACAGACTCACAATAGAGAAAATGGGTATTTATTCTAGATATAAGGTGCAAATATAAAATTTTATAGTGTTTAGCATAAAAAATTAAGGATATCAATGCAATTTTTCAAAGGTTAGAGTATACCTTGATAAAAATTATGGCCCTTCCTAATGACATGTTGATTGTCAACCATGTATTTGATCACCCCCTAAAATGGTCAAACCACCACCAGCCATAACCGCTGGCTCAAAAAGGTTGAAGTTAGGCCAAAATTACAACCACATTTCCTTTTAGATTGATCAATTTCGAGCCGAATCCAACCGAGTTCCACACTATTTTCCAGGTTTCATAAAACTCATGTATTTGTCACTGTTTTTTTTTTTTTTGGTATCATAAAAATCACATGTTTCTCCCTTTGGGTATTCATATTAAAAAGGAGACAAATAAGAAGAAAAAGGAAACAATAAAGAAGGACACATAGAAGAAGAAGGCCAATGTGTCGTCACCTGAAATTAATAAATCACATTATTTTATCAAAACTAATTCCTCAAACATGCAAAGAAGAAGGATGTGTCATTGTTGACTTGGAATCGAGATGTCATTGATGATTGCTTGGATGAACAAAAATCCTTGAAGGAGATTTTATGGTTGTGGTCCTTTTTAAGGTATGGACTAATTTAGGAATTATGTTTGATAAAACTAATATTTGTTTTCCCCCACATTTTAAATTCTTCTTTTTCGATAGGGATGGACATAGAATCGAGGCATGACCTAAACAAAATAAACCATAGACAAAATGATGCAATTGGGCGGGTGGTAGTTAGGTCACGAGTCCCTAAAACCTATCAAACCTTATTATTTTTTTGAAAAATACTAAGCCTTTATTATTAAAATAGATTTTTTTATATTTTTCACACCCATAATCAAAGAGGTAGAGTTAGCATATGCGAGATGCAAAAAAATAAACCCTGGCGCCTTCTTTTAATCTCTCATCCCTTTTTGCTCTAGTTTATCTTCTTTGTACAAAGACCACGGACTCTATGATCTACCCCTTTCATAATACTGCTACACACATGCACAACAATGACAACACTATTCTAAGTTCTCCACGACCTAACTAATATGCTTATTAGAGCTCTTTTCACTTCCTTTATACTAGATTTGTCCATGGGCATTGTAGTTTTTGTCCTTAACTCCATATTAGTCCAAAATTATTTCTTTTGCCATTCTCAGCACAAATCTGCTAAGGATCACCTCTTCCATCTTCTTGATCATCATATTTAACCAAGTTTTGAACTTTTTCTACTCCATAGACAATTATTGTTCCTTTAATTAGAATATGAGTGCTTGTTTCTAATGAGATGGGTGATTGTGCAAAAGAGGTTATATCATCTTTAGTAAAAAAGATTAACCAACTGAAGAAGAAGTAAAATGAGTCAAAGCGAACATCTACAATATCCTTTTCGCTTGCATTTTGTATTTAGATCCCTTACTAACACTAATAAAAGCAAACACCTAGGTTGAACGAAAACCCTTCTCCCCCATTCAACAAAACCCATCCCCTGTTCATATGAAAGTCTCTAACTATGAAAGACCATCATATAACTTTAGATCAGAAAAGTCATCATTTGCTTCTAATTACGAAAGCTATATTTTGATACAATAACTTTGACACTTAGTAAAAACCATCATTTGCCACAAACTACATTTTTTGTTTCTTTCCAATTGTGTTCAAGATTCTTCGGTGTACAAAACGAGCTCTTAGTTTGATTGTAAAATAGTATAAACCTATGTATGTTTTCATGTGTTGTTGTTTACTCCTTTTCTTTATTTATCATATACGAGTTTATTTTACTTAAACATTTTTAACTAAATTTGATAAGTTAGAAGATTTGTTTTGAGTAAAAAGTAAACTTTGAAAGCATATACACAAAGAAGGCCAGATGAAGGAGCATATATTGAGCCAAATGCAAAGCAATTACTAGAAGATAAATTTTAGGTTGTATTTGAAAAAATATGGGTAAACTATCTACAACCAATTAAAATCAGTCACATGTACTCTACTTGTTTTTTTTTTTTTTGAATTTATAAGTTTGACCTAATTTAAAAATTACACGTGGTTGATTATAATCGGTTGTGTTAAACTTAACCACAACTTTTTTTATGAGTGACTTAACCACAATGTTTTTGAAGAGTGACTTAACCACAAATTTTCAAATGATCATAGATTTGTATTCATGCCCTGCTCGTCATGGAAATTGTTTTAAGGGCAAAGAGGGTTTGACTAGACGAAGATGATGCTCATAGATTTATATTCTATGCATGAAATTGTTTTGATTAACTTTTTGTTGTAAAATTATTTTGATTAATTTTTTTAAGACTTTCTATGTACTTCTTTAGAATATTTTTCACGGTGCATCCTTGGTCCAAATATGTTGTACCAATTTGCATTTAGAAAATTAAATCATAACTTAAATATATGTTTGGTTCTTGTAAGTTAGCATTTTTATGATTTTCGTCCCTGTATTTTTATTTGTTTCAAATTTAACCTTGTAAGTTCAATTTTGTTTTAAAACCTTACGGTGACGAAAATCAAATGAAAGCATATATGTTTGGTCCTTGTAAGCTCACATTTTATTTTGTCCCTATAAGTTCATGTTTTTTTTTGTCCCTTCTTCTTTTGCCATGTCAGTTTTTTTTTAACAGTCACTAATGGCAAGGACGATTCCTCACCTCATGCTATTTATCCAAGTCACTATGTGATCTAGAATTTTTTTGGACTATAACTCTGATACTCATTTAATGATGTTGGATCGTTAATCCACCATGTACGCTTTGTTGATGTGAGGAATCAATAATGGGAAAAATTGATCACGTTGTATTTTTTGTTTACAAAGTGATGAATCAATTAGCCATATCTTTTTTTTTTGTTCTTTCTCTTGTAATATTTGACAATTAATTTATAATTGGTTGGATGTGTCCAGTGTGTTGGGAGTGGTTGAGGTTGATAATTTTTTGCAGCATAGAATGGTGGTGAAAGGCAAAAAGAACTACAAGGTGAGATATTTTATTTGAAGTATCGTGGTGTGTAGTTTGTGGGGATATGCATAACAAAATATTTTTTGAGGGGGGATTAGCAGATCATCTTAAAATTGAGGGAGGCAATTATGGATCATTACGCTAACCGTTTCAAATTTGTTCTCATTAATAGACCAGGGATTGAAAACCTTAAATTTATGTCTATTGGTGATCAAGATGCAATCATGTTGGAAATATCTTTTCGTGTCGATGAGGTGAAGTAGGCGGTGTGGGATTGCGATAGTTTAAAAACTCCAGAACCTAATGGAGTACATTTCAGGTTTATAAGGAATTTTGGGATGACATTGAAAGAGAATTCATGCACTTCATGACAGAGTTTCATTTCATTATCTATTTGATAGCAAAAAAGGGTAACCCTCAAAGTTTATCAGATTTTAGACCAATTTGTTTGGTGAGATGCATTTATAAAGTGTTGTCTAAGGTTCTAGCAAACAAGTTAAAAAAGGTGATATGTCATGTGATTTTAGAGAATCAATATGCTTTTTTTGCAAGGTAGAAAAACTTTAGAAGGTATTTTGATTGCTAATGAAGTGGAAGATGAGGAGAGAGAAAGAAAAAAAAGTTTATTATATTCAAGGTTGATTTTGAGAAATCCAATGATTCAATAGAGTGAGGTTATTTGGAGGAAGTTATGGCCAAAATGAATTTCCCAGCTAAATGGAGGAAATGGATCAAGGAATGTATGTCAACAGCTGCATCTTCAGTTTTAGCAAATGGTAGCATGATTGGGGAATTTCAACATGAGAGGAGTTTAAGACAAGGGGACCCTGTATCTCTTTCCTTGTTTCTGATTGCTACAAAAGGATTACATGCTATGATGTTTGCCTCAGTTAATGCATGTTTGTATAGAGGTTATCAGGTTGGTGGTGACGAGGAATTCATGTTGTCTCACTTGCAATTTGCTGATGATACTTTAGTCTTGGGTGAGAAAATTCGGGCCAATGTTAGAGCTCTAAAAGCTACCTTGATACTATGTGAATTGGTAACACGATTAAAGGTAAATTTTCACAAAATGTTGTTGGTTGGGGTGAATGCGAATCCATCGTGGCCAGAAGAAGTTGTTTTCATTTTAATACTTGGGTTTGCCTCTCGGTGGTAATTCTCATATGTTGACAGTTTGGTTACTTTCGATAGAGAAGATTAGATATAGATTGTTGGCATGGAAGAGTTGTAACTCATCAATGGGTGGTTGCCTTGTCCTTCTCAAAGTTGTTTTAGCGGCTTTATTGATCTACTTTCTTTCCTTCTTCAAGGCTCCATTAGGTACAATTTCTTACATTGAATCAATTCTTACATCTTGTTTTGTGGGTGGGGGTAGTGAGGAAGCCCGTAAATTCACTCGGCTAAGTGACATAAGTTTTGTCTTCCGCAAGAGAAATGTGGTTTAGGTGTATGTAGGTTGAGAGTTTGTAACTTTGCTTTATTAGAAAAATGGGGTAGGCGCCTGAAAACATATCAACATGGTCTTTGGTTTAATGTTTTGTCTCTAAATCATGGGTGCGATAGGACGAATGTCATTCTTATGTCAAATAATGATTTAAATTGGTGGCAAGATTTATCTTCGATGTGTGAGGGAGTGGGTATAGGAAAGTCGGGTTGGTTTAGTGATAGAATGTCGAGAAAGGTGGGTTATGGTAGAGATGGCAACATAACAACCCACATCCGGGGTACCCACTCGAACTCGTCCTGATTTAGGCGGAGAAAACCCGCTTTAATTGGGTGCGAGTGCGGGTTTTTCCCGAAATTAAAACTTGGTGGCGGGGATAAGTTTATCCACCCCGCTCCCGAACCCGCCCCACTAGTAATGTTATTACCATTTTTAAATTTTATATATTTAACATTTTTAAATATAAAAATTTATAGTCTCCTCTCTATAGAAATATAATTTTAATATTTTGTTAATTTTATTATTGTATAATAATAATAATAATAATTTTATTATATGAATTATAATAAATATGATTTTAAATTTATTATTTAATGTATATGAATAAGTGCAAGTGTGAGGCGAAGAAACTCAAACTTCGTCGCGCGGTGGAGATGATGACTTCAATTTCACATTAGATAAGAAATGAGGGCGGGTGCGAGGTTTCCATGACTAGGCAGGTGCACGGGTGGTGGAGACAAAACCCGCCCGTTGCCAAGCCTAGTGTTGGGAGTCTTACTTCTTTTAGGAGGAATCTTTGGTTAGAGGGTGGGGCTTTGTGTGAGCAGTTTAATATGTTATTTAGTTTAGTGGATGATAAAACAATTTCATTAGTGAAGATGAGTAGGCTTGGGTGGGGTGTTGATAGGGCATGGTGGAGGTGGAGATGAAATTTATTTATTTGAGAGTAGAATCTTATTTCATAATGCATTGATTTGTTGGAAACAATTGCTTTGTAGGAAAATGTACTCGATAAGTGGACTTGGTAACAACTTTGATGATATTACTCTGTCAAGTCAGCTTATCATATAATAGTGAACGCTTCGGGTGTGACAAATGAACCATTGTGTGACTTTATTTGAAATAAAGTGGCTTCACTTAAATTCTCTTTTTTTGTGTAAACTTTTGAATAGTAAGATAACAACGAAAGATAATTTGGCTTCATGTGGAATGCTTGAGTAACACTCAATTGCGTGTGTTGGTGGATGTGATTCGACGAAATCAGTTCAACATTTATTCTTTGAATGTCTTATTTTTGGTCGGGTTTAGGGAGAGGTTTTGGATTGGCTAGGGATTAAAAATGCTCTTCATAAGGAAACATTTTTACATGTTACACAGTTTGAAGATTTATATTTTGGTGATAAGTCAATAGGTAAAAAACTTCAAACAATTTTGGCTTAGATAAAAACTTTATCTTAAGGTTGGTTTGTATTAAGGGCATAGAGTAATTTCGATTGGAAATATTCTGACTTATGTATGAACCATTTAACCCGTTAGAATTTATTGAATGAGAAATTGTAGTTCGCCGCATCAATGAAAAATCATATGTATTGAAGAGACAATTGACATGGACTTTTCAATTTAAGATAAGAGGAAAAATTGTTGCTTGTTTCAAATAAATCAAATATAACATAACATATGATTGAAAAAATATCTTACCCTGCAACGATAAAGCACTCGAGCTGATTAGGGATTCCTCACAAAGCTTCTCAATATGTGACGACAAAGACGGCAAAACGAAATTTATGCTCGGATCATCACGTGTGGATGTAAGAGAACAAACACAGTTAGAGATTGGATGATGAAAAAAATGAAAACAAAGACAAGGTGATAAGCGTCAATTTTACTTGAAAATGATTTAGATTTAATGCACTTATCGACTTAAGTTGGTAGCGAATATGTTAGTTTAATACCAATTTTTTTAATAGTTGTATAGTTGTGATTATTTCATGAGAAAGTATTGAAAAGTTCATCTCATCATTTATTTTGTTCATGTAGAAAACAATGGAGTGAAAAAAAGCTTGAATGTCAAAACATGACAAAATTCGCTTAGCCAACATAAGATAGTTAAGCGAATTCAAGACAAAAGTACAAGGATTTTGGCAGAGTAGATTGACTAAGCTATACATAATTCGCATAGCCATTTTAGGCGGTTCCAAGAAACTCAAATTCTTTCAGCATGAAGAAATCTTGGACTCGTTAAGCCATTCATAATTGACTAAGCGAGTTTGTCACTTATTCACCTCATTGCTTGTGATATAATAGGAAAAATTGGAGAAGCAAAAAGGGATCTTTCGTTTTTCAGCAGCAAGACACGAACCATTGAAGAGCTTTTGAGGGACAAACTCATCTTAAGGCATCATTGAAGACTTTCTACCCTTTTGATCTCATTTTCATGGCTTCCATGAGTAGCTAAAATCTCTATTTGTTGAGATTAGATGTAATTAATCATATTCTCATGTATCTCTTTTGATTTCTATATATATATTTTAGTTACTCATCAATCTCAATGATTTATCTTTGCTTTTCATGTTTGTTATAACTTGATCTTTGATTTGAAGTTTTATTGCAAAATATTATTTGAATCTTGATTTAGGATAAATCATCTATTTGAATATGAATTTTAGGAATAAAATTAGGTTCAATAGTAAAAAATATCGGTAATTAATGCTACCATCGTTGTTAAACATTTAAGAAATCAATGTTTAAGAAAGAGGGTTGAACTCTCATCTCATAAGGAATTAATGATGTTTAATTAGTGATAATGATGTTATTGATGTGTATCATGGAATATATATGCTTAATCATTAGAATATTTGAGAAAGGTGGTTAATGAAATATAATCCCAACATTTTAATCTCTCAATTATTCCAAATTACTTTTATGGTTAATTCAATTTGATGCAATCAAAACCAATTTATTCTCAAACCTTTAAATTTAGGATTATAACTATTGTTGAACGGCATGATGTTACTCAAGTCCACGTGGACACGATGTCAAAGGTAGTTGTGAGAAATTGTTAGAGAGAGATGGCGGCGAAGACAAGAAAACAAACCGCATTAGAGAATGGAGAAAGAAAAGAAAAAGGAAGACATAAAAGAATAAATGAAACACAATTTAAACTATTGAAAAAGGAAAATAAAATATTAACTTAATTAACATAGTAACATTTGTCTATAAATCAAACGATAAACTGAAAAGAGTATAACAACTTATTTTTTGCCGTAAGCATCTAAAAACATAGTCACTAAGTATTACACATTTAAAAGTGCTTCACAAGCACCATCTTAGTCTCGAGTATTTGTTTAGAAATTAATTCATATTTTGGACGCAACTGCAAAAGACACTGAAACTACTTGAGACCAGTTTCCCTTATGATCAACTAAATGACTAATGAAATACATATAATTTGTGTTTAGTATCAGCCAATAACTACTGCAGAATTTTGCAATTGTCACCAGAATTGACATATGTGAATTGATTATCAATATATGTGGCCTACTAGAAAACACTAAACTCACTTGAAAATAGTTTTTAAATATTTTTTGTTTTGTTTTAAACTTTTGATTTGACAATATAAAGTTTAGTTGAGAGGTGAGTAAAATTTAATAAAAAATTATTTTATTTAAAATTTTAAATTTGAATTTTTCTAATCAATTTATCTTCCACTAAAATTTATTAATCATTTTAAATTATCGTTGTAATTTTTTAACATATGTAAAAGATAAAAAAAGGAAGTTACAAGCATAAAGAGGAGAAAGTTAGAAACATGAAGCACTAAAAAGATCACTGAGGATGAAAGGAAGATCCTAACTGTTTCCTAAGAGGTTACACAACACGTTTACCACAATAGATAGTGGACACCTTTAATATATAAGCTCTGATTGAATGTGATGCTAGCAGCTGCACTATTTCAGTCATCGGAGAGCCATTAAATGTGAGACCGGAGAATGCATATTATTTCTCAGTCTTAAATTTAATGGTTTTGCACCGAGTATGCCAATGTGCTGTTGACAGTGGCGGAACTTAAATAAATATTTTGGGTGTTAGAAATTTTAAAATTTTAATTAATAAATTAAATATATTATTTTATTATATATTAGAATTTTAGGTTATAATTTTGTAATATAAACACACAATGTTTTTTTATAAATACAACTATAAGAGAAGAAAATTGAAATGAAAAATTGCCCAAGTTTAGAAGAGATAAAAGTATATATTGATTTGGTTCTTATGTTTTGAGATGAAAATAATCTAAACCAAAAATACAACTAATTTGATTGAGTTTTTACAATTTTTCTCACAAAACTAAAATTAAACTAATGAATAGGATATTAATTTTGTTAAGCTCAATCAGGTTTATACTGTTAAAATAATCATGTAAACTTTTTTTAATAACAAAAGTATATAAATTACCACGAGAACAATAATATGTAAATAATTAAAAAAATTTAAATACAACACATATTTAAAATAATATTATCTAATGATTTTCTTTATATATCAGGATCGATTTTAAATGAAGTAAAATCATAATTTAATTTATAGAGGTTGAGATTATTTGATTATGTTCATAACTAGAACACACAAAAAAACTAATTTAATTTCTTTCAATTTTTTTTGGTTGAGCTTATCATATTACTAGTTTGATTTTTATATCTCTAACTAAAACTAAAAACACATACACTTGAAATCTAATTTAAAAAATATATTACATTTTTTTAATTAGTATTTTTTTTATAATTATTTTATAAGTTGTTTTTATTAAAAAAAAATTATTAGGGACTTTAGATAGCCGTGAACACCCTGTCTCCTTACCATGCTCCGCCAATGGCTATTGAGAATCCAATTCTTTGATACTAAGTAAGTGAGTAATTATGAAAAGATGCATAAACAGCAACAAAATAACATGATAATTAAGAGTAAGAGGTTTCGATATAACAACAATACTTCTTGGCCATTAGCATATAGAAACATACATTTATTTGATGCCTACTATAGTATTAGTAGGCATTTCATACAAACATAGCATGCACCTTAAAATTAAATAACATCACAACACCAACAAAAAAAGAAGGAAAATATAAGAAAAGAAGAGAGAGTACAATACATATTATTACATAATAGTGGTGTTGCTATTATGAAAGCTCTCCATCAAAGAACCCAAATCACAAAAGTGAATTGAGACAAAGGACTTAGATCCACTACCGCTGCTATATAGTACAATACAACAGCTATAGAATATCCAAACACTGATACGAAGGAATTGAAAAATGCCAAAGGATCGAAGTTGCCCTTTCCAAGAGAAATTCCCATCTACAAAAGAAGGTTAATTTCCCAGCAATCTTATAACATATTGTTTAAGCTTGAAAGAAAAGGACCATAGAAATTAACCATTACACACCATACACTTAATTCTCCACTACCCAACTGCCAATTTTTTCAAGAAATGGTTCCATATGGGGCAGAGGGGTAGCAAAGAAAAACTTGTTACATACTTGTGATGGAATGCAATTGAAAGAGGGTTTGAAATGGTAGGTTTGTTTGGGTGTTATAGCATCTGCTTTGTTGGTCTTAATAGCAATAGAAAGGAATGATGACTTAAGTAGTGACTTTTTGATTAAAGGGTACATTAAGTTAAAGTGATAAAGAGTGAAATAGAGGTTCCTAAATTAGCATCTTCCATAGGATATACTCTTGCTACCTATTTTGTTCAACAAATGACCAATACCTTTGTGAATTTCCCCATCACGTGTCTACTCCTTTTTTGCTTACACTTATTGTTTTTATTTATAGTTGTGATCATACTTGTCATCCAACGGTTGTTTCAAAACAGTCGCCGCTCAATGCTCCCTCAATTTCAGAAGGGGTAGCAAAAGATATACACAAATTTATCTCTGCGGTATTTTAAGTACGACCCATTTCACAAAATTGGTTTTTAAATTATTTTTTTCTCCTCAATGTGTATATCAAATATAAACATGTATGTGATGATCTTTTCTTAAATTTCTATTTTTTTTAAGATAAAGATGATAAATAAACTGTACACAATTGTGAGGTTTTAAGTTCGAATTTAAAATATGATATTTAACTTTACAATATCGATATTTTTTAATTTAACTAAACTTTACGAATTCTTTACATTTCTATTTAACTCTATTAAAAAAGCTCGCTTGGCTGTTAGATTGTTAAAATTTGTCATCTTAAAGATTATCCACTAAATTATTTTGGTAAGATTTTTTAAGGAGGGAGTTTCTTGAATAAATGATTTCCTTAATGTGTATTTTGATAGTATAATTTATTTGAGTCTGTCCGTTGATGTATGCTCTAATATGAGTGTTTGAGAGAGTATATAAATAACTTATAACATGTTTATAAGCTTTTATTATAATTTATTAAAACAATTTACTCACGTAAAAAATAAATAAATAAATTTACAATTTATATATGAAGATAATTTATCAATATTTTATCTAAAATTATAAAACAAGTTAAATATAAGCGCTTATTTAATAAACACTTGGCATTGTTTGGAGATTTGGGAAACTAAGATGGAAACTCACGTTCACTTGAATTTAGAAATCCTAGCTTCTATAATATTACATTGATATAGCTTTGGGACACAAGAAAATATTGCCCAACTTAGAATCCAAACATGCTCTTAATTAAACTGTTTTTTCACTAGCATTAATTAAACTATTTACTCAAACTTACTAAAACAAGAGATGATTTCACAATCCAAAGAAAACAAGAGATTATTTCACAATCCAAAGGAAGACCACACAGTATGTTTGAATGAAATAGTTGAAAATTTTAAGAAATTTAAAATTTTAAACAATTCAAATACTTCAATTACATTTCATTCATATAAATTTTGTTGTTTATTTTTTTATAAGCTAAATTAATTAATAAAAATTATAAGGGGTATTCCAACCCATTACATCATAATTCAAGCAAATACATTATCAACTTTACAAACACGTAATTGAATTATTCTACCAATCGAAATAAATATAGCTAAATTTCTTAAATTTTTTGCTTAACACCTATCCAAGATACTATTTTTATGCTTTCCACCGAACTATTTTACCACTACACCATTTTAATATCATTGCATTTTTCATGTTGCATAAGATCCAATATGTGGCAAATCATACCAAAACAGAAGCCTTATGAATTTGCTTCTATTTCAAGCAACATACAAACAAATTCAATTGCATTTCTCATGTTGTTCCAGAAGATCCAACATGTGGCAAACCATACCAAAATAGAAGCCTTATGAATTTGCTTATAGTTCAAGCAACTAACAAACAGATTCAAGTGCATAACCCCTCCTAAATTCTTACTTAATTTAATGTCTAACCAAGTACGTACCTTTTTCTAAATAGTAGCCAATTTTGGATAGCTAAACATACAATGATCCAAAGTTTCCACAATGCAAAAACAGAAAACACAAGATAAAGCATAAAGATATGTGATTATACCTCTTTTATGTAGATTGTCTCTAGTAGGGAGTCGGTCATGCATAAGTCTCCAACTGAACACACTTATCTTAAAAGGAATTTCCACTTTCCACAAAACATCCAAAACTTGTGGCAACACCTTTAGTGAAAATGATTGAGCACTTATCTTAAAAGGAATTTCCGCTTTCCACAAAACATCCCAAACTTGTGGCAACACCTCTAGTGAAAATGATTGAGTCATTTCAGACACAAGACAAGAATAAAATGATTTAACAGAAAATCCGCGAACTCGATCAAGAATCCAACACCTCACATAATTCACAAAAGGATTCAATTGTACTCCTTGCAACACATACAACAACTTATAGAGTTGTTGCTGCTCCTCATAGAATAGCTCTTGATTCCATGCAAATTATCACCGCCAACAATCAGCATCGAACGAACCTATATCACTTAAATTGCAAAATTAATTGATATAGCAACATAAAGTGCAGGAAAAAGATTCTTAAAAGTTAAAATACCCTGTCATTTTTTTTCCAAAACATAATACTTTGACCATTTCTCAATACACATTTGACATTGCACACAAACATGTCCGAATTCAGAGTTCCAATGTTGTTTGACAAGAGAAGATCCCTCCACCAGATTGATGAACAATTGTTTATTTAAAGTCAAGCTATTTTTAGAAAATTTCAAAAGTTTCAAGGCAAAAAATAAAAATAAAAATTTGAGAAAAAACTGAAATTTTAGAAAAGTTGAGGAAATATTTTGTAAATTTTTACGGACCAATTTTTTAAAATATGAAAAAAATAGGAACTAATGTGCAAATTTTGAAATATATAGAGACCAATTGTAAATGTAAGAATATTATATGAACCATTTTGTGATTCATATATTATAAGGTAAAGAAGGTATTTCAAATTCTTTATTTTTATGAGGTATTTGAAATTTTATAAATTTAGCTTTGACAAAATACCTTATAAAATCCATTTCATTTAAAAATTCTCCAAATTTTTTATCCAAACAAAGTAATATATATTAAAGAATTCGAATTATCCTAAAAAATTACATTATCTCATAAAAGTTCCTTGTCCAAAGACATTATTAAGATTCATAATACTACAAAAAAATTTATGTTTATCTTTCTCTAAGTCCATTAGCTCAAATTGCCTCCCTACTCAAAAATAACCTTAGGTTCTCTCTTCTCTTTCCTCCAATAGAGGGATGATTTAGAGCCATTTATTATATCATTTTATTAAAATAAATTATTTTTCACATAGATTTAGTTTTGTTCTTTACGTTTTATATATGATTTCGTTATTTGACTATAACGTTGGTTTGTTCATCATTGTGGTGTTATATATTTTGTTTTTCCATCCTAGTGCAGTGTTTGCAGAGACAAATGACTCATTTTGTCGAGAGCATATTTTGAGTAAGGGACTTATCGAGGCTACCATCAAATTCAACATTCTCTCGGTCTTACAAATGACTTATCAACACGTGATTATATTGATAATGTTAGAGACCATCTATAGTCAATATGAGTGAAAACCAACAAATATTTTTCTCCGAATATCTTTAATGTGATTTTTGTTTTCTTAATTATTAGATCTGTATTATTTTTATTTTAATATAAATAGAATTTATTTGTATGTAAAAAAATATGAATAGAGTTTATTTTTAAGTGCTTAGTTTGTTTGTGTGCTCGGCAGACGCCACTGAATATTTTATCTTTGAAAGCATAATTTCGCTTTCAGGTTTCAGCCGTTCGGTGTCAAACTTTTACATAGCTTTTTCTAAAATTTATTATCATATTATAATAATATATATGAGTGACATTTTCACAATCTTGTGCACAACAACAGCATAATCATCGATCATTATTTGTCAAAATTTTGCAAAGTTCGGCTTCTTATCAAAATGATTTTAATCTTTGAAGGGCACTTTGAGACAAATCTTTATATAAATTATTCATTTAGGGTGGAGAAAGACGGCCAAGACTTGCATGGTCATTTGGTCACAAGCATAAATGATTTGTGCTCACAAATGATAACAGAAATTATTAATTTATTATTATTATTATTATTATTATTATTATTATTATTATTATTATTGATATAATAATTTTTTATTTTTTATTTTGTGTGGGCTTAAACACAAATCATTTGTGCATGTAACCATACAAATTTGGCTCGGGAAATACTTCTCTAAAACTCTAAAAAACAAGTGGTTTTTATTATAAAAAGAATTGGTTTTGAAATACATTTATCGGACTGTATTAACCTTTAACTTTTAATAAGATAAAATTGAAATAATATTACAAAAATTCCCTTTTTTATAATACAAAAATATTCCCTTATATCATATATATATATATATATATACTACTTTATAATAATATATAAGTAAAACAAGGTCAATAAAAGTTGATAAATTTAGTCTAAATTTAGATCAAATATATTAGTTTTTATTAGCTCCGTTTTGCTTATATTTTGTTATGGATAAAGTATATAGAAAAATGCTAACAAATGATCTAATGACACTTGTTAATAAACTAAAAGTAGAAATATAATATTCAAAATAATATATTCAACTCTTTAAAATTTTAAATTTTGATATTTTTCACACACCAATAAATGTGTGTTAAAAAAATGTGTTGCTACCACTTATCTTCCACACAATATTGTACTTTTTATTATATATATATATATATATATATATATATATATATATATATATATATATATATATATATTTAGAAGACAGATATTGAAGAATGCTAATGATCTTGAAGATGTCTCTTTGAAAGTAATTATTAGAATGGTTTATAACTCTCTCAAACATGATTTTAACAAAATATATTACTTTGAAATGAGATATAAATAAAAATAGTATTTGAAAAGTTGATATATTTAATTTTAATTTTTAATTAAATATATCAAATTTTCAAAAATCATTTAGTAGTGTTCAATATAACTTTAAATTGATATTTCTTTAAATCTCATTTTGAGTTTTTTTCTTCTTTCTAAAATGAAAAATATAATAGAAAATAGTGTTATTAAGGGATATTTCAATCTAAAATACCTTAAACGGAGTAACACAAAAGATACATCAAACCCCAAAATAAAGAAATTTTTTTAGGTTGGACTCAAGTTAGTTTGATGCATCTCAATGTCATTAGGGCCGATCGAGGATCAATCTAATTCATCCTTTAAATAAGCATAGAAGATTTTTGAATTAGCGTATCTTAGAACACACAAGGAGAATCTGAATTGAGGGACTATCATAGATCATCTATACCTCCTCCCTTGGCCACATGATGACAATTACATCATGATCTCAACTACACGATGACAATAACCATCACTCATCAACAAAGGTACATGTCTAGAATCAAACAATGATATGAAAATCACTAACCATCTAACTTACAACACTGACGGATTTCTTCTAGAAACTCTAGGGAATATCCTACAAAAAGATATTTAGTACATTACAAAGGTACACATTATTTTTACCTAAAACCTATCACTCTAAGACACAAATTGACTCGACTGTCGTAATATGTAATGTGTATAGATGCACCCTGAGGAACTTTAACTACTTTCACCATTGAAGAGCCACCTTTTTACACTTCGACCAAAAATCCAAGTCCATTCTAGATAAAAATAATGAAAACCATTCATATATGTAGGAGTTGCTTTGGCAAAAATACTTACCACTCTCTTAATTCATAGTTAATAATTTTATCTTATCACTTGGTTTTTTTCTCCTATTTACTTTAATATTATAATTTTTAATTTTCAATATTGAATATGTTCAACATTAGAATATAACAATTAACAACACTGTCAAAACAATGGTGTTTTTAAAAGTCAAATAAAATGCTTAGCTATGTATTTTTATTTTGTTAACACTTAGCAACTTTTAAAGTAAAAAAATGCTTATTAACACGTACCTCTCAAAAAATGGTCAAAGGTGGACTTTTACTGTTTTTAGTAAAATAATAAATTGACAAATTAAATTTTAATATTTTATTTTATTTAATTAAAATACTTTGCTTCTTTATTTTCTTCTTTCCAAATCAATCATTTATCTTTTGAAATATGCAGAAATTATTATTATATTTTTTTATTTTTTATTCTCAAATTCAAAAATAAATCCCAGATTTATCAAATTTATCAAAAACCAAATCACACATCTTACTAATGCACATTAAAGAAAAAGAAGCCAAATTTACAAAAAACCATAAAAAAAATTATCGAATGCACATTACCACTGGAACTAAAATTATACTTCCTAAAAAATTTAATTTGAGGTTTTGTTTTTTGATAAAAAAATATTCAAAAAATAAAATTGATAACAAAAATCTATAATGTCCAAAAAATCTATGTGAATTTGCTTCCTTAATATTTTTTACATAACGGTTTTTTTTTAGATATAAAGGACCTAAATAAAAAAAACGTATTTAAAAGGTACAAGACTTATATGGAAGAAGAATAAAAAGGTAAATGATTTAAGTACTACCATTAAATAAAATAAATGATTAAAAATATAATTTTGCTAAATAAATTTTATAATAATAAAAGTAAAGAGAAAATATAATATTTTATTAAAATTTATTAAAAATAACGAAATCTACCATTAAATCAGAACCATGTTAGAGAACTCCACCCACTTTAATTATATCATAAATATTATAAATAGATATTAGAGAACCATTGATCACATTTTTATTCACTGAAACTGAAAACTGTAAAAAATATTATAAATATTTGTTATATAAAAAATATAAAGATATATTTAATCATATTTCACCGTACAATATTTGTAAAAGTAGTTCAAGAGATAATATTATAATTATAATTTGATACAAATTGATAAAATATATATAATTCACAATATTTAAAGATTTTTTTTTTAGAATGTCCTTTTATACTATTATTCTCTTTCAAATATTGTACACTTTCTAATTTCAATATGAACCAACAATAGGAACTACACAGATGAAAAATAAAAGTACGAATTGGGGAAAAGAAAATTTATAGAGGAGAAAGTACTTTCCTGGGTAAGTAGATCAATTAGTGGATACTTTTAAAAAAAGAATATTACTTTTCTATAAAAAAAAAAAAGGAATATTATTTGATTCCAAAATAAACGGAATGATACTTTCGCATGCTATTCGATTTTGCTGTCTTTTCTTTTTCTTCTTAGAAGAAGGAGAATCTGTTTGGCTGAAAAGGTCGTTTGAAAGCAAAGAATATATAGGAAATGGAGGTCTAGACAGCCACCAATGTTGTCAATGGTAGATGGTAATTGCACAATAGAATTTGATCTTTTTGTTTGAGTGAGGCGTTAGGGTCAATCCATTACGACACATATTATATTATTTATACATATATGATTTACGAGTAGGGATTAACTTATTTTTGGAGTTAATTCTTTGATGATATTAAATTTTATCAATTTCATTGTTAAATTCAATTCAATATATACTATATTTTTTAAAAATACAAATAAAATGTCGATTATAAAATTATATATTTAAAAATATCTAATTTATATAATTTTTAGTATGTATGATTATTAAGATAATATAAAAATAAATCAAAATGAATAAAATTAAATGTGAACAAAGAATTATTTAGAATAACTCTAGCAATGTTATTTATTCATTTAACTAAATGATAAAGTCTTTGTTTAATTATTTAATTAAATGATAAAGTCTTTAAAATAATTTATTAAATGACAATTAGATGAATTAATCGCGAGGGAGAACCAAAAGCAACAAAGCACTAAATTTAATTTTGGTATGTTTGGTGTTACCAATTAGAATTGATTTATCTCTAGAATTAATTCCAGCTCGAATGTGGGATTTGTAGTTTTTTTCATCAAAAGTAATATTTATACTCAGATGTAATTGAACTCACTTTCACATGAATGTGTCTCTTTAAGGCGATTTTTTGAATCAATCGCTAAATCTACTAAATTCAACCATAAATGAATGTTTAATCAGTATGACTGAAGAGTCCAAAGAAGTTATGTGATAATCTTATGTGTGAAGTATTTTGAATATTTAAAATCTCTAAAACGAGTTTAGGATTTGAAAGCCAAGAAAGTTTGAGAATTACATTTTATTTGTAAAGCAAAGATAAATGTTGTAAATCGCGATTAAAAGCAATGACTGAAAGTAACTTATGCTTGAAATTAAATAACTTTAAAGTAAAGTGTGTTTTAAGTTAAATTGCAGAAGATTTAAATGTCTCAAAGTAAACAGTTTGGAATAAGAGTAAATGACATAATTAAATTTACGGAAGAATTGAAATGTTGAAAAGAAACTAAAGACTTGAATTATTCACATTTGTGAAATTTTACATAATGCACACGACAAATATACTTAGTTTTTGGAAAGCTTTGAATTTGTTTCAGAATGTAAGTATTGTTGGAACATAGAGTATATTAGTGTGTAAACTTAAAAATTGTTGAAATCTCACATTGAAAAACTCTCATATGTTGAGTAGTTTTCAACTCTATAAATACTAAAGTCATTGGATAAAAAACATATGTGGATTTGTTTCTATCACTATATAAAGAGTGTCAAACTTTTGTGAAAAAGACACTAAAGTTTGATGCATTCTCAACTTTTTCTTTTCTCCCTTTTTTATTTTGCTCAATATATTTCTGAGTCACTAGGATAAAAAGCTAAATAATTAACTCATGGGAGGATAATGCTTACCTCTATAAGAATTATACTTTAGAAGAGGATCCTGCAAATCTTCAAGAAGCTTTGTCATCATTGGATGCAGATTTATGGCAAGAAGCTATAAACGATGAAATAATTCTCTAGAGTCTAACAGGACCTGACACTTAGTAGACTTATATCCTGGTTGCAAATCAATAGGTTGTAAATGGATTTTGAAAAAGAAACTAAAATCTGATGGAACTATTGATAAATACAAGGCTCACATTTTAGCCAAAGGTTTTAGACAGAGAGAAAATATAGATTTCTTCGACACTTTTTCACTGGTCACTAGAATAACATCCATTAGGGTACTCATTTCACTAGCAGCTATTCATAATTTGGCGATATACTAAATGGATGTCAAAACAACTTTTTTAAATATTTACTTGGAATAAGAAATCTATATGGAACAACATGAAGGTTTTGTAATTCATGGACAAGAAGACAAGATCTGTAAGTTAGATAAATCTCTGTATGGTCTTAAATAAGCTCATAAGCAATGGCATGAAAAGTTTGATAACTTGATTATATCGAATGAGTTTAAAGTGAATGAAAGTGACAAATGTATTTATTACAAATATGAAAATGGCATTTGCACTATCATATGCCTCTATGCAGACGACTTACTCATATTTGGTTCAAACATTAATGCTGTAAATATTGTGAAATCATTGTTGTGTAACAATTTTTGATATGAAAAACCTCGGAAAAGCGAATGTAATCCTTGGAATCAAGATTACTAGGTCAGAAAATGGAATTTCTTTGGATCAATCTCACTATGTTGAAAAGATCCTAAAGAAATACAAATATTTTGACTGTAAACTTGCTTGCACACCATATGATCCAAGTGGGAAACTTTTCAAGAACACTGGTGAAGGTGTTAGACAACTGAATATGTGAGCATCATTGGCAACCTTAGTTATGCCACCGACTGTACTAGACCTGACATTGCATATGTCGTGGAACTATTGTGCAGGTTTACCAGTAGATCTAGTATGGAGCATTGACACACTATGAAAGAGTCACAAGATACTTGAAAAGGACCACGAGTCTCGGATTACATTATCAAAGATTTCCTATCGTCTTTGAAGAATACAATAATGTTGATTGGAACGTTTTATTAGATGACTCCAAAACAACTAGTGGCTATATTTTTAGTATAGCCGGTGGTGATGTATCTTGGAAATCGAAGAACATACGATATTGGCTCAGTACACTATGGAGTTTGAAATGATAGCACTAACTATTGCTAGTGAAGAAGCAAGTTGATTGAGATGTTTGCTAGCTGAGATCCCTTTATGGGAAAAACCTATGTCAACTGTGTTGATCACTGCGATAGTACTGTGACTATTGCAAAGATTGAGAATCGTTATTACAATGGTAAGAGACGAAAAATTCGTCGTAAGCACAACGCTGTTAGAGAGCTATTTTCTAAATGAGCTGTTTTAGTGGATCATGTACGCACTGATGAGAATTTAGTAGATCCTTTGGTGAAAGGGTTAGCTAGAGAGAAAATCCTAAATACATCCAAAAGGATGGGACTAATTCCTATAGAGTCATTCATGATGGTAACTCGACTTAAAAGACTAGAGATCCCAAGAATTAGATTTAATAGGTAATAACATGTCATAATGATATGAGACAAACATGCTATTATATATCATAGAAGTATGATTCTTGAAGCGATGATAGAATGAGATAATAGAAACTCTTAATGAGATCTATACTCCATGTGGAGTGGAGCACCTAGCTATAAGAGTACTCTTGATAAACTCACCTATGTGAATATGGAGGTGGGGTCGCTTCCTACGGAATTTTGAGGAAGAATTCCTAGAGCGTTCAATATACGAAGACAAACGTGTAGGGTTATTAACGCACGAGCTTTTGAGAATACACCTTATGAAAAGGCTGTGTGTGGGTTTGATGTCAGAGATAGAGTTCAAGACTACGAGTCACTCTTGTTGAATCTGAATCTCACTTACTATGTAAAGGTTCAAGTCAGGAGACACCTCAACTTATGCACAATCTTATAGAAACACTTGACGCTACTTCTGAAACATTTTTTTAATTCAAGTGGGGGATTTTTGAAACATAGAGTATGTTAGTGTGTGAGTTTATAAATTGTTGAACTCCCACATTGAAAAACTCTCAAATGTTGAGTAGTTTTCAACTCTATAAATACTAAAGTCCCATATTAGATAGAAAACATATGTGGATTTGCTCCTATCACTACATAAAGAGTGTCAAACTTTTGTGAAAAGCACACCAAAGTTTGATGCATTTCCTAACTTTCTCTTTTCTCCATTTTCTATTCTGCTCGATATATTTTCGACCCACTTCTCCCCTTTCTTTATGTCCCTTCGTTGTTTGAGAGTGGTTTTTGCACCACAGTCCTACCATATTGCGAGTGGCTTTAACCGCCATATTGAGAGTGACTTTAACCGTCATATAGAGAGTGGCTTTAACCTCCATATTGAGGGTGTAATTCTAAAATAGTTTTCTACGGTGTAGTAGAACTCCGATACAGTTTGTATGAGCTGTTTTATCCTAGAGACTTTATAGTTGATAGTCTGCCTTGCATAATTTGGGCAGTGCCGCAAAACGTTTGAAAGAGAGCGACCTAATCCGCGATTCAACCTAGTAATATATTCGGTGACATAAATTTATTTTGAAATAGTTTTTTGAAACTAAAAAAACAACAAGTATCCGACCTTGTTTCCATCGTATAAACTTGTATTTATAGAAACAATAAACTAAGTGTAGCCTTAGCAAAAGGTCACATTCGTGGTAGTGACTTTTGTTGAACTAAGTTTCAACACCTACACGCCATGAGTTAACACACAACCAGTTAGTGTTGCGATCAACTTGATGACTTTGACTCCTGTGTTTAGCATGTGGAACCTTATACTGTTGACATTGTTTTATCTAGTGTCAACTGTCCTTTCTGATTTTTTTGTCAATGTTGGATGAATATGATGTCGACTACCAACCTTCTTTTTGTAGAGTTTTGGTTGAAATTGAGGAAATTGAAATAGTTCCACATAGTTTGGAATTGTAAAGGAAAATATAATTCAAGGCTATATATATGACTCTAGTTTTTCATTATAATTCTCATTAGTTAGAAACATTTTGAGTTTATATCTGACTCTTTCTTTGTCTCTTGTTTTAGAGTTTTGTGAGGTAGTTAGATATTCTCTTTGGAAAGTATAGTTGTAATGGGGTATGAGAGTATTTGAGAGAAGTCTATGTGTTGTAAGAATTTTTACACAGTGTTATTCTCTAGTTGTGGTTTTTTCTCTGTTTGGAGTTTCAACATTATTTTATTGTGTTGTGATTGCTATTTATATTTTTGTGTTTGTTTATTTTTCCAACATTTGGTATTGGTAACTTTTGGTTCGGTATAGGGAAATAGAGTTCTTAGTATGCTCTGTGGTCGCAACTTTGTCTAATCTTCCACATCAGAAAAGAATTTTGTTTTGTAGGGTATTCAAGTCATCTTCCACATCAAAACAGAGTTTTGATACTATGGAAGTGATGTTTAGGCAAAGTTCTGATTAAGGAAAA
Organism: Cicer cuneatum; assembly: GCA_037974295.1. NCBI lineage: Eukaryota > Viridiplantae > Streptophyta > Magnoliopsida > Fabales > Fabaceae > Cicer > Cicer cuneatum. The sequence goes on along the minus strand of JBBPBO010000001.1, from coordinate 25,404,513 downwards.
ACATGGTTATTAATTGGTCTTTTGTTACTCACCTCTCTTTCCTAGGAACCTATCTGTGGCACAACTTACAGTTTTCATACCGCTACAATGTCAAGTCTTGTTAAGTTTGACATAGAGAAATTTGATGGTAAAATTAATTTTTTGGCTTGTGAAAAATATAAGTCAAAGATATTTCGATACAATCAGGATTATACAAGGCGTTGAAAGGAAACATTTTTGAAATTAAAAACGAAAAAATGGTAGGAATTAGATTTGAGAGTTGCGAGTGCAATTTGTTGTTTGTCTAAGAATATTCTTACAAATGTGCAAGACAAGTAGATAGTCAAAGAGGTATGAGAGACTTGAAGGGCTATATCAAACAAAAGTCATCTCAAATTGGTTGTTTTTTAAGGAGGAGTTTCATAATTAACACATAGATGAAAAAATGAAAGTATCTGATCATCTAAGAACTCTTAATAGTATTGCCTCTAAATTATAATCCATTGGAGGGAAGATAAGACATTAAGACTCATATGGTCTCTCCCATCTTCCTATGGGCATATCAAACCTGTTTTGATATATGAGAAGAAAACTTCTGAGCTTTGAAAAAGCTGCTAGCAAAATTAATTCTGAAGAAAGAAGGTTGAAAAGTGAGGAAGATTCATTAAACTCAGTGATGGTTGCTAGGGATATGACTTATAAGAAGAAAAATCATGCAACTATTATGAAATGTTGGAAATGTGGAAAGTTTGGGCATGTGAAGAATAAATGTTCTGTTAGAGAAATGTCAGGGAAGTACTTTGAGTCAAATGCTAGCAATGTCTCCTTAATGATGCAAGGTGTGCTGTGAAATTATGTCATGTGGAGAATAATATATCCTTATGGCATTTTCATGCTGCCATGGAAAAAGATTAATTATTGCTAGCAGAATAACACATAGGCATTGGTTGGTAACATGGAAGTTGCACCATATTTTTTAGCATGGTTTCGACATGGAGAATAAATTCTTGAAGTGATTTAACTTGAAGTGTAGTATATTTTTTATGGTGGAGTATGATAGTTCTTTTGAACTGTGATTGTCAGTATAAACAATGAAAGTTGAAGATGCATCAACTTCAATCAATATGGAGATTGTTGAGTTTTAGTTGAAAATGAAATTGAAATAGTTTCACATTGCTTGAAATTTTAAAGAAAGAGGGAATTTAAAGTTATATATATGACTCTAGTTTTGATTACAATTTGCACCGGTCAGAAATACTTTAATATGAGTATTTCTTTCTCTCTTGTTTTAAAGTTTTGTGTGGTAGTTAGATTTTTTTTTGAGAGGGTGGTTGCATTGCGACGTTGAGTATTTGAGAGAAGTTTATATGTTAACAATTTTCACATAGTATTATTCTTTGATCGTTGTTTTTTCTCAGATTTAGATGTTCCACGTTATTTTTTTGTGTTGCAATTATATTTAAATTTATTTATTTATTTATTTTCTTAATCCTTTTTTAAGTATGGACTTTTTGTTTGAACTTCTATTTTCATATCTTCGTCCTCATCCCTTAGATTCTGGGTCCATTCAAATTTTAAAATTTTCCAATAACAGTGTCCAAATATAATTTGTGTTACTTTAAACTTACTTTGGACTAAAATTAACTCAATCAAAATTAATTTTCGTTACAGTAGAAATTAGAATGTAAGACACATTTAGCATGTGATGGCTTTCACATTGGAAAGATCAAGATGCGCGGCCAATAGGAAGCTATAGAGCTTCGACATGGACATGCAGTAAATCGGTGGTCAAAGCGCGGAAACAAGCATACCATTTAGTTTTGTATATTTCACGTTTGAGAACACTAAGAATGTTTTTTTTTTCTCACCAAACAAACGCATAAAATGATAAAAACAAGGACACGATCAGTATTCGAGGCTTGCAGCTCAACTATTTAGTTTGGCATGGCCCACTAATGATCAATATTTCCCTCTTAGCAATTGCCTAGTTCATAGGATATTTCAGATGATCGATTGAATGATTAGCTCTTCCAAAGGTGCTAATGAATTTAAGGCCATGTTTGATTTCACTTCTAAAAAGAGTTTATTAGTTTTTTAAAATTATAAAAGAATAAAATTTATTTGGTTGAGTCTTTTGTAAATTATTGTTTTAAAAATTATTGCTCTTAAATCAATGCACTTATATTTCAAATATTATAAAAATTTCCGATGAAATGTTTAGACTATTTTGTAATGATGTGAGTTATTTGATGAATGTATTTGTAAGCTTTTTAAAACTTTAGTTAATGTTTAATTGAGAAGAGTGAGACAAAAAAAAAATGATATTTAGTGTTAATATAAACAAACTATTTCCTTTTATGGTTTAAATTATGATGTCTTTATGAAAGATTGTTGACAAATCATATTATGTGAAGAATGTATTGCATGAGGTGGAACATCATTGAATTGATTGTGCATTAGCGTGACTATCTCTTGGATCACACCGACATGAATTGGAGCAATTTCATGCAAAATTTGAATGGGTCTTGGAGCAATTTCAAACAAATTGTTGTATATGTTACTGTATAACGGAAACTCTATTTATCAATTTTACAGTTGGACTCATAAATATATTGTTTAAATTAGATTGTAAACAAGTAATATATGATATCTACAATATAAAATCTATTCGAATTAAATATAGATCAATTATTGATGATTGTAGAGCCATACTAACTACTCACAACAATTTTCAGGTTGTTTTTATTAAACAAAAAACTAATGATAGTGTTCATGTGTTAGCACAATATCTCTTATGCTCTTCACAATTATTTCCATCTTTTTTCCAATTATATTATGAAATTTTGAACTATCATATGAGCTAATTTCATTTGAGTAAAAAAAAATGATAAATATTCTATTATTTTTTATTTATATTAAAATAAAAAGAGAATATATTAAAAAAATAATTAAGAAAAATTTGAAGCACAAATTAAGTTTTATGTAGTTTACATTTCAAAATAAAATTACTAAACAAGTTTTTAAGTTTTCTATCTTTAAAACAATTTTTAAAATTAGGATATCGAAATAGGTTTAATAAAGGAAGGTTCTAACATCTTCATTATCTGGTCGTGAATTTGTTGCTAAAGTATTAAATGGATCTGAAACAAGCTGTTTTGATTTATTTCGGATGAAAAAAGAATGTTTTCTTAATTTTTGTAATAAATTAAGAAGGAAGAACTATCTAACTGACTCAAGAGAGATGTACTTGTTTAAGAGAATCACTTATTTATTCATAATTGGTCATAATTGTTCGTCATAGAATTGCTTCAAACCGCCTTTCAGAATTCCACAGAAACAATCTCTCGCAATTTTTTCAAGAAAGTAGGTACCGTGTTGATTGGAAAAAGAACTCATGAAACAAGAGTCTATAAAGTTGCTTAAATAATTAAGAATAATTCAAAATACTATCTTTATTAGCAAAGCTATTTGAGTTCGGTTCACTTATCTTTATTGATTTGTTCTGATTCAATGGCCACATATAGAATCTAATAATCTAATGTGTTTAAAAAAATTAGATTATCAAATAGGTTTTCTCTTTTTTTCCAATCTCTAAAACTGTTTTTAAAAATAAGTATCTCAAACAAGTTTTTTCTATATTTCTATTCTTTAAGACAATTTTTAAAATCAAATTTATAAAACAATTTTTAAAAACTAAAATGCAAAAATGTTTCAAACAGACACTAAATCTCTCTCTTTTCTTCTGCAACAATTATGTATTATTTTTTTAATTTTCTTTTGAGGCACAATTGTGTATTTTTTTATTTCATATATGAATAGTTTATAATGTATTAAGTGCTTTAAAAGTGGATCAGGACAATGCAGGCCCGCATTTGCTTGTTCTCGTTTGTTAGTGTAGAGTGGATGGTCACTTGGCACTGTGGAAGAGACATGTTCCAAGCACTGTGGAAGAGACATGTTCCAAAACATGTTTAATGTTTGGAGATTGAAACTGTGTAATAGGTACAGTGATTGAGGGATACCAAAGAAAAGTGTACATAAAAGTCCTTAGTATTGACGGCAAGACAATTCACAATATCACTTTCTGTGTTAATTTCTACCTTCAAAATTTCTGATATTTACAATGATCATTATGTTTTCTTTATTACTTTCCGAACCAATGATTTCTTTCCAAAGTATACTATACCTTCTATAACAATAACAGATTGAAAACTCTTGACACTTCAAATTCGTGATACATGGAACCTGAGATTGTCATAAAAAATGATGGTATTAGTTCTATGAGAGCCATCCTTTTTTGCTCTTAGCCATCTTGAGCTGCATTACAAGTTCTTCACGCTCAGCTTCTGCCTCTGCATATTTAAGGCTCATGTGGAAGTAGCGATCCTGAATATCTCTCAACTCTTCCTCTAGCATTGATTTTGTACTTTCAAACTTTTCTTTTGTCACTAGTTCTTCTTCTTCAGCTATTGATTTTTCTGGGCCATCTGCCTGGTTGTTTCGGCTTTGAGGTGACGAACTGCAGTATAATAATACACGGAATATTATTGCACAAATGACTTAATAGAACAACGAGACATGACCTAAATACATATGACTTAAGCAGGCAATTTCCTTCTCATGTTTCAAATTCCTGCAATCCTGATTTATAGTTCGACCTAAAGAAGAGTAACAACTTCTTTGAACAAAACAATGTACCTATCTTCTGGATAGAATAAAACTCAAGTCTCGCCAGCAAGTGAAAACTAGATGTTAAATAAAAATTTGATGATGTTATGATCTATTAATATTGTAAACCTAATGTTGAACAATGTTGCCACAATCAATTGTAATCTTAAAATGGGCTGGGCTGATGTTATGATCTATTTGATGATAGCTAGACCTATTAATATTGTGATCAATTTGTAATAGGCTTAGGACACTAAATTTTGATGACAGTGTAGGCCATAATTTCTATGCTCATAATTTGAGGTGCCTAGGGTTGAATTTTTATAAATACAAGGCTTGATCTCCTTTATCAAGAAACAAAACATTATTTGGTAGACAGGTCTCGGACATCAGGGGAATAATGAGAACAACAATACATCGTTGTTCTTTTTTCCACTTTCAATTGCTTCATTTTTTTTACTCTTTATTCCGTCAGCAACTAAAGTAGCCATTTTTGTTCATTTGTTTATTTTTTATTGTTGATGCTGCTGCAAAGATCGAAATAAATAAAAAACTCCAAACAAACAGCAGAAACAGAATAAGGAATCATACAAACATACTAAAAGCTTTTCGTTTTTACTAGAATGCATGCATAATGTGTTTCTCTTACCTGTTAAGTTGAACTTCATATATATTCTTGGCTTCTTCTGATTTTTCTAGTTCAGTCGCAAGTAATTGAGTCTTCGATACTGGTTCTACTTCAACCACATGAACATTGTCATCAAGAAGTCCATGTTCACTTTCCACCTATGAAGAAAAAGGAGACATAAAGTAGAAACATTTAATTTCCAGTGAGATTGCAATTATTTGATATTATCACTTTCGGCCAGCACAATTGAAGCCACAAACCAGAATATACTTTTTAACATTTGAAAATTAGGTAAAATACAATAAGACAAATTCAAAACATATCACCTCATTATGATGTTTGCTGCTGTAATAAGGGTCCTGTTGATCTTTCAGGATTTCTCTGTCATTCTTTAATGACGGCTTTTTCCTATTACTGCGAACTTGATTGGTATTCTTAACCATAGAATTCTGATAAATCAAAGAAAGAAAATTATCAGTCGTGTCATCACAATGATATGTAATTAATGAAAAAGAGACACTTACTTTTGAAGCCTTCTGATCATCGTGAACAGTTTTCCTGTTTAACTTCGAAACTTGATTTCGCTTTTGTTCCTTAAACAGTTTCAATTCTTCTTCAAAGGCCTGAGCTTTTCTCTGAAACTCAGCCTTTTCCTGTTCAAGTTGTTGTATGGTCTGTTGAAGCTGGCTATTTATTCTTTTGATGTTATTGAGCTCAGTATCATGATGAGCACATCTTGTTTCTCTTGCCTTCAAGTCATTCTCCAACTGCATAATCCTTTCTTCAATGGATGCTCTAGTTCTCTTGCAGTGCTCCAATTCTGATGCAGCCGTCTCCAAGCTTGATACCTTTCGTTCCAATGATGTATTCTCTGCCTTCAGATCTTCACATAGTTCAGATGTCAAGCATAATGTGGCTTCCAGTCTCTCTTTCTCAGTATTGGAAGCGTTGAGCTCATTCTTGAGAGCCATTATCTCATTTTCAAATTGACGTGTCTGCTGCAACTGAACCTTTAAATTTCCGGATTCATCCAGGTATTTTTGTCTTTCATATTCGGTGACTGTAAGTTTTGACTCAAGGGCATTTATAGTGCTTTTGAATTTCAGTTCTCTTGATTTGTAGTCCTCCACCAGCTCTGCCAATTTTTCATGTTCAGCAATCTGCATTTTCATTTTAATTTTGAAATCAGCAAGCTCAGTTGTTGGCTCTTTCAACTTTTGTTCATATTGAGTCTGCATCGTATTGACCTCAATCTTAGACAAAATCACTTTAGATTGAGCTTCTCCAAAAGCATATTCCAGTTTGGATTTTTCAGCACGTAATTCAGATACTTCAAGCAAAGCATTGGAAGCTATTCTCTCTTTTTCATCATAGGCTGCTGAAAGTTTCAGGCTGAGGTTCTCTATTTCTAGTTTAAGGTTCTGAATTTCAACCATCTTCTCCATTTGCACCTCATTCAATAAGTTTTGACCCTGCTCCATATGTTTTTTATTCTCTTCCAAAATACCATCCATATCTGAAGTTAAATCGTTCTCTTTTAATGCAATATCTTCCAGCATTAATGAAAATTTATTTTCTAGGAATCCCACTCTTCCACAGCAATCAGCAAATCTTTCACTTGACTCCCTCAACCTGGCTCCCATAAGGGAGCAATAGTCCTCTAACTCCAACTTTTGCTGCCTCAAATATCCATTTAGCTTCTCAAATGAATTGCACTCGTCTTCAAGATTTTCAATGGTAATATGTAGCTGCTGATTTTCTCCTCTGAGATATTCAGATTCTTCTTGTGCTTCTGACCAATGAAATTGTGTCGCCTTTAGTTTTTGTTTCAAATCTTCTATGGAAGAATCCATCTCATACTGCATCTCCATAATCTTCTCTCGGAGCCTTAAAGCTTGATTTCTATCATTCTCTAGCTCTGATAATTGGGACTCTTGTTCGTTTGTCAAATCTCTCACTTCATCTTCTAAAACAGAAACACGCATTGACAGCTGTTCATTTTCATGTTCTATATCTGATATGTGGAGCTTCATTTCATGCGTTCTTTCTTTTATCCTGTCATCCATGTGTTCCTCTAGTTGAACTTTCTCTTGTTCCAGATGATAAACCTTGGCTTTCAACTCGCTCTGGAGTTTCTTCAGAACCCCAATCTCCTTTTCTTTACTTGATGCATCAGCCTCATCGCTATCCATCTCAGATGTTTTATTAGTTAGATCATTATTCACATCATTGATTCTCACTTCTACTAGTGGTGACTTGGAAGTCTCGAGCTCTCGAATTGAAGTATGACTATCATTACTAATCTTCTCAGCGTTTTTCTCCTGGAGCATGTCTTCTGAATGGAATATTCGAAATAAATTGCTGCTGACTTCAGATTCAGAGCTAGAAAAAGATTGATCTTTGAGCATGTTTGACAAAAGTTCTTCGGATGCACCTCCATCTTTTGAATCTGTCTTTGCTTCTTTTAGCTTGAATAAAAGCTCAAGGTTTTCATTTGTCAGCTCAGTACAGTCCATCTCAAGTTCCTCAACTTTCTCTTTCAGTACTTCGATTTGTTTCAAAAGATCTGCGTCACCTACATTTCTGGACACAGTCTCCACATTACAGGTTTCTGGGACAGATTGAAACAACCTTGCTTTCAAACTTGAAATTTCTTCCTCTTTAGCAGATAACTTGCTTTCATATTCCATTTCAATATCTGGAAGTGTTTTGTTGTTTGGAATTTTTGCATGTTCAATGTCTTGAATTTTATCCTCCAATGCCTCTTCCAGTTCTTGCACCTTAGCCAGCAGGGTTTTCTTTGATTCCTCCAACTGTTCTATTTGTTGCTTAAAGACCCTGTTTCCTTCTTCACTTAGCTGGAAAGATTTCTCGAGAGTACTGAGTTTTGAGGGTAATGATGAAAGGTTTTCTATCTCAAGTTTCTGCTGTTCTATGGTCTGTTCCAGCTCCTGGAGAACAGAAACAAGCTCAACATTTGCTTCTTGGCTCTTCTTTAGTTGCAAAGACAAGTTGGCAGTGGATTCTTTTTGAAACTTTAATTCATCTTTTATAGCGTTCTCAATTTCTGGAATGCATTCACCTTGAGATATTGAATCTTCCAAAGTTTTTTGTCTCGCTACCGTATCTCCTGATGACAATGTTAACTGCTCAGCTTCTTTTTTAAAACTATCACGTTCTACATATGCTGCTGAAAGGTCCATTTCCAGACCTGCCAGCTTTTGGGATTGATCTGAGAATTCTGTCTTCAACATCTCCAAGTCCCCCATTAGCTTTCTGGCATTCATCTCCCACATCTTTGCTTCTGCCCGTAGCTCTTCACTTGTGTCTTCTGCAGCTTCAAGACTCTTATTAGAAGCATTGGTCATCTTAGAAGATGATGCACCAATGTCTTGCATATTTGGGGAATTGAATGATGAAGGATTCGACTGAGAAGAGTTAATAACAGGGTAATCATAATGAGATACACTTTTCTGGGAGCTGGTTGAATCTTGTCTTCCTGTCGGGCTCCCTTCACTGATGCATGGAGAGAAATTTCCCCTTCCAGTGGAATCTTCAGCTGAGTTGTAGCTACAATTTGATACAGATCCAGAAAGACTTGCTGTCTGCAGCCAAGATACAACGTGTTATAAATTGATCAAGACAGAGACGGTGAATCATGTCTCAATTCAAACATGGACATAAGCAAGCTGATAGCTCTGCATAAAGAAATCCTTTTGTTTCTTAGACCCTGATTGAAGACAGCAATGAATGCCTTTTAAGTACCCAAAGAATGCAGAGCTGTCTGCAGCCAAGATACAACGTGTTATAAATTGATCAAGACAGAGACGGTGAGTCATGTCTCAACTCAAACATGGACATAAGCAAGCTGATAGCTCTGCATAAAGAAATCCTTTTGTTTCTTAGACCCTAATTGAAGACAGCAATGAATGCCTTTAAGTACCCAAAGAATGAAATGCAATTACCATCTCCGCGAAAAATTCTTCAGAAAAAAAAAGTTGTGTTTGCATACATAAAAAGGGTACGGGTAATTGTGTTAGATTACATGAATGCAATCTAACATAAAAATCTAGAAAACCGATTTGAAAAATTGATAACCGAGAGAAACGATAACCGAATAATAAATTGTATATTTTTAATTGAACTGAATCTGTTTTCTGATTTATACTTGTATAAAAAATTCTGGAATAACCATAGATAAGTATCTATCAAAAGTAAAATAAGCTAAAATGTATTAAAATTTTTCTTGATACGTTCATAATATTTTTTTATGAAATCATGAAATATTTCAAAATTAACATATTGCTTAAAAATACTACTATGTATTTTGCCGTAGTAAACATGATAAACTCAAGTTCCTCTACCAAAAACACGTACTACTACTACTACTAGTTGTGATATGTGATATTGCATGAGATTTCTCTTAGAAATTGAGATGGGACATTTGATATTTTAAATTAATTTTTAATATTTAATTTTTTTTTTAGAAGAATTTTAGAGTTAAGGGATGATGTCCCAATCCGAGGTGCGAGAGGATGGTGTATCCCTATGGCACTAGCGAGGCTCGAGTCCACAACCTGCAGATCCAAAATCTATCTTTTTATCATTAGACCAAGCTATTGAAATTATTATTAGTATTTAATTGATATGTCAAATGTCTCGTGAAAAAAACTTTTTTAAAAAATCAGTACAATTCAAATCATTTTATATATTGTATTGCATCTAATCTGATAGAACTAGTGAATGATCAAGTAAAAATTGATATGATTAGATAATTTTGATTTAGAACCCATCGTTTCAACCACCAAATAACTTTGCTTATGGGTTGAGAAGATCCGGGTTAAAATTGGAATTGGGAGATATGAGGTGATGTGTTTTGTGCAAAGTTTTCTTCATACAAACCTAATGAATGCTTTCTCGTATACCAGGAGACCCTAAATCTAAACAAACGATCGAACTTGAGAGTTATTTGAATCTTCATAGCTAATTCCGATTGTCGATCGTAGATTCATCTAGTATCTAGTTATTGGCACAAATAATTATTATTTACCATTATGCATGCATGGACAGGGATTTAGAACCATATATGCAACAGAACACTGATGATGGGGAAAATGTAGAAATTTTACCCTAGTTTCAACTTCTCCAGGTGATAAGGTAGAGTCCCCATCATCAACAGAGGAAGATTCAACACTCTGTACATATGAACAATCAGATCCATTTGACTTGACAATCACTTCATGATTATTTTCATTTATAGCCTTCAAATGGGATTTTGTTTCGCTTGATTCTTGATCTCTGAAAATTTGTAGGAGATCAATTTTTAATAGAATAATAGACATTATAATTATATTATACAAGACTACACTTCAATACAAACCTGGGTTTTGTTCTTGGTGCAAGGCACTGCACTGTTACCTGCAAAATGCATAACCACTGAATTTCCAACTCTAAGTTCAATGACATTTTGATGCAATAGCTCTCCTACCTAAATACATGTGTCTACTTATCTACCTGACTATGCACATAATACTATTCTGTTAAATTACTATTTATCCAAGAGCACTTTGTTAAGTTAAATGGCAATGTCACACTAGCATAATTCTTAAGTAAAGGAAATACGGGAAGGAAACCAATATTCTATATATCTTTTAGCATCAAATCTTTTATTTTTCATTTCAATTTTAGCAAGCAAATATATTCCAGATTTCCAGTGTTAAATTTTTCCTCAATTTGAAAGAAAGCAACTTGGAATCAAATCCAAAATGACCACTTAACTGTCCAGGAATCACAAAAGAAAATGCCTTCTCAGTTTTCATTTTCTGCAGTTAAGTAAAAAATAAAATATAGCTTTAAGTTGTCTGACTCACATTCAAAATTGTCCCATGGTTGCACTTATTTAGCGGGATTGAGAGTGGAACAGCAGCATCTGAACTCACATAGCTGGTCATACTAACTGTGGCCTCTCCCAGGATGCCAGATCTTAATGATCCCTGTTAAATGGTATTACTATTATTCATTTGATAATCCAAACAGAGTAATTTCAAACTGATAAATCTAACAGAAAACAGGGTGTGCAATGCATAACAGTAAAAGAATCAGCAATAGTGATAGTAGTACCATACCATAGCAACAATAAGCTTGAGGACACAATCATCAGTTTCCTTGGACGAATTATCTCTTGAAATCCATATAGATTCTGAAAAAGTATCAGACCACTGACAACTTCCATTACGCACTGCCACTTTGCTTGACTTAGCAATTGTTTTACCATTTTCTACAGAAACAACAGAAACAAACAGCTTGTCCCACCCCTTAGGTACCTGGTAACATTAGAACTAGCATCTGTTATCTACACATTTTTGTGGCTTCACGGAATTTCATTTCAACCATGAAAGCATTTGAATCGTGCAAATCTAAAAAAAAAAAAACTTATGCATCAAATCTTTAACCATTTTAACACTCTAACTAAATCATTTTATGATTTGGTTCTGTTCTATCACTTTTTTGATCAGAAACCACTTTGTGACAGAACATGCAATAAGCATTGTTCCGCACTCCGTCAAAACAGAAACCACAATGCTAATGCAGCTATTCATAACATAACACCACAATCCTAACTAACCTTCGATTTCATAAAAATTCAAACACATTACCACTGAATGTAACTCAACGTTTTTCTTTTCTAATTTCCAAATTAGAAATGCGTTTCATATACAATAAATTTCTATCATAACATAACAGTGTTTGTTATTTCCAAATTAGGATCAAAGATATTCAGTTACATAAACGAAATATCATTCATCAGTTATCACCAAACAACAATTCCGAAGACACGCAAAAATTAGAAACTAAACTAGTTACATTGATCAATCCACCTAAATCGAAACAATAAAGAAGAACAAGACGAAATTGAAACCGAAAAGGTGAATTAAGAAGGAACCTGAAGTGCCTTAAGATGAGAAATTCTGAACTCAATTCTGTCTCCTGATCTTGGAGACCTGTGCTTGTGAAGCTTAAACATTCTCCTTCTCTTTAGAAACTTCCTCTTCACAGTTCACACACACAGTGTTAATTCTCTGTGAATATCAATGTGCGTTTTGCTGAGGCTTGTTCGTTCTCGATCACATTCACGATTTTCATCGTCTTCTCCGCAACCACCATCACCAACTGTTGAAGAGAGAGAGAGAGAGAGAGAGTTAGCTAAGTGGTCATTGTTGCGAAGGGTGTTGTTATTTTATTGTTCCTTCAAAACTATCGTGGGACGTATTTGCGGGAGAGAGAGAATAAAGAAGAGCGAGAAAGATAACCAAAAACTGTATCACGCAGTTAACTCTAAACCGGTTGATTTAGATATTAACGACTAATATCGTTTCACATAGTAAAATTCATAGTGTGATTTGAACAAAATCAACGGATGAGATGAATTACTGCATAGTAGCATAATTGTATTGTGTGCGAGGATGCAGTGTGCTTGATTTTAGTGGAGGAGTGAAATACAAAACAGAAAGAAACAGCTACGACTCGTTCCTTCCTATATTTTTTGGTACAGTTTTTCTTGTAAGCGAACGATTCTATTTGCTAACGTGGCACTTGGTGGTTGGCCAAGAACTTAAAAGTTGTTACTTTTCACGATGGGAGCGGTTGCAGCTTATTACTAACTGCAACTACCAACTCAGAAGCAATGCGTACAGTAGCAAACAAAAATGAACAACCTGTTTCCAAATGATTGATGGGGGTAGAATAATTTGATATTCATGATTCGACGGTCAATTAAAAAAAAAACAGAATATTTCTTTCTGTCAAAAAATATTAAAAGAAAAACATGTACATATATGGATATTAATCCAAAAATAGGATATCTAAAAGACTACAAGAATGGACCATGAAAGAGACTTTGCCTCGACCGCATCGCGATTTCTTATGTGATAGTATTCAGTTGGAGATTTTTTTTATGTTTTAGAAGTAATATATTCACGGTCGGTGTAAACTGCAACAATTAATATTAATAGTTAACTGAAAAATTATTATTAATTGATGAAAATTATAGTAGAATCGTGAAATCAACAACTATTTTATTAACCGTTAATATTAAATTGATTTACACTAATAATATATAATATTTTTTGTCTATATTTTAACATATTTAAAAATAATGTTCAAATAATAAATTTTCTTACAAATGAATCATAAAGTGAACTCACAATATTTGATAAATTTGAGATTAATATTTAAAAAAAGATATTTGGACATTTGACTGTGGTCCGTACGGACAGCTTTGCACTTTCCTCTTGCTTGAGAAAGGATACGTAACGTAAATGCTGGCAGTGTTGTACAATTTGCGTCTGATTCGTAAATTGTTAAATATTGAATAAAGTATTATACTATTGTGTTAATATCAATTTAAATATAGTAACTAAGACGTTACATATGTAGCTCTTCATTTATGTAAGTTTTGTCTTTTCGGGTTTGTTTTGGGGTCACATCGGTTGGATCTAAGGTTAATCACCAACCGTTCATATATGTGATAGCTGCTGTTAGTAAGAAAAGAATGTCCCCATTCTCTTTCCATCAAAACACGTTATTATTATGGTTATTAATTATTAATACAAGATGTGCTTAATGTCTCTATAGTCATATTAATGTGGTGTCCATTGGTTAATTTGGACAGGGTACTTACCCGTTAATCATCACCAACATTCTCCAAAGGTCAATAATAGAAGACTTTTGTTTCTCCTAATTTCAGTATACTATATATATTATGCTAGCTTAATTCAGTTAATTGCTTTGTACTCTTGCTTTGCTCATTTGCCTATGAGCTAAGCAAATGAACAGGACTTTGCCGAAAATGAAGTGAAACCAAAGGCAGCGCGGATAGATGACCCTTGAGTCTCTTTTCTATTTTTTAAAATTTAAGCATTCCACTAAATTTATATCAGAATTTAATAACATTTTTTTGAGACTCGTATAATTTAATAGAGGTCAATTTAAATTTCAAATTAATAGAAGAAAATATGATCACATGTGTATATTAAAGAATGTGGTGTTAGTTAACATTCTTGAAATCATTATGAGTGAGCACAACTTTTTCTACACCTCATGGGGGCTCTTGTTTTAGAGCTCTCATAAAAGAGCTTGTTGTCGCTTTATTTTTCAATTACAAAAGGCCAAACAATAATGAGGCTTTTCGAAATAACAAATGGGAGTTGTATAAGCGTCTCCAACTTCGGTGTTTTATCGAAAGTTGAACTTCAGATGTTAGAAATTACCAGAATCTCCAATTCAATAGTGGTTTTTGAAATAAATAATGTTACCCGTTATTTTAATCCAATAATATACTTTACACATATAAATAACATTCAAAAGTAGATAAACAATCACCTAAATAAAGTGATATGAAACAATATAAAATTAACAAGACACAAGGAAAGGAAAATTTTGCTCCATAGCCTTTTGTTATACCTATACTCCACCTTCTACCCAAACATCCAATTTTACTTTTTTTTTAAATAAAAAAAAGTACTTCTACCCGTCCAAATTAAATGTATTTTTACAAAATTCAAAATTAACTTTTTTTTTTAAATACAAATGCTTATAAAAAAAATCTTAATTTAAGTTTTCCATTTTTCAAATCGAAATACAAAAGTATTTCGAAACTTTTAAAACTGTTTTTTTTCTTTTTAAAATTTCTAAAACTTGTTTGACTATATTATTTTTAAAAACAGTATTCAATTTACTGTTTTTAAAAGTAAAAAACTAGAAAAGATAACATATGTTTCGCCTTTTACTTTTTCCCTTTTTCATACTTGAAATCAAAACTAAAAACAAGCATAAAATCCACTCTTTTCATTAATGGCAATTTTTCCATTATAAATACATTATAGAAGCATGTAGTAGTAGACTAGTCCTCTATATATATATATATATATATATATATATATATATATATATAAACATGTGCACGCATCACAATATTTATGCATTTAGCACAAGTTTTTGGTTTTTTTTTCCTCTATATATATATTTTCTTTTTAAACTCTCTAAATATATTTTTACGTTGAAATTTATATAAATGTCTTAATTTTTTTAATATTAAGAGTGCATTCCTGAAATAGATGGTTGCATCTCGAGAATACGATCTCCTACTATATTATTTATTTGTTCAAACAAAAAATTAAAAGTTTATAGATAATCAGACTGCAGGTTAAAAAAACCATAAAAACCATTTTTCATATGATCGCATGGCGGTGATGCGACCTCCTAAAAGTCTAAAGTAAGATATTTTAATATATAAATTTCAATAATATTAAAAAACTTTAAAAAAATATATAAAAATAAAATATCTCAAGTTTTCCAAAGATACATCTTCTTTTTGTTTATTTTTTGCAATAATTTTTTTTCTTTTCTACTCCAGTTTTGTTCAAGATGGTAACATACATTTTTTTCTTGTTACTATTAATATTGTTAGAAACACTCTTTAATATACATTTTTTTATATATTATTTTTAATCAGTTAAAATTCACATAAAAAAATATTGAAAAATATGTGTTAAATAGTAAATAGTTAGCACTATCTTTATTAATATGAATCGTGAGTTTAATAATAAATTTTTTATTTTCGATTTTAATGACGTTGAATTGTATAATATAATTTTTATTAATTTAAATTAATGAATATAATTTTTTTAAATTATTTTTTAATTATTATTAGTTTACAAATTTTTTATTTTAATTTCGCTTCAGATTTGTTCTACATTTCTGTTTTGTTTTTAATAAATAATTAAGTCAACATCAATTTCACCATCACATATTCATTAAATTAATAACATTTTTATTTTTATTTTTGGTTTGGTTTTCAAGAGTCCTAAAGACGGTTATATTAAAACTTTCAAAATTAATGTCAAAATAAAAAAATTCAAAATTAAGAATTTTGGATTAAAATAACAAATTTGTTTGGTTACCTAATAGAATAGAGAAAAGAATTAAACTCAAAATACAACTTGCAATGTATTTTTTAAATAGATTTTTTATATTTAATTCCATAATAATTTGGAGACTTAATTCCTTAACAATTATTTTTGAACGGAGGGAGTACAATTTTTTACCTTAGTCCTTCAATTTTTAAGAGAAGATGGTCCTTATAATTCAGAGTTTAGTCGAAAAATAAATTATAAAGTCTAATCAAATATTGTTCGAGTCAAAATTCAAACTTAAATTCTCCCAAATGATTTTTTCTTAATTAGAGCTCATTAAAGCCTCAACATATTTTTTTTTTACAAAGACTTTTGAGATGATAATTACAATTTAATATATCACAAGATAAGTTAAAAAAAATGTTAAACTGTATTTGTATTTTATCAAAAAAAAAATTAGTTTGATGAAGTTTTCAATTTGGTTTGTCGTAGAGGAGTTTTCTTCTCTTTTTTTGTGCAAAGAGGAGTTTCATTTTAGACAACAAAATGGTTAGATTTTAATGATTTAAAAAATATTTATTATAAAAAATAAAAAAAGTTATCGAACTATGCTCTTAAAAATAAAATTATCACAAATTTAATTTTTTCATTCACTAAAACAGTTTTGAAAAATAGGATCGCCAAATAAATTTTCTTGTTATCTTATTGAAAACAGTTTTTAACAACTGATTTATAAAACAGTTTTAAAAAATTAAAAATCAAAACTTTATCAAACATGCCTAAAACATATTGGTATTTTTAAAAACTAAAGTTCAGTTTATTGGTAATAAAAATTTCAAACTTTCTTCCGGCAATCTCCTCCTTGGTAACTATTTTTTAGTGTTTTTTATTAAGAAAAAAAGCTGGGTAAAATGGGGTTTTCATTAAAGTGTGTAAATGATACTAGGGTACAAAGTAAAAATTTTCAAGAAAAGAAGTAGAATAGGGAACACATCATTTTTAAGGAACAATGACAAAAAAATAAGACTCATGAAAATGTACTGAGGCTTAATAAATAGAGGTAGTTAATTAATCTCACGATTAAGTATAACAGTTTTGTAGCTGAAACTTAACTGCACTATTTGTCGTTCAGCAACACTTTACAACATTTAGAAAATATGAAGAAATGATTAGACTGTTGGAAATACTTTCTCTATCAAATACATATTTACTGCATAACTTGTGGTATATGAAATAGCAGAAATGAGAAAATCATCATGAGAATTTGATTTGCTAAATAAATAAATTTTACAGTTTATCTGAAGATGAAGTGAGTGTTAACGATTTCAACCGCCGGTTCAGTTTCATGTACAAGCCCTGCAAAAACAAAATCCTATTTGGTCAGAGTAAAATGTACTAGTTAGATGTCTTCCCTTTGTTTGATAATAAGAAAATCATCGTAATAATAAAGTGAGGAAATGAAAATATTCTTTTTTCCACTTTTGACAAAATACAAAATGAAAAGAAAAAAATGACACTGGTGAAGCCTAAAATAATGAGTAAATACCAAATTTGGTTCCTAAAATTGTAGGACAATATCAACATAGTTATCCATGTTATAAATATTCCAAAATGATCTATGAGATTACAAAATCTTAATCGAATTCGTCTCTCCGTTGAGATTTGCAGAGACTACAACAACATTAAGTTGATAATGTCTGAGATGCTTTTGACACTAAATAAATAATATTAACTTATGAAGGATACATTTGATAAGAGGGACAAACTTGATTAACTTGATTAACATTTTGCAATTTTAATGGTCATTGTGAAATATTGATAATGTAGAGGACTAAGTTGATAAAGGTCTATCAAAGAAGACATAAGTAGATAACCTTACATTTGTTGTATGTATTGTTGCTCCAGTTGTCATGCTAATATTCTGATTAGGGACCAGCTCAAAGTTCATGCTCTGTAGAAACACCGCAAGAGCAACTGTGGCTTCCAATAAAGCAAATTGATCACCGACACACTTGCGAGGCCCGCCACTGAATGGAATGAATCTGTAACATGTTTTGATTCTCATCTAAATCTGAGTAAACTAGGATATACAAATAAAAATACTCCATAGGATATACAAACAAAAAATACTCTAATGCAGACCTGAAATCTGTATTTGTTTCATTTGGCACTGGACCATCCAAATCAAATCTTTCTGGCAAAAACTCTTCAGCCCTATCCCAAACCTTGCAAAATCATAATGAAATATATATATATATATATATATACACACAATAGATCAAAATAGTGAACTGATAAAGAGAAATAATATGTGCGAGTGCGACATCTTGCATATTAGATTCAATCTAGCAAAGTGACAAGAAAATAAACAATGCACATGAATGCTAAGATGGAAATAATGTATGCATCACATTATTTCTCAATCACCTCAGCGTAGCATAAAGATAGGACATGTAATTTTGTGTGACATCAATAATTTAAACAAAGCAACCTCTGAACGGAAAAACTAGTCATCCGAACAGTGATAACATCAAATTGCTTTTAATGATACAATTATTTCTATACCAAAAAAAGAAACAGGATAACTTGTACTGCACTACAAAATCGAACTTGCTTAGTGATTATTCTTCTAGTTCTTTCTCCGTTCTTATCCTGTCCTTTAAAACAGAAAGGGAAAACCAAGAAAACAGAATATTCTTTTTGAAATGAAATTGAACAGGTTCTAACCATTTTAAATATTCAATTAAAAAATAAAAAGAAAAACATAATATCAAAGGGTCTATGCTGTCTTCATATGTATTATCATAACCAAGATTGCAACATATAGCTATCATGTTCTCTTTCCGTAACAAATCACATAGTGACAATGGTAGAAATCAACTACTCGAAACGAGGGAGGGGTCTTATAAAGTATACAGGTTGGCTACATTCAAACCAAGAAGCTACATTTGACCCATAAAAGAAACCTTTTTCATCTAAGAGCATCAAGTAATACCTCAGAAGAACGATGTATGTTATACACAGAAATCATAATATCTTGACCAGCATTGACTTTGTAAGCACCCGGAAGTTCATCAGGAACTAGAGCTCTTCGTATCAATACCTTAGGACACATAAAGTTGAATAAAACCATCGGAAACAATAAAATTAGTCAAAGATATTTCACAAAGAAAATTATTAAGTTGACACAGATGATGAGTGCTAGCAAGTAGCAACACACTCTTTTTTATTGGTTAAAACTCAAACAGATCCTATTAAATCATGTGGACTCCACATAAATTTAATTGGACTTGTATGAAATTCAAACAATAGAAGAGTTTGTGTTGAAAAAAGTGCGTTAGAGAGTGCGTTCATAACATAATTTCTAATAGATAATCTCAACGAAGGGACAAAAAGGTCTTTTAAGCTTGTGCACTAATCAAACACAGTAGTAGTTACAAGCTAAATTTTGTTGTAATTTTCTTCGTAGTTTCTTATGTCACCTGTATCCTAAGGTCCTACTACGAAAGTCATAATTCTCAGAATTTTCAGCAAAAAAGATCATTAAATCGACAAATTTTACTCTCAAAACCTGGTTGTCGTATCATTAGTTTTATCTATTGATTTTCTATGTTACCAATCTAACTTTTTTCCATAACAAGAACCTAGACATAAGTTTAGACCTATCATACACAATATATATTACAAAATATTTTATAACTCGAAAAGACGTCCATACTGAAATTTGGTATAGCAACCTACAGGTGGATGTGGATAGAGCCGGAGCGACTCAATAATACAACGCGTCAAGAACTTAAGATTTTTAATATCTTCATACGCAGGACGCCTTCCCTGTAAAACTTTGTCAACCTCTTGTTGTGCTTTCGCCAATGAGGAAGAATCCTGCATAAATAGAACTAATAATTCACAGGGGGAAGACTACAATGGAGCTCTTGTTCTGTTTTTTTATCAATGCTAACAATCATATATGTTATAACACACAAATAGAGACATATATAAAAGTTAAAACAAGAATAGATAGAAATTGACGAAGCCTTTGAATCATTCTAAAAGCTGAAAGAAATTAGAATCTTATGAGATCATTGAACAGTGCTTTTGAACCACATTAAATTGGTTTTAAAGTTTCTGACTTTCTATATTCACACCTAGATTAGCTTTGAAGACTAAGGGGAAAAAAAATCTGTAATTGGATGATTAATTAAAGGTTGAAAAGAAAAATCCAAAACAATATATGATACCTTACTTAGAAGATAAAGTGTCCAAGTCAGCACCGAACCGGTGGTCTCGTGACCAGCAACTAACATTGACAAAAGATCATCTCTTAGTTGCACACTAGAAACCTGGCATATAGAACCACCAAGTAATAAAAATATACACATGAAGAACAGATAAAAAAACTGAAAGTATAAACCCAGAAAATGAACCAAAATTTTGTCATCATATACTGATATGACATGTTCCAGGAAGAAAGTGATGTGATGGGGGTGCAGAAATATTCAAAATTAAATAAATGAAGCAGTGCAACTAAATGAACCAAAGCTCAATGGTTGAGCAATAAATAAGCACAACTAAATTACAGAAGTTCAGAAATCAGAAAACGCTAGTTGGTTGACAACTTTTCAGAAATTTAACATAATGACCTAAAATAAATATGGGAAAAATGAACATTATTAAACAAAAATGAATTTTGTTAGGTTGTGCTATGTTCAACATCTCAGCCTGGATAACATGAACATAATGTTGAGTAATAATAAACAAGTATTAATGTTCACATAAAACAAATGCACTGTTCATCTATACCGCTGTTCATCTGATTAATATCGAACATATATTATAATATATTCTGAATATATCGCTAGCCGCCAAAGAACACAATGATAAAAGGAAATTATACATTGGAAAATGGCAACAAAATACTGCATACCTCTTCTCTGCTGGCAAGCAAAAATCGGAGAATACTAGGATCAGCGTCATTCACATATTCATCGGCATCAATTCTTTCACCTTCAGACTCAACAATCTCTTTACATTTTACAATAAGATCTTCTACAGTTTTCCTGATAACAGTAACAGCCTTTTCAGCCTTTATTTGTCTTGGAATTATCTTACAAAGAAAATTAACCTGCAGCAAGAAAGAACAAGAAAAAGAATGCATGATGATGAACAAAGAAAAAAAAAATCTGAATTCCATATCACGAATGGGAGATGAGAAAGAACCTGCCTTCCAATACGGCAAAAGATCGGTTGAGCGAGCCTCGGCCTCTTTCAGTGCAGTATAAACAGCTTCAATAACAGGACTATCTGAATTCAGCGCATCAAAGTTGAAGTTGAATACAGATAAACCAATAACATCGAGGGTCAACTGAGAAAACTTGTCCTCCATGTTAACAGCAGTTCCGTTAAGTGCATCAGGTTGTAGCTTCTCTACTAATCTCTCGGCACATCTACAAAACACCCTATCCACCATAATAGACAAGTACCGTTTGTGAAGAGATGGAACCACAGCCCTGCGCCTTGCCTAATATGTATAAGAAAACAGTTGAAACAAAGAAAAATAATCTATAAAATTATTAATAGAAGTACAACTAGAACCAATTCAACTATAATGAGTTATTTGGGCTTATTTACTGGCATAATGACTAGCGAGACTCTTTGGGAGAACTTATGGAAATCGTTTATTATATGTTCATGAGTTGTTTTCAGCTTATTTCCATAAAGACTCTAAGATAGTTTATGAAAACAGTTTGTAACTTATATGCAAACATTTTGACTTTATTTTATCTTTTGTTTATAGAAATAGCTTTTACCTAAACACTAATATGATAAGCGCTTATCATATAACCGCTCAATTAAGTTGTTCATCCAAGAAAGCAGTAAGTGAATAATTGATTTTTATACTCCAAGAGGACCAGCTAAAATGTGAGGGTTACTTACTCCATTAAAGAACTCAATGTATACATTAAATTTCACCAATCCAACCACCAAATTCAAGTTCTTATTGATTAGATCAAGTCCACAATTTTGCAAATTTCAAAACTAAATGATCATTCATCAAATATCTTAAATTTAACGTGTAATGTACTTTTCCTAAACTTTTGTGTGCATGATCATTGAAGTAATATATACCCAACAGCTGGAATGAAATTTAATATGTATGTTGAGTTAATAACTAATCAAAGTTACTCTATAGATAACTTTATCTTCTCCATGTATTTTTACATATAAGAAACAAGAAATTGAGAACATTGATAAGTTATGCAACACCGACACTTCAAATTAAAGACATGTTTAAGGTCTGGCACAAATAGTTACATTCAATCACTTCTATTTTCTAAAATTACTATCAGTGTCTACGTGTCAGTGTTAGTCTTGTGTTTCAGGTATGTGTCTATGTCGGTGCATCATAGTTCCTCTGAAGAATGACTTCAAGAAAGAAATAGAAAGTGGGGGAGAGAATGCTTGCAGTTGCAGCAGCCATATTATTATTACTTAACACATAAAACACTATAGCACAGCACAACCAAAACATCTCACATTGCTATAAAAAGTTTAGTTCATCATTCTAATTCTAAATAAAAAATATAACAAGCTCATAAACAGGCAAAGCCTATGTAGTACCGACACCATCCGACACCTGACATAACAACAACATGGTGATTACATTGAATTAATTAATTTTCTCAAATTATTATTAGAGATATTAGTTGATTTGTTAGTTAGTATAATTAGTTGTACTAACTAGTTTTTACTAATATATCTAATAATTGTTATTGGTGTGGACATGTTAGTGTGGTGTCTGTGTGAGTATTCGTGATTCATAGCAGAATAGTTGAAATGTTTCAGAATCGAAGATTACCGTCCAAAGAGGACCTTCAGCAATAGCAAAACCAGACCCAAAAAGAAACTGAGAAACCTCAGCAACAAGACCTTTACCATACTTCCCATAATTCTTAAGCACATGTTTAGCAATAGCAGGGTCACTAACAACCACAAAGTTTCTAGGACCAGCAGCTAAACGATAAATGGGACCATACTCATTCATCCATTTAAACAAAGGGAGAAAAAGAGCACCACCCAAAAGATCAGAAACATCATCAAGTTTAGCACTTGCTAATGGAATTCCAGAATCATCGTCTTTTCGTGTTGTTAGGGATTTGGATAGTGAAGTGAGCCAATCTGGACTTACCCATGAACTTTGTTTTGTGGTTGTTGATTGGTTTTTGTTGATTGAGGATTTTATGGAGTAGCGGTGAATTGGATAAGGTTTTGGAGGGAGTGTGAATGGTGTTGTGGAGAGGGAAGAGAGAGAAAGATGAGAGGGAGAGAGTGAACAATGTTGCATTGTTTGAGGATTTACGTTGGATACTGTTCAATGGCGGTTTAGCAGTTAAACGATGAGAGAATTTTTTTCGTTTCTTATTAAGCGGAAATGAAAATTTTGGTTAAAGATATTTGTTTCCTATCTCAGAGATTGAACTTCACAAAATTTTACTCGTAAATAATTTACTTTAGAGATTAATTCACTTTAAATGAATTTGTTTTTTCTAAAATAAATAATAAATAATTCATCTTAAAAATTAAAGTGAATAATAACTAACTATTCATAATAATTGATATTATATATATATGATAATTATAAATGATTCATTTATTTTATCAATATTTTATTTTAAAGAAATCAAATTTGTCTAAAGAGTACTTTTTCATTTCACTTTTTAAAATTTCTGATTTGATTATTTAATTATACTAATAAAGTACCTATAAATTTGCATGAGTAGTTGATTGTTTTACTAAAATCAATATTAGTTTATTATATATATACATATATATATATATATATTATATTTTCTGTGTTTACTTTATATAAAAATATTCTTCGAAAGGTTTATATCCTTTTAGATATTTGTTTTCTCTTTTTATTTTAATCTTCTTTTAGTTTAAAAAAAAATTAAATTATTTGAATTCACGTTAATCATACAAAATGATGTATATTAATATTAAAGTAATAATAAGATGGATTTTATCAAACAAATATAAGAAAAATAATATTGAAATGATTGAAAAAAAGATAAAAGTGATGCAACTATGCGAAACAGAATGTTGAAATTAATAATTTTAGTTTATTTAAAAATTGACAACTTTAATATGAAAATTATATATATAAATTTGAAGAAGTAATATACATAACTTTTTTAGAGTAGGTTTTATTCTTGTATAAATAGTTATTAAAAAGTTGAAAAAGATCATAAAAGTTGTAGAAGATACAAAGAGACGAAACAAGAATATATTTTTTAGGATTCAACGGTTGAATTTAATTTAAATAAATTAAGATTTATAAATTATAATTTTAGTGGTCCAACTGTACAATTTAACTTAAATAGGCTAACTATAAAATTCTAATTTCAACTATCTAACCGTATATTCTCACTGAAATAGGCTATACGATTTAGTAACCATAATTATGAAGTTTCAACAGTTCAATCTAACATAAATAGACTAACTATGACTTATGATATCTAATTTCGACGATTCAACAATACATTCTTACCAATATATCAACTAACACTTAGAAGATCTAATTTTGACTATCAAGTAGTATATTCTCACCTAAATAGACGTACTACGACTTAAGAATCCTAATTATAATCATCCAACAATTCAATTTAACCTAAATAGACTAATTATAATTTAAGAATCCTAATTACAACTGTCCAATATTTTAATATAACTTAAATAGACTAACGACGACTTAGGTTTCCTAATTATGACCATCCAACAATTCAATTTAACCTAAATATATTAACTACAACATAGGAATCTTAATTATAATAATCGAACAGTTCAATCTAATCTAAATAGACTAACTAAGACCTATAAATTTTAATTTCTAGGATCCAACGGTACATTGTTACCTAACTAGACAAAATTTGACTTAGGAATTCTAATTTGGACGATTTCTAACTGTTCATTCTTTCTAAGTAGGCTAACTAAGAATTATGAATCTTATTTATGAGGAACCAACAATTGGATCTAACTTAAATAGACTAACAACGACTAATGGATTCTAATTTCGATAATCAACGGTACATTCTTCCCTAAAGAGATTAATTGAGACTTAAGAATTGTAATTTTGATGATCCAACTATACATTCTTATATAAATAAACTAAGACTTAAAGATTCTAATTTTTAGGATCCATTTATACATTCTCACTTAAATAAACTAACGTATTATGAATTATAATTTTAATGATCTACCTATACATTCTAACCTAAATAGATAATTAAGAACTGGTAACTATTTAGGAGGATCTAAGGAAGTCATAGGTTGAACTCACTATTTGACAAAATTAATAACATTGACTATTCCAAAATAACAAATAGGAATTTAATGGTACATTCTCACCTAAGTATAATAACACGGTGTATTGTGAATTTTAATTTCGACGATTGAACGTCACATTCTTACTTAAATAGATTAAAAAATGGTCTTTGAAACCAAATTTTGAGTTCAGGAGTCGATTATGCGTAGGGAAGGTATTAGTATCCTACGACATCCGTTAAAATACGGTTACCTATAATTAATTGTGCAAAATTAGTATTAACTTAAATATATTTATTTCTCCTTATTATTAAATATGAATATTAATTATTTATTTTTAATGTGATTTTGAAATAAATATGTGCTTAAAGAAAAGATGGAAAAAGGAAATTTTTTATTAATGTGCTTGGCAAGAGTGTGATCTTGCTCCTACGTATCTCCCGGTGCGATGGAGAAATCAAAACTACGTAGTTCTCGGATAGAAAATGCGGATGTGTTGATTGCTTTTAAATAAATCGTGTTTAGTTATTAAAAGGTTAATTTTGACGAAAATAAAAAGGAGTTTGTTTGATTTGAATAAGTAGTTTAATATGTGAAATTTAAGACGATCAAGTTGTACAACTCGTGTATCAAAACTCAAGGAGTAAAAGGATGTCTCATCCAGTTAATCCGTTTAAAAATATTTTTATTATTTTCGATTTTAAAATTGATTCTTAAAGCCACCAAGTAGTACAACTTGTATCTTAACAACTCAAATATTAAAAAGATGTCACATCTAATTAATCTAATATTTTAAAAAAATTAAAAAAAAAACTATCGAGTTGTATAATTCGTATTCTACTACTCATGAATTAAATGATGTCATTTTTAGTTAACATTTAATAATGATTTTTATTTATTAATTCATTTATGAATTTGAATTTATTAGTTTATCTGTGAAGATGAGATTTAAAAAATAAATAAAAATATTCCATTTAATTAATTTTTAATGCAATACGTTTTGTTTTTTATTTATTTATAGAATTAGATACTTAATTATAAATCAAAAGTTTTTCTTTAAAAAAAATCTAAATGGACTGAACCCAACTTGGTTTAAAAAAAACAAAGGGTTAAGCTGAAACCCTAAAGCTTGAGTTTACAGCAGCCGCCTAAAAAAAAGGAAAGGGAGAGGTCGCGGGAGAGAAGGAAGAGGCCGAGTGAGGGAGAAAGAAGACAATGGCGATGACTATTGAAGGAGAGGATGAGAGAGAAGAGGAGGCCAAAGTGAGAGGAGGCCGAGTGAGGGAGAAAGAAGAGGCCGCGATAAATGAAGAAATGAGAGGCTGAGAGAGAAGGAAGAGGCCACGAGAGAGAAAAAGAAAGAAGGGGCCGAGAGAGAAGAGGAGGCGGAGAGTAACGGTGACAGTGGTGGTGACGATGAAAACGACGTCGACGATGACAATGGCGACGTTAAAGGTTTGATTTTTTCTAATTTTTTTACTTTTCAATCACAAGGTTATTTAATCAAAACTTTATTAAAAATAATTATAATGCAAAGAGAGGAAAAAAAAAAAACCTTAAATTGCCTTGCTGTTTGTTCTTCCTTGTTAATTACTATTATGCCTGCTTTCTCTATTTTTTTTTAAGTGTTTTGTTAGTATCTCATTTTCTTCTTTGTTAATTGATTTTTTTCTCAATTTATAGAGTAAAGTAAGAATCTTTGTGTCTATGAGATAATAGTCAGTCTTAGTTTTTATATTGTTTTCGCAACAAAAACAAGCAACTTTGCTAAGTATAGAAACATATAACTCATCTTTTTGATTGAGTATAAAAGTAGTGAAGATAATAAATTTTTAAGGCAAAAGAAAAAAGAAGTATGCTGGAAAAAAAAACAGGAGGGCAATAGAGTTTAATTTTTGTTTTCTATTTTAGATAAGATATAACTCACCTTTTTGTTTGAGTGTAGAATCAGTGAAAATAATAACCTTTTTAAGGCAATGGAAAAGAAAGAAACTGAAACAAGGGAAATGAGCTATAAAGCTGTAAAGCACAATCTTTGTCTTTATTTTATTATGTTTTTGGTTTATAAATTTTTTATTAAATCTAAAAAAAAAATAGAAGACATTTATATTAATTAATTGCATAGGTGTTGAATAAAAAACAAGAAAAAGTGAGCAAAACAGGGTTCAAAGAGGATTAAAGAAGCTGTCTGGGCCAGAGTATGGAGGATGCTGGTTCAAAATGCTGAGTTGCCTGTGGTGCAAAATGTTGTGGTTCAAAATGCTGAGTTACCTGTGGTTCAAAATGTTGTGTTGCCTGTGGTTCAAAATGCTGAGTTGCCTATGGTTCAAAATGTTGTGTTGCATGTGGTTCAAAATGCTGATGCTTGAAATTTTGTTAGTTTTAGCATTTTTCTTTTAAGATGTGGTAAATTATTTTTCTTTGTTAATTCGAATTGATTGAAGTTGAATTCTGTATTTTATTTTGGTCACTGTATTATGTATTTTTGGATTATTCTTAAATGGACAAAATTGAGGTGCTACAGCTGCCCCCTATTTAATTGTATTTACTAGAGAATATGAATATTATCGTTGTAAAAGATAATTAAATATAAGAACCTGAATTTTGTTTAAATAAGTTGTGAAAACAGATTAAATCTAAATGCAGGCACTAAATACGGGCACATGCGTACATTGACAGGATAAAAAAAGTGATTGTCATCGGACTGGTTACTAATCTAAGTTTTCGGATTATGATTGTCTTCAGATTGGTTACGATGCGTAGATCGCCAAAAATTAAAGAATGATCGTCTTCAGATTGGTTACCGATGCATAAATCGACAAGTAGATCGACAAGAATTAAAGAATGGTCGTCTTCGGATTGGTTACTGATGTGTAGATCGACAAAAGTGAGAAATGTTGATTACCGATACGTGGATCGACATGAATGAACAAAAAAACGTACTATAAGCAAACTATAGGTCTAGGAAAATTTAAGATATGAATGATATGTGAGTATTATAAATGTAAGATGCATGATTGTGTGTGTTAGATAAATTATTGTTCATTTTTAGTTCCCCGGTCCTTAGACGATCCTTTGCGCCCACAAGATTCAATGGATGAATAAAGATAACAACCGTTTTTGTAGGATGACTCTAGTACATCTCGTGTGAAGAGGCGAAACAAAGTATATTGTCTAAAATGGTTGCCCCTTTTTTTTGTTGACATCCCTATACATGTTGAGGATCTATCAAGTTTCCGTGTATATATTTTCAAATATCAAAATAATTAAAATATATTTTTTTTGTTTACACCTACTTCAAATTCCAACATTTATTATCATAAAATAATATTTTTTTTAAAATGCTAGAATAAACAAACATGAAACATGAATTAGCTTAGAAAGAGAGTAATGTACGACATCGAATGACAACATTGAAAAACAAACAAAGTACATTTATTGGGAACAAAACAATTGAGGTAAGGGGTTACAATGTATGAATGAATGTGTTTATCTTTAGTTGGAGAGATAACAAACGCTAGTCATTCTTGTAATTTAGAAGTTCCTGCTGATTAGCTTCTAAAAATAATAATTGCCCCAGTTTGAACCACTTGATTTTTGTTATTTTTTTTTATCTCTAACTTTTGCATGAACCACTTTTCCAAGTTTTCAATCCATCGGGATGCTCTAGTTTTGCCTAGGTTGTCTTTTCAGGTTTTCAACCTAGCGAGCCTATTTTCAATTTTTTTCAAGCCTAATATTTTTTAACTACATATGAATTTATTGAAAGTGGAAACTCCTCTCCATCCATTTATGCAAGTATTAGAGCTCCCCCAGAGAAAGCCTTTTTTCACAACATATGGTCCACGAGAATCTTTTTTTATGGGCAATATTTTCTTTAACACTAAGTCTCCTTCTCAAAACTCTCGAGGACGAACTTTTTTCTCGTAGGCTTTTTTAAGTATTTTTTGATACAACTGACCATGACACAGAGCTATCATTATTTTTTCTTCTATAAGATTCAATTGGTCAAATCGTGATCGAACCCACTCTGCCTCTTCTAGTTTTATTTCCATTAAGACTTTGATCAAGGGGATTTCAACTTCAATGGGAAGTACCGCTTCCATTCCATACACCAATGAGAAAGGAGTTGCCCCTGTTGAGGTGCGAATAAACGTTCTATAGCCATGTAATGCAAAATAAATTCAAGGTGTTAACTTTTATTATCTGCTGCTTATTTACTCTGATTGCTCATTATTCAACTAATTAGCAAAAAGAGTTAAAGTTTGTCAAACACAATTCAACCCCCCTTCTTGTGTTTCACATTCAATTGGTATCAGAGCTCGGTCTCAAGGCTGAGCACTTTACTGTGTTTGAGGAAAAATCCAAGGATCAATATGTCTGAAGAAGCTGTTGGAGGAAACATCAACATACCTCCTCTATTTGATGGAGAATGATTTGAGTACTGGAAGGACAGGTTGAGAAGTTTTTTTATTTCACAAGTCAGTGGTGAACCAGGATAAATCTATGTGTCCAAATACTTATGCTTTTATTATCCGCTGCTGCTGAATCTGATTGCTGCTTCTCCAAGTAATTTATATCAACTTTCATCAAATCAGCAAAAAGTATTCAACTTTGGCAAACACAATTCAACCCCCCCTCTCGTGTTTGCACCTTCACTTTCCACCTAGAAAGACACACAATCAGTCTACCTATCAATCTATAGATAAGAGTTTATACTTTACCTTTTAACCATAAAAGGATTTCTTACAATCTACTCAAACTATACTCAACACTTATAGTCTTGAGTGTTTACACAATAATAATAAGATTGTTCGATAGAATCTAAGATGTCTCAACTCGTGTTTGGGATTAGATTCTTTACAAGAGATTCAGAACAATTGTAACAATGGATTGAAATAAATAAAAAAACAGAACTTGTTGGAACCAAGTTGGTTCGATCAATCAAAGTTTTGATGTTAACAAAAGTATTTCATGTAAATAGTATTTTGACTTAGAAGAACAAATCAGAAGCTGTGAAAAATCAGAGGATGACACCACCAGAAGATACATCTAGAGGAAGCAACCAGAGGATAGAAATGTCACCAGAAGGTTCGGCCAGAGGATGCATCCAGAGAACACCAGAGGATACACCTCTAGAGGATATCAGAAGATGTCATCAAAGGCAAACATCAAAGGACAAATAACATCATCAGATGATATCTTTCTTGGCCTAAATCAAAAGGAAGCAGAGTCTAGAAGGAGACTTGGTCCAGACTAGAAGGAAGCCTGTCAGAGGGAGACTTGTTCCAAACCAGAAGGAAACATAAGTCAGACTTGGTTCAGACTTAGTCCTGACCAGAAGATAGCATGGTCGTGAATAAAACCCAGTCCAGACTTAATCCAGACTTGGTCCAGACCAGAAGATAACTGGTCCAGAACAAATGACTTGGTCCAGACCAGAAGATAGCATGGTCTAGAACATAAAACTTGATCCAGACTTGGTCCAGATCAGAAGATATAAGTGTCTAGAACATAAGACTAAGTCCAGATTTAATTCATATTCAATCCAGACTCAGTCCAGACTTGGTGCAGAATAGAGGATAAATGTCCAGATTAAAAGATCAATATTAGAGGATAAATGTTCAGATTAAAGTATCATGGTCTAGTGTTGGTCGAGATTAGAAGATCACAAAATGGTACAGATCAGATCATATGGTCCAATTTGGCCGAGATCAGAGGATCACAGAATTGGTACAAATTAGATCACATGGTCCAGAATTGGTTGAGATCAGAGGATCACATAATTGGTACATATCACATTATATGGTCCAGAGCTGGCCGAGATCAGAGGATCATACGGTCCAAATTTTAATCATGATGAAAATCAGTGAATACTTGATTAAAATTCGAAGAAGACTTGATTTTTTAGATTGACTAAAATTAGTGGACGAAGGATAATTTAATTTAATTACGAGTAGTTAAATATCGGCAATTGATCAAGAGTTTAACTGTCAACAGAATTGCGACGGGAGTAGTTAATTAGCTGAGGGTCAAGTAATATTATAATATTAATATATACATAGTAAGTGAGGGTATGTGTGTATATATATATATGTGTTGGAGTAAGAGGAAAGGGAAAAAGAAAAATAGAAATCAGAAACCTCTTCTTCCCTCACCTGCCCGCGTGGCTCTCTCATTCTTTCTTCTTCTTATTCTATTGGTGTTAGTAAAGAAAGGAGCTTGCTCAAAACTCAAATTACTTGGAAATCCAAGTGTCGAAATAGAAAGTGTCAAGAATGAAAGTTATTCCTCTCATCGTTACGGTGCTAAAGAACCAACTTTGGTAGCGACGACGCGAGCGGGAGTTTCGCCGGCTTTTGTCGCGGTAACGTAAACCAGCAAGAAAATGTAACTAAAGTAAGGGGCACCCTCCAACTTTCTAGATTTTATTTAGGGCTGTAAATTCATGTTGATGGATGAATATATATGATGTTCTGTTTTGAAAACGAAACTGCTTTGCATGTTGTTATGGATGATGAAAATGCATGTTGTTGAGTTGTTGTTGCTGTTTTGTTTTGTTGCTGCCTTCGTTGATGCATTAATGATGTTTTGTTGCTGTGTTGATGAATAGAAATCAGTGATGTTGTGTTGAGAATGTTCTAGGTTTTATGGTTCAAAAGAATGGTGATTGTGTTATGGTGATGATGGTGGTTTTCAAAGAAAAGAGTTTGAAATTGTGTTGAAGTTTTCTGGAAATTCTCACTGTGTTCGAAGATGTATTCGAATACGGCACTGGCGTATTCGAATACACTTCTGTAAAAGTTCAGTTTTATTCAAATTTTGAACCTCGTATTCGGATACGACACTCAGTATTCGAATACAAATACGTGATTTTAGCTTCTGACTTAGCATCTGTATTCGGCTACGACCATGTCGTATTCAAATACAGAATTGCAATTTTTGCTACTGACATCACATCTGTATTCGGCTACGACCTTGTCATATTCGAATACGAAATTGCTGTTTTTGCCACTGGATTCACATATCTATTCGGCTACGACAACCTCGTATTCGAATACAGAAAGTGCTGATTTTTGCCACTGTTTTGGCATCTGTATTCGAATACAAGGAAGCTGTATTCAAATACAGATTATTTTTTTTCAAAAATTCTATTTTTAAACATTGGTTTATGCACTTAATGATTTGGGAAACATTTGGAAGACATATGACCAACTATATGAAGTTTTTGAGATGGTTTGAGGTGGTGATGGAGTGTCTGGATTTCAAATTGTATTTGCATATTGTTTTCAGTGAAGAGAAAACACAGCATGTCCATGCATTGCATAGTCACGTGGTGACCACGATGGGCCACAGAGTTGATGCGGTGACCGTGATGGGCCGCGAAGTTAAGTAGTAACAGTGATGGGTTATAGAATAGTTCCGCGTGTATTAGATGGTCTATTCTATCCGTGGTTAGAATAGTTCCGCGTGTATTAGACGGTCTATTCTATCTTGACTACGGAGTGGTTCCGCGTGTATTAGACGGTCCATTCTATCCATGCGAGGATTTAACTTCTATGTATTTGGCCCGTGAGAGGCTAATACACGTAAATGTAGTGACCGTGATGGGTTATAGAGTAGTTCCGCGTGTATTAGACGGTCTATTCTATCTGGGTTCAGAGTAGTTCCACGTATATTAGACGATCCATTCGATCTGGAAATCAAGTTGGTCCATGAGAGACTGCACGTGTGCTGGTCCGTGAGAGACTGCACCTTGGTAATTCCAAGAGTTGTGTACATTGGCATATACATATTGCATTAAGATGGTTGACCTGTGAGTCATGATTGGATATGAGTTGATGAGTGGAAATCGATGTGTTCAAGTATCTTATGAATTCTGAGTTCCTAATGAGTTGTTGTGATTTTGATTATATTTGTACTTGCAACATGATTTAAATGTTAAATTGGCTGTTTTGCAAAAATGTAGATGTCATACTTTTTAATAAGTGCATACTTATTTATCATTGTTGTTATAGCATTGAAACATGCCATGAATATAATTGTTATCTTTCACATAACTACTATGTGGTAATTGTTAATATCGGTTGGTGACCCTTTACAAATATTGTGGAAAATTGGGTTTTGCCTTCAAATGATACCCAAACCCGTACCACCGACAGTTACACTAACGACGGATACGTCGTTAGTTTTCCTTGATCTTCACGTACAGAGTATTTGTGGACGACGCAGAGGGACCGACAACTGGGGTGAAGACGAGACTTGTAGAGGATGCGGTGGAAACCACTTGCTACTGTAGCCTTAGTGCATGATCATATCAGACTAGACTTTTGTATAGGGCCTAGTG
The DNA here is from genome assembly GCA_037974295.1 of Cicer cuneatum. NCBI lineage: Eukaryota > Viridiplantae > Streptophyta > Magnoliopsida > Fabales > Fabaceae > Cicer > Cicer cuneatum. The sequence continues at coordinate 25,370,657 of JBBPBO010000001.1, read as the reverse complement.
TTAATGACTGTATTTATTTATTTATTTTGGGATAATTGTATATCTTTTCCGCACTCTGATAATGTTTTGGTGGGTCCAGGATACAATTTTTGATTTATTTTATTTTGGTATATTTTGAAGATCAATTTCCCAAAATTATCTTACTTGGTTATAATCATGGTGTAATTAATTAATTACTTTTGTCGTTTTGGATTACGACGCCATATGATTTGAAATGGTTTAATTTCAATTTATTTAAGTGGTTTAATTTTAATTTCTTTTAATTCCTTTGAATTAATTTTGAAAATTTATTTTATTTATTTTGAAAAAAAAATCAGGGTGTTACAAAAAGAAACAAGATTGGTCAACAGAATTTTCAAATGCAATCTGAAGCTAAAAAAATATGATTTTTATTTAAGTGGAACGGGATTGGCCAACAATATTTTCTAAGGAAATTTGAGCAAGATCTATTTCGAATTTAAGCTTGGACAAAGCCCTATCTACAGCTATAAAAGGAGGCTTCAGGCGGCAGCATCAATCATAGAAAAACACAAGAACTCAAGCTTCATATTTAACACAATCCGAGAGTTTAAAAGCAATATTTTCTAAGTGTTTTCGAGAGAGAAATTCAGTGCAACAACCAGCTTTCCAGAAGCAATAAAAGTGTACAAGAATCAATACAACAATCTGCTTTCCAGAAGCAAATTTGCAGAGTTCCAAACTTTGTAATCTAACTCGATAGTGGTGCAGATTCCTTCTTCAATATGGGGTTGTCAGATTGGTAGGAGAAGACTTGACTTGTAGAGTCAAGGTGTTGTTTTCGTTCCTCAAAAGTCTGGGGTTGTCAAGCTGTTTGGGAAGACTGACTTGGAGGATCAGGTGTTGTAATTCAAAGGTTTTGAATTAGTGGATTAAAGCCTTCAGGATGAAGGGACTGGATGTAGCCAAGTTAATGGTGAACCAGGATAAATTGATGTGTTCTTATGCTGTTATTTTCCGCTGCTAAGTCTGATTATTTATTAATTAAGTAAATCACATCAACATTCAACAAAATAGTAAAAAGATTCAAAGTTTGGAAAACACAATTCAACCCCCCTTCTCGTGTTTGCACCTTTACTTTCCACCCAGAAAGACACACAATCAGTCTACCTATCAATCTTTAGATAGGCGTTTACACTTTACCTTTTAACCATAAAAGGATTTCTTACAATCTACTCAAACTATACTCAAACTTATAGTCTTGAGTTTTTACACAATAATAATAAGATTGTCCGATAGAATCTGAGATGTCTCAACTCGTGTTTGAGATTAGATTCTTTACAAGAGATTCAGAACAATTGTAACAATGGATTGAAATTAAAAAAAAATAGAACTGACTCTCTTTGAGAATGAGAGAATTTCAAGTACGTGAGTGTGAATGATTTGATCAGATTGATTAGCACTTGAACTTCTATGTTTTCCTTGAGCATTGGCCTTTTTTTATAGGCTTGAGAGCATTTAATGAAGGTCAAAAAGAACCGTTTGCTAGTGCTCTGTCAGGCTTGACCAAAACCAATTTTTATGAATAAAAATATTTCAGCCTTTGAACACTGTTGAATTATGTTTTTACTGGGATGAGTTCTCCGTTTTTGATCAGATTCTCTTGAGTTTAATGATCTTTAATACTGCAAATATATGTGATGATGCCTTTAGCTTGATCTGGAGTTTTGATTCTTGTTAAATTTTTTTTAGAGAATTGTGATGAGTTGTTGCAGAATGCTTACTGAAGCAGCTGGAGATTGATGATCAATCTGGAGTTTTTAGTCTTTGAGCTTTCTGGAGATTGATAATCAATCTGGACGTTTTCCTGATCATTCTAGAATCTGTCCTAATGTCTTGTATGTCTTCAAGATCGTTCATCATTCTTGACATTCAAGCTGGAGACTGTTCAAACTTGTTTGGACCTGCTTGATTCATGACCTTTTTCCTTTGTGATTCAAATGGTTTCTTTGACTAGAATGGATCCTATTTGTTCCTTATCAAGTAGTGATAGTATTGATATTAATTCTAAAAGCAGTATCTTCATTCAATTAATGGAGATTGATTGATCTTGAGGCTATCTTGATTATTCTTAGACCTGCAGAACATTCTCCGTTTTCTAGAATTTGTCAAGAATGTTCTCTGTCTTTTGCTTTATTATGCTGAATTCTTTGTTTGCTTGAATCCAATCTTTGAATTAATACATTGAAAAGCACAAGTTAAATTAACATAACATTTAGAATCATAATTAACTTTCTTAATTAACCTTTGTTTATTTTCATCAAAACTTAATTTAGAGTTTGTCTTAACTGAAGGTGCAAACACGAGAAGAGGGGTTGAATTGTGTTTTCCAAACTTTGAATCTTTTTGTTGTTTTGTTGAATGTTGATGTGATTTACTTGATGAATAAATAATCAAACTTAGCAGTAGAAAATGACAGCATAAGAACACATCAATTTATCCTGGTTCCCCATTAACTTGGCTAGATCTAGTCCCTTCATCCTGAAGCCTTTAATCTACTAATTCAAAACCTTTGAATTACAACACCTGACCCTTCGAGCCAGTCTTCTCAAACAGCCTGACAACCCCAGACTTTTGAGGAACGAAAACAACACCTTGACTCTACAAGTCAAGTCTTCTCCTACCAATTTGACAACCCCAGATTGAAGAAGGAATCTACACCACTATCAGGTTTGATTACAAGGGTTGGAACTGTGCAAATTTGCTTCAGGAAAGCTGATTGTTGCACTGATTCTTGCACACTTTTGTTGCTTTTGGAAAGCTGATAGTTGCACTGAATTTCTCTCTCAAAAACACTTAGAAAATATTGCTTTTGCACTCAAGTGATTCTCTCTTTTTGAACTCTCGGATTGTGTTGAATATGAAGCTTGAATTCTTGTGGTTTTCGATGCTTGATGTTGCTGCCTGAAGCCTCCTTTTATAGCTGCAAATAGGGCTTTGTCCAAGCTTAAATTCAAAATAATTCTTGCTCAGATTTCCTTAGAAAATTCTGTTGGCCAATCCTATTTCTCTTAAATTAAAATCGTATCTTTTTAGCTTTAGATTGCACTTGAAAATTCTGTTGACCGATCTTGATTCTTTTAATTTCAAGCCGTATCTTTTTAAGCTTTAAATTGCATTCGAATTTCTTCAAGTCTTCAGTGATTTTTTGAATCAAATCCCCTTAATACTTTGATCAAATTTCTATCAAAATTTAATCAAGTCTTCTTCGAATTTTAATCAAGTCTTCACTGATTGGCGTCATGATTTAAATTCTGGACCGTATGATCTTCTAATATCGACCAACTCTAGACCATGTAATCTGATCCTTACTAATTCTGTGATCCTCTGAGCTCGACCAACTCTAGACCATGTGATATGATCTGTACCATTCTGTGTGAAGGTGCAAACACGAGAAGGGGGTGTTGAATTGTGTTTGAGTAACTTGAATACTTGAAATGTCCTGGTTGCGATGACAATATTAATCTTTATTGGAAACTTATATGAAATGCTTAAAGTGATTGTATCATAGTGGAGGGAGTTTGAAGGTGCAAACACGAGAAGGGGGGGTTGAATTGTGTTTAACTAACTTGAATACTTTTCCTGTTTTTACACTTTTAAAACAAAACTTGATGTATGAATAAAAACAGAGTTAGCAGCGGTTATAAAGTAAAAATAAAAACACAGAATTTTATATTGGTTCACCGTTAACGAGGCTACGTCCAGTCCCTTCACCTTGAAGGATTTCACTAATTCAAACCTTGAATTACAACAGTTCCACTGACCCTCCAAGTCAGTCTTCTCAAACAGTCTAACAATCCTAGACTCTTGAGGAATACAACACCTTGACTTCCTAAGTCAAGTCTTCTCCTACCAATTTGACAACCCCAAATTGTAGAAGGAATTACAACGCCTTGAATCTAATTGCCAAGTAATCTGCTACCCTTTATGACTCCCTCAGATTGTAGACTCTACTTCAACAACTTAGATCTAACACAAGGGAAAGAAAATAACACGAGTGCTTGCTTCTGGAAAGCTGGAACTCACAATTAACCTCACTGAAAACTTGAGTGTTTGCTTTGGAAGTGTATGACTCTTTTGTGATTTTCGATACTAAGTATTCTGCCTTGAGCCTCCTATTATAGATGTGAATTAGGGTCTCTTCCAAGTTGAATTTTGAGCTGTATCTTGCTGGATTCTCTTGCAAAAATACTCTGACCAATCGGGTTTCATATAAATAAAAAACATATCTTTTTATCTCCAGATTTGTTTTCACAAATAACTTGGGCCAATCCTGTTTTTAATTAATTATGGAACAAATCTTTCTTCCCGCCAATAGCTTCTGAACTCCCATACGACTTCACTTTATTTTTGTAACAAATCCTTTTAATACTTTGATCGAATTTAATTAAATCTCCACCGTTAATCCTTATGATTAAATATGGACCGTTTGATCTTCTACGCTAGTCCACATCTGGACCTTACTAAGTGATCTGCTGTGATCCTATGATTTCGGCCAACCCTAGACCACACTTTCTGATCTTCTGATCTTCTGATCTTCTGATCTCGGCCAATACTGGGCCATGGTATGATCTGCTGTGATCCTTTGATCTCGGCCAATGCTGGACCACACATTCTGACCTTCTGATTTCGGCCAACACTGGGCCATGGTCTGATCTTCTGATCTCAGCCAACACTGGGCCATTGATCTGAACATCTTTCCTCTGATCTGGACCAATTCTGAAATGGGTCTGGATTGAAATGAAATTAAATTTGGACAAATAATATTTCAGTCTGGACATTTTACCTTCTGATTTGGATCAGGTCTGGATCATATCTGGACATCATTTCTTCTGGTCTGGACTTAGTTTCATACCCTAAACCATGCTATCTTCTGGTCTGGGTCCAATCTGGATTGAATCTCTTGTTATGGACCCATTAATTTATCCTTTGATTAAGTCTGGATCAAGTCTGGGCTGTTTATCATTTCACTGCCAGGCCATCTTCTGGTCAGAATAACTTCTGGACTAAGTCTGACTTATGATTCCTTCTGGTTTGGATCAAGTCTCCCTCTGGCAGGCTTCCTTCTGGTCTGGTCCAGGTCTCCTTCTGACTTGGTTTCCTTCTGATATAGGCCATCAAAGATATCCTCTGGTAATTCCAGCATGCATCCTCTGGTACCTTCGGGATGCATTATCTGGTGTCTTCATCTTCTGCCTCTACAAACTTAATCTTCTGGTGGTATTTAATGTAATAATTCAAGGTACAAAATAAGATTACATGGAGTGATTTTGTAAACATCAAAATCCTAAGTACTTAGAACCAACTTGGTTCCAACACTGTGATCCTTTGATCTCGACCTACTCTGGACGATGTAATATGATCTGTACCATTCTGTGATCCTCTGATCTACACCATTGATCTTCTAATCTGGACAATTTATATTTTAATCTGGACCATTGATCTTTTAATCTGGACCATTTATCTTCTATTCTGGACCATTGATCTTTTAATCTAGACATTTATCCTCTGATCTGGAGTGTCTTATGTTCTAGACAATTATATCTTCTGATCTGGACCAAGTTTTATGTTCTGGACCATGCTATCTTTTGGTCTGGACCAAGTCTGGATTAAGTCTGGACCAAGTCTGGACTGAGTCTTATGTTCACGACCATGCTATCTTTTTGTCAGGACTAACTCTGGACCAAGTCTGACTTATGTTTCCTTCTGGTCTGGAACAAATCTTCCTCTGACAAGCTTCCTTCAGGTCTGGACCAAATCTCCTTCTAGACTCTACTTCCTTCTGATCTAGGCCAGGAAAGATATCCTCTGATGATGTTTTTGTTTCTTCCATTTAATGATATCCTCTGGTATCCTCTTGAGGTATCTTCTAGTATCCTCTAGTGACATCCTCTGGTGACATCCTCTGGATGTATCCTCTGGTATACTCTGGATGTTTCCTCTAGTATCCTCTAGATGTATCCTCTGGATGTATCATCTGGTGGTGTCATCCTCTGATTTTGCACAACCTCTGATTTTTTCTTCTAAGTCAAATACGATTTTCATAAAAATACTTTTGTTAACATCAAAACATTAATTGAAAGAACCAACTTGGTTCCAACATGAACATCATCCATTTCATAATCTGGATGACGACGACGACGAGAACACTCAGCCTGTATGGAAGCAACACTTTTTGCCAATGTTGCTAGCTGCATCTGGAGCTCTGTAGTGCGCTGCTCTGTTTGTTGAACCTCTTCTTGTCGACGTTGCTCTGCTTTCCTTAGCTCCTCTCGTGCCTCTCGTGCCTCATGTTCTGCTGCTTTTGCTCGCTCCTCAAATGTTGCTATCTGTGCAGCTATCTCGTTAGAGTGCTGACACAAGACATTGGTGCAACCTCTAGATGGACGAGAATCTGGAACTACACTTGCGACACATGGTCTATAAAGGGAGGATCTATCTCCAGCACCATAAATACGCCCTTTATTCTTTCCCCAACATATTGGACCCACATGTCTAAGCGAGCTTATGCATTAACCACTTGGCTACAACTACTAGATGTTTCCCCACCTTTGGAGGCCAGCTGCAACTTACCTTGAAATGTTTCCAGCTCAAATAGAAAATTATGTAACATAATCAAATTACTTTTACAAGAAATACAAATGAAATAACGAATGATTAAATATTTCTTACATATGTTTTTTTGCTCTTTCATCAACCCAAGAGTTGTTCTTCTTCTTAATGTGAGTTTTAAAAAGACCTCATCCAATGTGGGGTCTCTACCTAACTCTTCAGCCTTACAAAAAATAAAAAACAGCAGTATTGTGAATAAGATGAGAGCCACATTTCACCAACAAAGGAAAACAACAAAATATTTCAGCAAAATAGCTTTATGCATTTTGAAGCAACAACACAATAAAATAATAAAAATAGTAAATAGAAGGCATCTCCTTCAGCCAAAAATTAAATGGTTACACAATGAAGACTTTGACATAGAAAATGTACCGTCCGAATGGTATGTTCAATAATGGATATAGATCCACCAGTATGGACATCTCTTCCTTTAGAAGAAACACGGTTTTTCTTAGCTCGATTTGATATTTCCTTATATAACGGATCCATCCATATCTTCTCAAGATCATTCCAATAAGTTTCGCCCATCCAAGTTGGACACTTGCGTTTCTTTTTCACTTGCATCAACATATCAGAAAGACGTATTGATCCTTTTGTATTGAACATATTCTTAATATGAAAATTGTGCTACGGCAACCAAGCAATTTTCTCCTGCATCATTACATTACAAATAAGTTATAATGTATTAATTAGTATCCACACAATAGTTGAACTCATTAACAAGATATATAACATAATCTTACACCGAATTTGTCAAACCAACGTTCCAAAATTAATTCTGGGATTGTAATGACAGAGGTGAGAGCCACCCCACACGGTAACCAGCTGCAAACAATTTTCAAACAACATAAAATTTAAAAAAATAATTTGAAACAAACCATAAACCTCATGTTGTAATGAAAAGTTAATCAGAACTAGTTACATACCCTCGACCATCCGGCCATACCATTGTTTTCCCATTAGGCGCAACCCCATGACTAGAATTGGAGCATCGTGAGCCTTGAGTCTTATTACCAGTAGAAACAAGTATCGAAGGTGGTGGATTAGTAGAAATTGAAGTATGTTGTGAGGCAACAGATGTTAATGGTTGTGACAGAGAATGATCTGCAGTCGGGGAAATGTTGTCTTCTAAGACAAAACCCGGTGTGGGCATCATCACTATAATTGGTTTAGATTGATGCACCTTACTAGGTGGGGGTGGAAGCACTGCAAATTGTTGGGTAGGAGGCTTAACATATTGTTGGGTGGGATGTCACACATATTGTGAGGTTGGTGTAGTGACATTGGCTTCTAGTGGCAATTGATAAATTGTTGCTTGTACCTGCTGAGCTGGTTGAGTAAAATCATACGATTTTTCTTCAAAGGAAGCTTGAGTCTAATCTTTTCTTTTGGAGCCATCTATAAAAAATAAGATGAATAAAAAAAATTAGCACACACAATAGTAAACATAAATAATCAAAAGGAAACAGGGAAGCTATTTCAGTTCCAAGTATAAACATTAAGTCAAGAAAGGTAGTTATATATGCTAAAACAACATAAAGGTGTCAAAACAATATGTGATGTACCATTGCAGCTACAGTTCCGTCAAGAAAACGTATCTCAATATTAGAAAGGTGTCAGAACAATATGTGATGTACCATTGCAGCCATAGTTCAGTCAAGAAAATGTATCTCACATTCTGAAACTATGTTCCTACTTCTTGCTTACTACTAATTATACAAACCTCAAACTCTTCAACCACCACTAAGGCTAGCTACAAAAGCTAAAATGCATTTGAATTATTATTAAATGAAATAGGATTGGATATATGCATATGATTCAATTCAATGTTCCAGATATGTTCTTCACTCTCAATAGTACATGCATCTTAAAAATTTATTTGTTTATTGTTTTGTTCCTTATCTATAATGGATTTGGCCCACATCATGTGCCTCTGCTATCAATTATTAAATAACTATAATATTATATAAAGTTTATAAAAGAATAGGAAATCAAAATAGGAGATGCTATAGTTTTAACAGATAAATTGTTCTAGTGAAACTGTGCAACTACACCATCAAATTTTGACATGCTATGCTCAAAATGTGAGAATTGGATCTGCCACTCTCCTAGCTTTAACCATCTAAGTTACCAAAATTATCAAATAATAATCTATGTGACAAAAGGGGACCAACATTTTTTTTAGTTCCAGGTATAAACATTAAGTTTGTAGCTGACTGCAACCATATGCTTCAGAAAATATAGAAAAATCATCTAATATTTATTGTCTTGCTATATATGTATAAATCATTAAAATTAAAGTAACTTGAACCCATTTTTTTGAGGGAATATTTATATGATTAACTCCATGAAATCTGATGTTGAACAAGCTGTTAATTGTGTAGGTTTACCATCAATTGATTTGTCGGCATCAACAGAAGCAGGGAAGTTCAACTTGAAGGACCCGAAGACTGAATTGGATAGAAAACAATGTGAAAAACCAGATATGTTTGAACCGCCATCTTTCATGACATTGGTTGAACCTGGATTTGAAATCAAGAAGGCTGAATCAGATAACAACAATGTAAAAAACCTAAAATGTCGGAACCGTCGTCTTTCTTGACATTGGTTGAACCTGGATTTGAAGTCAAGAAAGTTGTTGCATTTGAAGTCGAGAAGAGACCAAACCAACACATTTCTTCGTAGGTCGGTTGGTTTCCCATGATAGCCAACAACAAATGAGTCTCAAGGGAGAAAGAGGAATGAAGAAGAAATAGCTAAGATTACAACACAAGCTGTGAAAGGAAAGGATTGAGAAGAATTGAACTCCCTAACAAGATACCCTTCTACAAGCAACAACAGAAAAAATAATATATAAAAAAGGTAGAATATAAAGATTTATACAAATAATCAACTGTTATCTATACTTACTAAAAATTCAAACATCAATTGAAGAAAGATCCCCATCTTCATCATCCATATCACTATCATTATCAATTGGAATATTTGGAACAAACGTTACATTGACTTCCTCATCGCTATGTGTTTCATCATGCAAGCCAACCATTTCTTCAATTTCAGATAATTGTTCAACATGTGCCATATCTTCATCTTGATATGGCATGTCCTCATCGACGCCATCCACCTCTACACGACCCATAGGCTTTGTTTTGATAACTGCAGACCAGTGACACTTATCAGTTCACATTTCAGGATAGGGTACATAATACACTTGTCTATCTTTTGTGCAATTATGAAGGGATCATAAAGATCATATTTCCGATTCATCTTGACATCTACAATATTATACTGTGGATGAACTTTGGTTCCTCTGTTCCGTCTAGGATCAAACCATTGGCAATAAAACAAGGCTACCTTGTGAGGCAATTTGTAATATTCTAACTTGAAGATATGTTGGATGACTCCGTATAAATCATCTTCTCCTCCTCTAGTAACCCCTTTTACATAAACTCCACTATTTATGGTTTTCCCACCCTAAGACCAAGCTTTGGTGTGAAATTTTTACATATTAATGTAATACTTGTGACAAGTTTTGACCATTGAGTCAGGACCCCAAGCTAATGATAACAAGTTAGGATCGGTCACATCATTTGCCTTGTCACTGGCCTATACAAACATGATATTCACAATAGATAAGTGAGAAGTTCTAATTTATTTGCAACAAACTTCAATAAAGCACTTACATACGCACGAAACCATTCTGGGAATTCTCCACGAAACCATTCTGGGAATTCTCCATTATGGGATCTTCTTCAATAATGGAATTAGAGTTCAAAAAGGCGCTGCAATAATGATAAAATTGTTATTACATATATTTGATAATTATGTGGGGGTGTGTGCTTTCAGACTTCTTACTCAATATATGGCTTGACCTCATTGCAATTGATGAGGATGTGTACATGAGCATATCTTCTTTCAGCATCACTCAACCACTGTGTTTGGACCTTCCCACTAGGACGTCCTAATTGATTGCTAATTGACAATGTTGTTGTGACGACATCATTTAATTTTGCAGCTTCATTACGCTGGCTTCTATCAAACAAAGAGATTGTTTTGAAATAGTGGGAACAAAAATATATTGTCTCTCGATGTAAGTATGACATACATATTGAGCCTTCCACTCTAGCCTTGTTTTTCACTGTGCGCCTAAAATCACCCATCATTCTGGAAAAAGGAGACCAATAACTTAATAAATGTGGAAATATCTAGAGAAAAAATGAAATCCTTAATAGTGAATATAAATACCTTTCAAGTTTTGCCTCATACGGGAGGTGAATTGGAAGATGCTCCATTGAATCAAAGAATCATGGTGGGAAGATTCATTCAGGTTTGCATATTATGAATGGAATATTTTCACCCAATTTGACAATTTCATCATGTCTTAAGGTATTGTTGCACAAGCCCTTAAAGAATTGACTTAATTCTGTTAGTGGTTTCCACACATGGTCAGACAATGAACTAAATGCAAATAGAAGCAAACACTCCATAAATATGTGACAATCATGGTTTTTCATCCCATTCATTTGTCCTTTATTAACATCTGCACATCTTGCCAAGTTAGATCATACCCATCTGACATCTTAAGCTCCTTTATCCATTTACAAACTTTCTTTGCCTCATTAGACGTAAGGCAATAATTTGCCTTAGGTTTTGTAATTTTTCCATTGTTATGTGGAACCAACTCCACGTCGCTACGTTGGCAAATGATGACCAAGTCCATTCTTGCTTTTTCATTGTCCTTAGTCTTGTTCTTAACGTTCATGACAGTGTTAAACACATTATCAAAGAAATTTTTTCTATGTGCATGACATCTAAATTATCCTTAATAAATTATCTTTCCAGTATGGAAGATCCCAAAATATGCTTCGTTTAGTCCAATTATGGCTAATCCATATCCAAACAATTTAGAAACTGCATTATCTATCACTCGTGGAATATTGTGAACCCAACTCCATACTTCTTCATCGGTCAATATTGGAGGAGGTTCAACCTTAACAACCCTATTTTTAGTGAACCCTTTTTTACTTCTTCTAAAGGCATGATTATGAGGTAAGAAACGACGGTGACAATCGAACCACGAATATTTGCCACCATATTTTAAGGTAAAAGCCTTATTTCCATCCATACACACGGGACATGCCAACTTACCTTGAGTACTCCATCCAGATAACATGCCATAAGCAGGAAAATCGTTAATTGTCCACATTAAGGCTGCCCTCATTACAAAGTTTTGTTTCATGAAAATATCATAAGTCAAAGCCCCTTCACTCCACAACTATTGAAGCTCGTCTATTAATGGTTGTAAATACACATCAATATTTGCTTTTGGGTTAGATGGTCCAGGTATGAGACAAGTCAAAAACATGAATGGTTTACTCATGCACATTTCGGGCGGGAGATTATATGGGGTCACAACAATAGGCCAACAAGAATATGGGGATGAAGATGCTTGAATGTATGGCGTGAAGCCATCAGAACATAAACCAAGCCTTACATTTCTCGGTTCATCGGCAAAGTTTGGATACCTTGCATCAAAATGCTTCCAAGCTTCCCCATTAGACGGATGACATAAAATGCCTAAACTCGATCTATTATGTTGATGCCATCTCATTTGGGCAGCAGTTTCCATTGATGCATACAATATTTTTAACCTAGGAGTGATTGGCATATAGAACATCCTTTTAATTGGAATGTCTTTGTGGTTACCTATCCCAGGCTTACTTGGAACATATTGGGGTTCACGACAAAGCCTACACTCTAGATCTGCACTATTATCTTTGTAGTACAACATGCACTCTTTAACACAACAATCAATTTTCTCAGACTTCAAACCTAGCATGGTCACCATTTTTTTCGCTTGGTAAATTTTTTTTGGATGTGAATGCTTAAAAGGACACACATCTACAAGCATGCTTGCAAAGAAATCAAGACATTTCTGTGGAACATTCAAATTTGAGCATCATCATTTGGGGGCTCTTCATTAATCTCTTCCTCGTTGCCCTCATTACCCAAATTTTGGAAGTCATACGTAGGACCGAATGCATCATCGACCATATGTTGCATTAACGTAAATGGATCACCGTTATCAATATATCCACTACTACTTGAAACATTTTATGGGTCAATCTGTGGGGCTTCTTCACCATACTCAGTCCAATACCAATAATTTGGTTGGAACCTAAACCTATACAAGTGAACTTTGACTTCACTTGCAGGCGCTACACATGCAATTGTGACAAGGACCTGATGCCACCATTTTTTACAAACTGATTTCGACTTATCGCCTTCGTTATAAACTCTTCAACACCTTTTGCGAAGGCTAGTTTCAACCCCCCTCGTGGAACATAAAGTCTATCATGTACCCACTACAATCTGGGTGGTAGCCATCCATATTTTGAAGGACAAACAAATAACTGAGGAACGATGAACTGATTAACAGAATGTAATTTTACATATCAAATAGGATATCTATACAAACCTCAAACAAGTTATTACTCAAAAAAATATAGATAACAAAATATAATAAAAAAGTATAGATAACAAAATAAAAAATGCAATCATTTTGAATGTCAATAACAAACATTTTTCAAATATATAAATTTTACAGATATTATGTTTAATCCTGAAAATAAATAAAATAAACATAGAAGGAAAAAAGTACTAAAAACTGACATCTTCACTATAATACAAATGAAATTACTCTCAATAAATGGTGAAAGACAATCATCATTACTTATACTCTCTTTCAGTTTCAACAATTTCTTTGGGCATGTGTCCATGCTATAAAACATGGTCTTATGTTCTTTTCATGTATATAGTTCCTACCAGAAAAAACAACAGTTTTGGTCTTAGAATTGTGATTCAACCTTTGTTTGGTTTTAGACTTTTTGGAACCAGAAAAACAACAGAGTTTTGGTTTTTTGGATGTGTCTCCAGTTTTAGAGTAATTGGATATCATCAACATGTACAAGTAATAAATTAATTCCCTTCCTGTTATATTGTCTTTCCTAGTATAAATCTCTAGTTCCATAATATGTTTTGCCATTTCTTGTTTCATATTAGAAAAACATTGAGGATGTCAAAGATTTTCTGCAGCACGACAGCTAGTGAAATAGCTTTACTCCTTTTTTTCTTTTTTTTAATCATAATATCAATTCTAAATTTGTATTTCATTGTATTGTTGCTTTATTATGCATCTGCACTAGAAAGAGAGTTGTGGTCGACCGCCACAATCAATGAGGAGGTTTTGAAAACATTGCATGTGATATTCATGAATTTTCCTAAGCTTCACATATTTGAAGCAACAACCGTTTGCATTCCTCATTTGGTAAGGGCACTTAAATCTGGCAGTGAAGTGTTGGTCCTCTATTTATATTATCCAGACATCATGATTGTGCCTAATTTAAAACTGGGAGATCAAAATTGTATGGTCTCAATACTTGAGGTATAAAGGTAGAATTAGTTATTGCTTTAAAAAAAATCCATACAATATCATTAATGTAACAGCAAGATGCAAGTGCACTAATGTAACAACAAGATGTAAGGTCGCTCAAGGATAGGAAAATCCTACCAAATTGAAATTTATACCAATATATATATATATATATATATATATATATATATATAGTGCATACAAAACATAAAATCCTATAAATGAAAACATTAAAACAAATTTAAAACTAATATTTCTTAATCATAAGTTCACATCACAAGTATTAATTAATAAAAAATCACATACAAAACATGAGGCTTTTAACAGAATTAAGGAAAATATGTCGAAAGCTTAACAGAGTTAGGGATTTTAACAGAGTTAGGAAATCAAGTAAATTAGCAGAGTTGCAGACCAAACACAAGAAGGATTAAACTAACAGAGTTAGGGATTTTCAAGCTCTTATCTGTGAAATGAGATGTTAGGGATTTCAACGAGCTGTGCAAAAACAAAACGAGAGAACGAGTTAGGGTTTGCAAATCAATTAATAAACATTCATTTACGCAACAAATAATCATAAAAATAGAATAAATTAGATAGAGCAAACAAGATAACGACAACGAACGAGAGTGAAAACGAGAGTGAATGAGAGAGAACGAACAAGAGAGAAAGCAAACGACAGAGAAAGCGAACGACAAATTACTCAGAGAGAACGAGAGAACTTGTGAATGACGTTGAGCTCTGAGCGGTGGCCGGAGCTCTGACCGGCGGCGGTAATCTAGTTGGTTGTATCGACGTTGAGCTTTGAGCAGCGGATTTGTTGTTTAGACAGACTGGTTCTCATTTACACGGGATTTACTTTTGTTGGTTCCGGGCAAGTGGCTTAATTTGATAATAAGTTTTTTTTGTAAAAAAAAAAAAAATAATAAACAAAACTTTACTTTTACTTTATCCACAGACAATCCGTAGACAACTTAACATTATTCTCTTCATTTACCTACGAAGAATCAGTGGTAAAAAAAATACGAAGATATTTTGGAAACTTAAGTTGAGTTGCATTTTTTAAACTTTACCCACGAATTTTTTTAATTTTACCTACGGACTATCTGTGGAATTCAATTAAAAATAATAATTTATTCAATAACAAATTTACTTATGTTTTTTCCGTAGGTAATTAATAATTTACCCACGAACTAAGATCTGCGAATAATTTTCCGTAAGTATACAAATGTTTTCTTATAGTAAATACCGTGTTTTTATTTTTTAAAATTTATATTTATTTTATTTTAATGAGATACTCTTTATATAAATTATTGGTATGAAGAAAAGATGAAATGTCAATTATTGAAGACTCATTTTTAGAAATAATGAATTTTTTTTGTGCAAGATTAATTGTTTGAACATATCTAAACAATTGCTTCAAAACCTTCTACCATCTCGTCAACAAATAAAAATATCAAAGATATGTTGTATTTAGTCCATTTGAAAATTAAAGAACAATACATTTTTTCGACAACAAGAGTTTATATCGAACAAACACGGAATAATAGCAAAGTTCTTTTGTAGTGTTGATTAAAACATAAAAGACTAATGTTTCACTATGATTTAAGTCTTTAGTGTCTTCCACATTTCCTTTGTATTTTTCTTTAGGTGTCTTTTGTTGTTTGTGGAAATAGTGTTTAAGTGTTTTCAACGTTTTTGAGGTGTTTAGCCGTTTTCAACCGATCTTTTTGTTCTTTTATTTTTTATTTTCTGTTGTATTATCCTAAGCACACACCTTGTGCTTATTTTTTTTTTAATATAATTCATTTGATATTTTAAAAAACAAATCAAATTATCACAAATTTTAAAAAATAAAAATAATAACTATTTTTGCAAAATAAACCATGCCTTATATTGGTAAAAAGTCATTTATGATTAAGTTTCACCATCATTACAAATTTTGTTGACATTAAAATAGACCAACACATTCATAAATGGATTTTAAAAGCTCCCTCCAATTAATTATGTCAGCTAAATGAACTTCACGTGACACTTGTTATTAATTAAATATATTTTTAATAATTTTAACTTTAATTACTATACTATCAAAAAAAATTATATTACATTATTTAATTTATTTTATAAGAGATAGTTAAATTAAAATCTAATTAACAAAAATTAATGTATTCGATTCATAATATTAACAAAATATATCAATTTTTATTGAATAAATTTTAATTCATCTATGTCTTATAAAAAAGTTCGAGAAATATTATTCATAATGAAATAAAATAGAAAGAAAAAAATGTAGTGAATATTTTCTCCTAGTAAATAATCCATTATTTTATGCAATATGTGGCACTTTAATTAAGGTAGTATATAATAATTCCTTCTTTTTTTCCTAGCGATGAAGAATAGAAGACAATTTCCTAGACTCCAAAAAACTCTTTCTCTTGGTCTCCTTAGTTGAAACGTAGGCAAGAAAAGTTTCAAAATCGGTGTCTGCGTAACGTTTGGGATTCGCATCGTCAATGAGTTTTGGTGACGGTCTCACCGTACTGTTGAAAGAAACGCTATGCAACGATGCCACGGATCTTCTACGCTTAGAAGAATTCATCAAAACTCTATGTAGAACACTTTTGTATTTTCCGTTGCTAAAAATCTGACAACCATACACAAAGAAAAATTAGCAACATGAATAGGACCCACGTGACTTTTTGACACATAAATATAATACTAGTAGTGGATATGAAAGATATTTTGCTTGTTGACTTTAATTAAAAACTTAAAAATACAATTTAAATATGTTTTTCTTCTCAAATTTATCTTTTATATTTTAAAATGTATTTGAAAAAATAATAATAATTACGCTTTAAACAAACAAATAAATTAATCTTATGATGAATTTTTTTAATATGTTTAAAGTGTAAATATCTACAAAACTAATTTATTTCAAGTGGAAGGTAAATTAACTGTTTCTCAATTAGTGTTAGTTCATTTAGCAACACATTTTGAATCTGTAGGGAAATGATCAAAATTCTATCTTTATAAAACACAATTTTTAAGGAAGAGCGTTAAACGTTATACACTTCAAATTGATCGTTAATTTTGTAGAATTACTCTAAATGATCAAAGTTGTAGAGATAGCGGATGTCTTACTAGTGAACCAAAGACATTAATTAGACAATTTACCAAAATTAATTGTTGTCAATCAAGTTTTATGCACACCAATTATATATCATACATTTCTTTCTATTGCTTTTTATAAGAGACATTTTAAATTTTTCTTTCAGTCCTTATTGTAAGAAACAAATTAAGTACAATTTTAAAGTACATTAGTTGTTGAATTTCCTTTTATAAACATGTATTTCAAATTAACAAAAAATTCTCATGCAAGTGGATGCATTAATGAATGTTAAAATATATTTTTAAAAGATAAATCAGTATTAATTACTTTAAATGTAGTTTTTATTTATTTACTTTTGAGGGGTTTTAAGGTAGTTTCTTTCTTTCTTTTTTGACTCATGTTAAGATAGTTACTTGGCATGTGTATTCTTTTGTGTTATGTTTATTTTCATTTTATATAAAATGGACCAAAGGGAGTATCTTGTTGTAATATTTATACTATGTAATAATATTGTTTACAAAAATAAAATGTTATAAAAACTTATATTGCTATATGAAAAGATAGTGACAAATCAATTAATAAATATGTTTACCTCAAGGTGATCACCAACATTAACAATGAAAGCATTGTTAATAGGTTGAACTGTGAACCATTTTCCTTGAAATTGGATTTGCAAACCCTCAACCTCATCTTGGAGGAGAAGTGTTAGGAATCCATAGTCAGAATGAGGGGGCATCCCTAAAGTTAGGTCTGGTTGAGGACATGGTGGGTAGAAATTAGCTGCCATAAGCTGGCTCCCATCTTCCAGTTCTTTGAGAATATTGTCTTTTCCTTCTTTGTTGTTTTCAACTATACCTAAACTCTCTACGATGGCTTCCATTAATCTTAGAAATAAGTGTTTGGTTTCTTCTGCGTAGGTAGCCGCCACTTCCCTACATTTTTTATTTAAAAAAACATAATTGTAATTTTTGCAAAAAATAATGTAATTTTGTTCTCATGTCATCTTGGTTGTCCCCATTGCAACTTTGTTGAAAAACAGAGAAAAATAAACAAAAAAAGACAAAATAGGTTAAACATATAAAATAGTTAAAACATGGAATAAACTATAACCGTCAACAACAACAACTAATTGTAATGTAATAACAGTAAAATTTTGTACGTATAATAATTAAATTTTTTTTAATGTTAATTCATTATTGTTAATTATGCATCTCACTATTGAATTATTATTTTTTACATTACATTTATGATAAAAATAGTATATCAATGATTAATAAAAATAAATCAAATCATAATTTTTTTAATTATATTTTTTAATCAATGTAAATTACTCGAAAGCTACTTAAACAAAACAAGTACTTTTTCCTTCCTATATATAAGACATTTGATTAATTTAGTTTATAACACGCAAAATTGCTGATGTGGCAAGTAATGTGAGCAAATATTTTTAATTTTTATTTTAAAAAGAGAAAATTAAGAAATTCATAATATTTAATGTATTCATCCTCAACTTCATCGTATCTTTATATTAAAACCCTGAAAAAAAAAAAAACTAAAAAGAAACCCAATTCAAATATAAACGCTAGATTTAAAAAAAAAAAACTTTAAAAAAAACCAATTCAAATATAAACGCTAGATTTTTAAAAAGAACATTAATCCCCATCTCCCTCACCCCTACCACCCATCTCCCTCTCACACTATGGCATCCATTAGACCATCACCCTAATCCCACTAACCAACGATAAGCTTGAAACTAATAAAGCTGAAGCCATAGCACTATATAACCACATCATTGATTCTAATTAACCCAGCTCCACCAGTAACCTAACCAACCAAATTGAACAAAATACATTATTTAATTTAATAAAATAAACAAAATCAAGGTGATGATGTGATTGTGTGAGAGGGGATGGGGATTATGTTTTATGGATTTGCTTCCTTTGTGTGTCTTATTTCTTTGATTTTGAAAGAGTTAGGGAATTGAAAGGGTATGTTTCTTTTCATTTTTAGTTTTTATTTTTTTTTTAAATTAAGAGTTTATATTTGAATTGGATGTTTTTATTTTATTTTTCTGAATTTTGATATGAAGATACGATGAACATGATGAATATAATTAATTTACCTTTTTTCTTAAAAATATTAATATAAAAATCTTAATTTACTTTTTAAAAAAACAATTAATAAAAAAATTCAAAAAATGCTTACGTGGCTTGCCACATCAGTATATTTTAATAAAAATATTCTATTAATTTGTATATATTTTAAAAGATAAATCACTTATTTAAAAAAAATTAAAAAACTAAAGTATTATAATTAAATAAAATAAAAGATAAAATATAAATTATTTTATTTATTAAAAATTTGTATTATATTATCAAAACTTTGCTGAAATTTCAACTTTGGAAGACAATGGCTCCCGATAAAATTTTACACTTCCCACTCCTATTTTAAGAAAAACAAAAAACTCAACCCAAAGAGTGATATGATCCATTCTAATTAGATGAAATTAAGAAAAAATTAATATTTAAATATCAAAATTCAACTTAATTCTTATGTAGCACAGTCTTTATTCTTTTAATGGAAAGAAGTATAAACTTTTACTTCCAAAAAATATCATCAATAGCTAATAATATTTTAGACAATTTTCAAATACAGAAAATTGACTATTTATACAACTTGTCCACTAAAAAAGTCATTATACTACACAAAAAACACAAAGACACCAATAAATTAGTACTAGGACTAACTGTATGATATTATGATTATAAATATAATTTTATAATTGTTGTCCACGTATATATTGAATTGATTAATGATTAATTAAATATTGTTACACACCTAAAGTCCACGGGGGAATCAGGCCAATGGGGAAGATAATCAGGCAAAGGATGGCAGAGGAGTTTCAGGAAGTCTCTCCAACAGAACACTCTGTCTTTTGTTTGACTGAAGCTTGTTCCATATCTAACTGCTGCTCTCATATCAGCTGTCATGTACTTCCCTCTTTCCTCAAATGGAAGATCGAAAAATCTTCCACTCACATCCATCATGCTGTTAATTACATCTTCTGAGATCCCATGGTTTACCACCTGCATCAATCAAAACATAAATAAACTTTTAATTAATTATAAAGTCAACTCTAATACAAGCATAACTTGAGTGTTTATCAAAATTCCCCAAATGATTTTATAGGATAAATTTATATGCTTGTAATTTGTTTATATCTCTATTTTATATGCTATCTTATTCAATTTATTTTATGTTCCATGTAATTGCTTTTTATAGTGGTCCCTAAAAATGTAATCTAGTGGTACAGATTGAGACATTGAAGAAGTATTAAAAAAAGTTCGAAGGTTTTATCTTGCTAACAAATTTTGTCAATCTATCTAACAAACTAACCACTATCATTTGCAATAGAAAATGTTTTCTATAACTCAATGTATGGTTAACTGACCTAAGAATATATAGAATTAGGGTAGGGATACTAAACACTTTCCACATCCAAATATTAGTATGGATAAAGCTAATCCAATGAGGCACAACTATATCGTGGATGTTATTGTTCAATACCATAACAATTATTAACAAATATAGAAATATTTAATGGGGATCACATATCTAAATTAGAGTTGAATTCAAGATAGGTGTAAGGAGTTCAACTATAATTACAAAACTACCCGTAGAATAAATATTATAGAGACAAATTTTAATCCTTTATCCCAAATATTAAGATAGCTGGGACAATGGTTTTCTCAACTCTAGAGATTCTAGTGACAAAGAACCCTTGTTCTTCCACATAACACATGACTCAACATGTAATATTTTTATAAGGTTTCATTAATTATAATTAAGTATATGAAATTTTTTTGGTAGATTGCTTACCTGAAAAAATCCGTACCGTTGACAAGCATTGGCTAATGCTTGAAGGACTTGGTGCCTATTTGGACCAATCAAATCAGAAAAATCAATGATGGGTAGCTCAAGGTTTTGTTTGGCAACATTTGGATCTTCCATATTCATGCCAGGACGTTCAGAAGGAGGAAGTATATACTTTTTAGGCACACTGTGAATACCATTATCAACTAGTTGCTTCACTCCTTTTTGATATTGATTTTCTGATGTATCAATATCATCTTCATCTTTCAATTTCATCTGTTCACTAACTGTTACTGCCATTCCAGGAGACATATATATACTTCTGTAATTTATCTTGTATATATCAAATTAAATTAAGAACATGTACATATACAACAAAACAAATTAATGTATATGCTTAAATTTATATATGTATATAATATGCACAAATAAATTGCACATATAAAACTGCATCCTATAAGCTTATTTTCCTTTATATGATTTATTATTATTATTCTATATGTTGTGTTTCTGGAGTTATTTCAACACTACTAAAAAAAAAAATTAAATTAGCAAGAGAAATTTAGAGAAGAAAAACATGAAATTCCTCTTTAAATCCATTA
Source organism: Cicer cuneatum (assembly GCA_037974295.1). NCBI lineage: Eukaryota > Viridiplantae > Streptophyta > Magnoliopsida > Fabales > Fabaceae > Cicer > Cicer cuneatum. The sequence continues at coordinate 25,349,014 of JBBPBO010000001.1, read as the reverse complement.
CTAAATTAGTGACTAAGAAATTAGAGAAAAATATTCCTTTTTTTTTCTGATTAATTTTTTACATTTTTTAGTAGTACAAAATGTGTTCTTGAATTGAGGAAATTGGAGAAATTAGTTTCTTTTTGGGGTCAATTGAAGAAATGAATTGTCATACCTGGGTTGATAAATATTTGTATATTGATAATGAATGTTGGGGGACTAGGAGTAGGATAGGAAATGGTGTGAAATAAAAATTGAAAGCTAAGATGGATGTTAAAATTGTGTTAATGTTGATGTATATATAGTGAAGAAAAGAGAAGTGTGGGGTAAGGTGGGGGTTGAAATAGTACCAAGTTTTGAAAAAACCAGCTTCAGGGGGGGTGTGAGTATGACTTGTTCTATTCTTTAGTATATTCCAGTATTTACAATTCAGTTGACAAAGTTTAGTCAGACCACGGGGGAAAGGAAGGAGTAGGGTCGCGACAAATACACTGCTATACCCCATTTATTTATTTATTTCTAAACAGGAAATTATAGTAAGAATTTAAATTAGGACTTCAATATAACTGTATCAAAGTCTGTATAATGAGCTTGATGGGTCAGAAAATTTGTACATTTATTAACTTCACGATCAATTGATACTATTTCAATTTACCAACGATATGAATGGATAAAAGCAGTAATTTTTCAAGAATTAGTTGCAGATACTTGAAAGTCACATTCAATAATGATCTAGTGTAAGTTTAGTTGAAGAGTATTTTTAAAACCGAAGAGAATTGCCTCAATTTCAGCTATTAAAGCATTCGATTTATAATACTTTATTGAATAAGATGTATTCAAACAAATATAAGTATAGTACAAATAAAAAAAAGTATAGTACAAACAAATATATAAAAAGATATTTAAACACGTTTGGATGAGACAATTCATGTCTTTTTTAAGTTTAATTATAGATTTTTTGAGTTCTAATTCTAGCAAAACAATAATATTTGACTTTTATTGGGAGTTTTGCAGGGAGAGTTTTACCAATCATATTATCTTATTTGGTTTGAAGACTTCTATACCTAATTTATACTTTAAAAAATAAGTAGATACTATAACCTTTGTACAGATAATTTAATCCATATGAGGTGTTCATTTTCGAAGTTTTATATACAAGAGAACAAGTTAAATATATTTAATCGTGTAGATTTGTGTAGATATTTTAAGATAATAGTATGATCAACAGTGAAATATATTTAAATGTATTTTTAATATTTTTTATATTTTCAGTGAAAAGTATATAAAATCTGAAATTAACATGAGTGTTATTAGCTTAACACCTCCTTTATACGTCTCTTTTGTAGGTAATTATTATTTTTCATACTTTGAACTACACTTTGAGGAGGTCAACCACAATATTTTGTTCAAACTACTTCAAGAAATTGTCATTACAAATACATTAACTATTGACATCAGAACACTTTCACACACAAACTTGTAGTAGAAAACTAATTTATTTGCTATGATACAAAAGATGTAACGTTTAAATTTATTCAAAGTGAAAATTGAAATGATATGGTTAAAATATTTAAAATCTCGTAAAAATAAAGTAGTCTATACATAAGTAAGTAAATCTTTTTTACAATAAAAGAATTTGAAAAAAACAATATATAATTCTAAGACTCTTGACATGATACAATTCTAACTTGTATTAATACATTGATCAATGACTAATAAGTAATTTTGATATACTCTTAATCTTTTCAGGGTCATTGCTACTTAAAAACATCACTCCTTAAAACAGAGTGAATACAAAATTCAATAACATAGAATAATATGTAAGAAAAATAAATTAAAGATATTTTCAGCTACGCGGTTGTGTTAAACATGAAAACTTATTTCATGAAATTATTCATTAAGTAAAATTCTCTAGTTTGTATTCTTTATAGATAAAATAGTAGTATTTATTTAATGCAATAATTTGCAAGTATAGATAGTTACAAATATATTCACTCTCCAAAATGAAATATAACTAAAAATAATATCTAAAAAGATGATGTATCTTATTAAAAATTAAAACTGAATAAATAAATTTTTTAAATGCTCTTTTTATTTATATTTTATTCCAGAATTATATATATATATATATATATATATATATATATATATATATATATATAATATCTTTACAACAGAAATCAATTCATATTTTTTTATGGATTTTGTTTGTAAGCAATACAAATTTTTGCACTAACAGTAACCGTGTGATCAAAATTTATTCACTTCAACAACAACTACCATTTACAATACTATGTGTGATATTTTGTGATTTGTCAACAGTATAATTTTTTTATATTAATTGTGTATTAAATTTAATTTTTTTATCAATATTATTTTTTCATTTTATTTTAAAAAGGTCATAATGATATAATTCTATCATAATAATCATTTTGAAATAAAATTTTTTATACAACAACTAAAATACAATGCACTTATTTTTAAAACAATAGAAGATTAATTTCTAAAAGTTTGTTTGCTATGATAACAGATAAATACTTATTTTGTGTGAAAATGTTCACTACACAAAAATATGGATTTTATAGCGCACACTTAACAATGCTTGTTAAATAAAAGCGCTGTTATATTATATTTTAAAAATATATAGAATTTTAGACAACATTTTTTTGAAAAACGTTGTCATAGGTACTAATACTTATATATAATAACAAAATATTTGACAACGCTTTTTATAAAAGCACTGCCATAGATAATAATAATTAAAGCGTTTTTACTATAAGCGCTGTCATAATGTCATAAAACGCTATCATAGAATCTTTTAAAACACTTTTGCTATAAGCGTTGTCGTGGAGTCTCAAAAAATTTCTCTACTTTTTAAAGTCTCACTAACTATTTTTTAATTATTTACATGTAACTAGTTCATTGTTAATTTCTTCACCAAACCTTTCTAACTAATTTCTTCACCACACCTATTATTTAATTATCTCTCCCTTCCCCCTCTCTCCAGTAGCGGTGTAGCATCTCCAGCGCCATCGCATCTCAACTTCTTCGCCATCTAAGTGTCGCGCACCACTTATGTTTTTCTTGCCATTCTCGATTCTGTTTCATTTTTTTTTTTTATTTTCTTCTACAAATTGTAAGAGTTTCATTTTATGTTTTTGTTTTTGTTTCATTGTTAGGGTTTCATTTGCAAATTTTTAGGGTTCTGTTTCAACACTTGATACCTTGCTAGTTCTAAAAAAATGAAACAAGTTGAAATTTGTTCTGCAAAGGTTTTCATTCTTACTTGTTTGATCTTGATGTTTTGTATTCTTATTCTCTTATTCTTTATCATATAGGTTCTTGATTTTGTTCTTGCTGGTTTCTTTCATTGAGTTTGTTGTTCTTATTTGCACGATCTACTACTATTTTTGAGTTTGTTGGGAGTTCTATGCGAGTTTTCTGTTTTTATTTGTAGCAATCTTGATGCTTATGATATGTATTGCATCTTGAGGGGCAACTCTAAAACTAGCCATATGTTGATATGCAACTTGAGTCCCCACATAGCTGTAACTGACTGATAGCTGATTATTAGGAACTAGCATATATAATTATGCCTTTTAATTACTCTTGATATGTGGTGTCACTGTATATAATATTAAATACCAGATTACATGTCTGTAATACACACACTCATTTAGATTTTTAAATATGAACAAGGGAAGAACATATTAGTTACTTCAGAGTTCAGAACAGATTAAAGTCGATATCATGGTGATTTTCTGTTCTTGTTTTTGAAGTACTTGTATACATGTTATCCTATTATTTTGAGATATGGCTTGTGCTTTTCGCTGTTCTTGATTTACCATGTAAGCAATTGAAGTGTGACCTTTGAATATGTAAAAATCATGTCAATCTTGATGTCTCTCAGAGTTATAATTGAACTTGCAATTCCATGTGATGAACCAGGGCCACAAATGTTCCAAGGCTTCACTGTTGGAGGGGCACTCTATGTAAGCAAAGTTTTTTTTATATATATTTTTTTCCTCGAGTTTTTGTTAGTTTCTCATCCTGGAATTCACGACCTCCGCTTTGTCCAATTAATACATAAAGCTTCTGCTAGCAGTGCAACTTTGATTTCAGACTATGTTGGCTATCTTGAAAAGGGACAAATCCCTCCTAAGGCTTTGTATACAAATGGGAGAAACATGTGATTCATAGTGCATCTAACTCTGTTCTTAGTTTCTAGTGATACTAATGTCAGCTATTAATTTTGCCAACACATATCTCTTGTTCATTCTCAAGTGTCCTTGAGCATCGAAGGAAGCAAATATTCGGTATGTATCTTATTAATTCAACTTGATAGAAATTATTTGTAATTCCCTTAACTTTTTTGGGACTTACGCTATCATAGACAATGCTCAATTTTCATAAGCTTGAGTGATTTGCCTCCTTGATGTCTTGTTGACATGGTACTGCAATTATATTAACTGCATTTCATGGGTTTCAGGGTGTCAAGAGCAAAAATAAGCTGATACTGCGATTAATGGATAAACTGGTTTACCCTAACCCTGCTACCTACAGAGATCAATTAATATTTTCCAGACTCAACGATACAATTTATTCTGAGGTTGGTCATCCTCCCTCATGTATGTACTTTCATTTTTTATCCTATGTATGATACTTTTTTATTCTAATCCTGATTTGTGATCTTCTTGATGCAGTTGGCTCTTAAGGCAAGTCAAATGCTAGAACAAACTAAATTAAATGAACTTCGATCCAACATTGCTATAAGTCTTTCTGAACTTGAAATGTTTACTGAGAACCGTGAAAATATTGATACTCCTAAGAGGAAGAGTGCCATTAATGATCGAATGGAGGACCTTGTGAGTGCTCTTTGGGTAGTTGAAGATGCCCTTGTGGGTTTATTTGATCACATTGATCACACCCTTCAAAGGAGGATTGTGGAAACTTATATACCTAGGCTCTATCAGGTACATCAGTTTTATTGCTATAATTTGATATCATTTTGATTCCAAATGTCTTTTTTAAATTCTCGTATTTTCTGTCAGCCATATCTTGTCAAAGGGAGTGCTAGGATGCAGTGCACTGATCTGGCCTTATTGCTACATGGTAGTTCTTAGAAGAGCACGTTGAACAGAAGAATGACGTTGAAGACCAGACATCGGAAAAAATAGTGGTTGAGAAACGTAGTGAGAAGAAATGGAGAGTGATGATTGTAATTAAATCTCTTTAATTTTTGTTAGCAATTATCAGTGCTACAATTTGATTAATAACTTACTTATAGTCTTTTAACTTAAATCCTATCGGTGGTGATTGAGGTAAGTATCAAATCGAACAATATTCAATTATTAGTTTTCATCTATAAAAGCTCTATTAAAAACCTACGACAACTAGAGGTGTACGCACGTTGGGCTGGACTGGTTTTGACAAAATCTGATATCCGAACCGATCGATTATCTTTGGATTGAATTAAGTCCTAATCCCGTATTTTTTTCATTTAACCTGAATCGACTCGATCAAGAACGGGTTGGGTTGACGGGTTATACATAAATAATAATTTATTTTTTATTTTACGGAAAAATATATTAAATGAAAATATATTTAATATTTCAATGTCTCAAAAGCTATAAAATTTCAATCACATAATTAAATTCTTCAAAAAAGCCAACAACCTCTCACAAAAAAAAAAAAATAAATGAAACAATCTTCAAATACATAAATAAATTCATCAACAGTAAATCAATAAAATATTATCAATTCTAAGCTATGTCAACTTCAAGTCCAAGCAATTAACAAGTTCCTCAAATTTTGGAAGGAACAATTGAGAATCTGCAAAAAAAAAATATCAATAATAAAAGTGAAGAGATAAAGAAGGAGAAATAATAAATAAGTAAAATATGTATGAAACAAAGCAATAACAAGTACCTTAAGATATAGTAGTGATTGTGTTAAGTTCAGCAGCAGCCACCCCAACATCAATTGAAACTAATTCAGACAACTCTAAAATTTTAAATACAATACACAATCTCATTGGCACACCAAACGATTAAAAGAATAAACAAAAATAAAGGAAAATCAATTTGAAAGTTAAAATAAAACATTCGAATCCGGCTCAATCTTTTGTACTTTAAGCAACTTAGCTGCTAAATCAATTTTCTTAGGAGATTTGATCCAATTTTGGGTACAAATCAAAGCTTCAACATTAGTGGTTGTTAATGAACTACGGAATGAATCGAGGATTCGACCTCCTGTACTAAACGCTGACTCAGATGATACAATAGACACTGGAATAACCAAAATATTTCTAGCTATGCAAGAAAGAACATGGTATTTATTTGTTTTTCCTTTCCACCATTTAAGAATGTCAAATGTAGGGGAGTCCTCTTTAACACCATTCTCTGAATACCTATCCAACTCACTTTTTTGCAACTCACCTTGTTTTTTTTCTTCATGTTCTATCTAAACAAATTTTCCTAATCATCCTCATCCTCTTTTTCAATGTTAGACTGTAAGTGCATATTGAGATTCGAGGTACTAGAATCACTAGCTTCATTAGTAATGGGATACAAAACAATATAGTGTTCAATCAATTTACCGATGAGATTTTTTAGTTTTTCCATCATATCATCAGACTTATCAGTGCCATACATTCTTTCAAAACAAAACTCAATATACTCAAGCTTATAACGGGGATCAAGAAAAACATCACCAAACAGAAGAAAATTTATCTCACCACTATCCCAATATTTTTTGAATTTTACTTGCATATCTGCAGTCATATTTTTCAAAACAACACTATTGGGCTGCCGAACATAATTTAAAAAAATTATAACTAGTTATTGGGTCGGGTCTATGGGTTCAAATTGTTGAGCCCATTACCTGAACTAAATATAAGCAGGTTTCAGCAGGTTGGGTCGGACTTGAAAATGACCGTGTACGGGTAAAAATTGGGTTGGCGGGTCGAACTGTGCCCATGTACACCCCTAACGACAATGCTTTTTAGAAAAAACGCTATTAAATACCTACGATAGCGCTTATTAGAAAAAAAGAAAAAAACGCTTTAAGATACCACCTACGACAACGCTTTTCTTATAAAAGCGCTGTCAAATGACATCTATAACAACACTTTTATCCAAAGGTGCTATAAATTCCTACCTATGATATCACTTTTTACATTTTAAAAAGTGTTGTGGTATCTTTTAACAACACTACATACTATAACGCTTAAAAGCGCTGCTAAATGCATAAAAAAAGCATTGCCATAGCCTAATTTTGGTGTAGTGGTTTAAATATTCGCACAAGCAAAATACTTAGACGACACATGAAATAAATTCAGAATAAACAATGCATAAATAAATAGAAATCCTTAAAACATCTCGTTTAGGTAATTAAATATCCAAGTTATAAAAATTTTAAATTTGACTACACATAAGTTGATTAAAGTTTGTATCAACGTAGAAAATCCAAAAATAATATAAAATCAGGTCAAATAAAAATGCAATTTGTAAAGCTAACTACAACTATCTCGCCTAGAAAATAAAAGAAACACATTATCTACTCCTCCCAAAAATCTTCTTGACAGGGAAGAGGATTGCGGATGTCATTTTCTCAAAAAGTAAGGGTTAACTCTAAATAACAAACACACCACAATTTTAGACGTTAAATATGCAGTCTATAGTCATCTTCACCATTACAATTACTTGGATTCGAAGAGAAGAACTAGAATTGATAAAACAAACAGAAGAAATCAATGTTGGTCAATTATACGAAGAAAAGTCAACAATGAAGGTCTCAACCATTATTATTTTTCTCTAATCCTAACAATCATAAACTTTATTAACAAAATAGAATTACTTGAAATAAAAACATGTAATGTTTTGACCTTTCTATGTTCTTCTAACCCAAATAAATTTGAAGTTTATTAACAAAATAGAAAATTTGAAGTAAAAACATATAAAGTTTCAACTTTTATTTGTTCTTCTAATCCTAACAAACTTAAACTTTATTAACTAAATGGAAGAACTTTAAGTAAAGACATATAAAGTTTCGACCTTTATTTGTTTTTATAAATAAAGTTAGTTCTTGTAACACTAGCAAACTTGAACTTTATTAACAAAATGGAAGAATTTGAAGTATAAACATATAAAATTTCGACCTTTATTTGTTTTTCAAACTCTAACAAACTTGAAACTTTTTAACAAAATTGAAATACTTGAAGTACAAATATATAAAATTTCCACATTTATTTGCTCTTCAAATCCTAGTAAACTTGACCTTTATTATTAGATAATGGGGTGATAAATCACCCGATTGTGAGTAAAGCGCCAAACAAACACAGGAAATAGAAATAAGAGAAATGATGAACCAAAGTATCCTAACAGACCACCAAGAAGTCTTCCAACGGTAGAATGCAAATGGTAAGTTTGGTCACAATATAAGAGTAATAATATTTAAACACAGTTTTATACATAAATACGGACACAACTGTATAAATACAGATTTTTTATACATACATACTCTCTCTTCATTAATACACTTGCATTACTTTTTCATTAATTAATTAATAATAAAATGAAAACAGAAAAGGAATGCTCTCTCTCTTCATTAATACACCTGCATTACTTTTTCATTAATTAATTAATAATAAAATGAAAACAGAAAATGAATGCTCCCAATGAAAACAGAAAAGGAATGCTCCCATACATACTTAAGGGGCAATTGTGTAATTTGCTAGCTTTTTTTTTAAAAAACCCTTACCCTAAACCCTAAACCCTTCCACCCAAAACCCTTTCTCGAAGCATACTCTTCATACAATGATTTGACTTCATCTAAGCAAGAAAAACACATCCCCGTTGCAGGCTCCCAACAACATGCGTTGTCATCATCATGAAGGTTGTCAACTTTGATACCTTTATCCTCAATAGTACCACAATCCATGAAATTCCAATTGATGGTGCAAGTGTTACACAAAAACTACAAAAAAAAAAATAACTCAATTTAGTCATTAACCACCATATGCACTTTAGTAACTAACAATTAGCACATCATTAATCACATAATATGAAATGTGTTAGACCTACCACATTTAGACAGAAATAATTCATTAATCACCTATTGTACTTCATTAACCAATAATATTTACACTAATAACCAGAAGAAGAAAAACCCAAAAAAATAAATAAAAATTCTATCCAAACAATTATGCAACAACTTTGATAAAGATTTGTACATTATTAACCACTTTGGTGTTTTGAACTAATCTAACAATATATTCAATATAAGCAAATATCTTCGGTTCAACATGGGCAATAAGTTTCCTTTTCTGTTTTTTCTGCAAGAATAAAATTAGAAATTTAAAAAATGGAGACAAACTATAAATCTTAAGCAACGAAAAGGGTGTGAGGTGAGGAAAGCAAGAGCGTAAAAGAGAAGAGTGATTTTAAAGAGTTCGATCGAAAATGGATGAATAATCTTAACCAACAAAAATGTCAAATAAACCCTAAAAGAAATAAGAAATGTGTGGATATGATACCTTTTTCTATTTCTTCTTCTTCTTCTTCTGCAAATCTCACATCAGAGAATAAGAATGAGAAAAGAAGAAAATCGATGAAGATGAAAAGGAAAAGAGAGAAGAGAGAGTGTGGTGTTAATTTGATTTTATTATTAATTAATGAGGGTGTTGGCGGTGATGAGGGCGGAGATAGATGAGGGTGTTGGCGGCGATGAGGGCGGCGGTGATGGGAGGTTTTGAAGCCGATTTGTAATACTCTGTGAAGGTGTGAAGAGCTAGTAATGGAAGCATTCCTTTTCTGTTTTCATTGGGAGCATTCCTTTTTTGTTTTCATTTTATTATTAATTAATTAATGAAAAAGTAATGCAGTTGTATTAATGAAGAGAGAGAACACTCATTTTCTATTTTCATTTTATTATTAATTAATTAATGAAAAAGTAATGCAGATGTATTAATGAAAAAGTAATGCAGATGTATTAATGAAGAGAGAGAGTATGTATGTATAAAAAGTCTGTATTTATACGGTTGTGTCCGTATTTGTGTATGAAACTGTGTTTAAATATCATTACTCCCAATATAAAGACATACAAAAGAAAGTCATCGTTAATCAAGATATTTCCAAGGAAATGTTGGTGTGCATGTTTTACAAGGAATTGTTGGTGATAGAACACAAGTTGTCCAAGGTTCCCAAGCACTAATTGTGTTATCTTTAAGGATCACATGAACTTTAACTTCAAAGATCACATGCACCAAGTTAAAATTGTTAGGGTTGTGTGGCCTTAATGTAACTTTTTGATTTGGCATAATATGTATTAGGCAGTGGTGTTGACTTTTATTTTGCATCACGACAATTAGCCGTATTTTGTATGACATGGTTGTTCTAATTTTGTACCACCATAATACGTTTCTTAAATTATTGGTTTGCTACAATCAATTATTATATTCTGTTTTTTTAATTTTCTTGTTCATTATATTGGTTTATGCTAGTTTTTTATGCTTGTGTTTAGGGATGACAACAAAGCGAGGCGGGGACGATTTTAAGCATTACCAACTCCGCACCCACAACTTCAATACCGTCCCCGCATCCACACCTGTCGGAGCTGACTTTTTAACATCCACCCCCACACCCAACGGGAACGGGGTTCCCCGTCCCACCCCCACTCCAAAAATTGGAATTATTTATTCATAGCATAAAAAATCAATAATTTGACTAAATAGTAGTATTCAACCTAAGTTCTAAAATTACAATAATCAAAATAATAAAGTCACAATATCGCAAAATTTGTTTAAATTTCCTACAAGTCGCAATATTTTCATAATCTTCAAACTCTTTAGAAGTGAAAATATCAATTCGAACAAAAATTATAAATATTCAAAGTTCAAACGAACTAATCCATCAAAACAACAAAAAGTTTGAAATCATCCAAACAAAAAGATTCCAAATAAGCATTTTCTAACAATCCTCTTCATCTTCAAGGGGGGAATTGGAAAATGAAGTAACACCACTGATTAACAATTCACCTGTATTAAAAAATAAAAGTTAAATATTAACATTTAACATGACAAATTTAAATCAAATAGTGTAGATAATAGAATACCTTCACCGCCAGACTCCATTTCATTGAGTAACATACAATTTTCATTATCGACTTTAGAATTCGAATCACCTATCGATATCAACATAGTACAATATAAACAATAATAATTTAAGATATACAAAATTATTACCTATTTCAAATATATTCAAATTTAAATGAATAATTTAAAACAAATACCAGTCTTCTCAGCATTCCATAACCAACTTCTAGCACACATCAAGGCCTCTAAAGTAATCCAATGAAGTCGACTTTGATGAGGATTTAAGATATGTCCGCCAATACTGAATGCAGATTCAGAAGCTACAGTAGAAACAAGAATTGCCAATACATCATTTGCAATGGTTTGAAGTGTTGGATACTTAACACCATTCAACTTCCACCACAACAAAATATCAAAATCAGAACTTCTGGGCAAAACTTTCTCCTCTAAATAAATATCCATCTCAATTTTGACAAATGAAGTTCTAGCTCTTTTTTTTCTTGACATACAAATCATAGTCTTCTAAACCATCATCCTCAACATTACTAAAGTCGACATCCAACATTTGAGAATCACTACTAGAACCATTATTCATTTTCAATTGATATTCATAAAGCAAATCATAACACAATTGTTGAATCGACTTAACTTGGTCATTAGCATCATTCTCATGCAATTTAACATAATAATATTCAAGCAACTCTATTTTGTTCCCAGGATCCAAAATAGCAGCAACCCCCATTAAAAACAGTTTTTCTTCGTTAAATGCAGAGCAGGTCTGTGCTGTGGTTACAATGTATGCCACTGATTGTACTAGACCCGACATTGCCTACGTCATGGGACTATTGTGCAAGTTTACCAGTAGACCTAGTATGGAGCATTGACATACTATCGAAAGAGTCATGAGATACCTAAAAAGGACCATGAATCTAGGATTACATTATCAAAGATTTCCTGCCATACTTGAAGGATACAGTGATGCTGATTGGAACACCTTATTAGATGACTCCAAAGCAACTAGTGGCTATATTTTTAATATAGTCGGTGGTGCTGTATCTTGGAAATCGAAGAAACAGACGATATTGGCTAAGTCCACTATGGAGTCTGAAATGATAACACTAGCTACTGCTAGTGAAGAAGCGAGCTGGTTGAGATGCTTGCTAGCTGAGATCCCTTTATGGAAAAATCTATACCGGCTGTGTTGATCCACTGCGATAGTACCGCGACAATTGCAAAAATTGAGAATCATTATTACGATGGTAAGAGACGACAAATACGTTGTAAACACAACACACTTATGGAATTACTTACTAAAGAAGCTGTAATAGTGGATCATGTACGTACTAATGATAATTTAGCAGATCCTTTGACGAAAAGATTGGCTAGAGAGAAAGTCATAAATACATCCAAAAGGATGGGACTATTGCCTATAGATAAATGAGTCACTAATGATGGGAACCCAACCTAAAAGACTGGAGATCTCAAGAATTAGGTTCAATGGGTAATAACAAGTCATAATGATATGAGATGAACATGTTATTATATTTAAAGCATGATTCCGAAAGCGATGGAAGGTTAGGATAATAAAAACTCTTAATGAGATCTATACTCTATGTGGAAGGAGTACCTAGCTACAAGAGTACTCTTGATAGACTCACTTAAGTGAATGTGGAAATGAGGCCGTTTCCTATGGAATTTCGAGGCAAAAATTCCTAGAGCGTTCACTATACTGGGATAGATGTGCAAGGCCATAAATGCACAGGTTTTTTAGAATACACCCAATAAAAAGGTTGTGTGTGGGTTTGATGTCCGAGATAGAGTTCAAGACTACGAGTTGTTGGAACCAAGTTGGTTCTAAGTACTTAGGATTTTGATGTTTACAAAAGCACTCCATGTAATCTTATTTTGTACTTTGAATTATTATATTAATTGCCACCAGAAGATGAAGTTACCAGAGGCAGAAGATGAAGACACCAGAGACAGAAGATGAGTTACCAGAGGATAAACACAGACCAGAGGATACACCTTCAAAAGACACCAGATAATGCATCCAGAAGGTACCGGAGGATGCATCTTGAAATTACCAGAGGATACACCAAGATGTCAAAACACCACCAAAGGATATCTTTACTAGCCTAGATAAGAAGGAAGCAAAGTCAGAAGAAGACCTAGACCATACCAGAAGGAAGCCTGCCAGTGGGAGAGTTGTTCCAGACCAGAAGATATCATAAGTCAGACTTAGTCTAGAATTTATTCTGACCAGAAGATAGCCTAGCAGTGAAATGATAAATAGTCCAGACTTGATCCAGACTTAATCAGAGGATAAATTAATGGGTCCAGAACAAGAGATTCAATCCAGATTTGACCCAGACCAAAAGATAGCATGGTTCAAGGTATGAAACTAAGTCCAGACCAGAAGAAATGATGCCCAGATTCTGTCCAGACCTGATCCAGATCAAGAGGTAAATGTTTAGAATTAAATATCATTTGTCCAGAGTTAATTTTAGTTCAATCCAGACCCAATTCAGAATTGGTCCAGATTAGAGGGACGATGTTCAGATTAATGGTCCAGATTTAAGTATATGGCCCAGTGTTGGCCGAGATCAGAAGATCAGACCATGGCCCAGTGTTGGCTGAAAACATAAGGTCATAATGTGTGGTCCAGCATTGGCCGAAATCAGAGGATTACAGCAGATCACTTAGTATGGTCCAGATGTGGACGAGAGCAGAAGACCAAACGGTCTAGAATTAATCATGATGATAATCGGTGGAGATTTAATTTAATTTGATCAAAATATTAAAAGGATTTGATTCAAAAATAAAGTGAAGTCTTGTGGAATTCAGAAGCTATTGGCGGGAAGAAAGATTTGTTCCATAATTAATTAAAGACAGGATTGGCCCAAGTTATTCATGAAAGCAAATCTGGAGCTAAAAAGAGATGTTTTTTATTTATATGAAACCCGATTGGTCAGAGTATTTTTGCAAGAGAATCCAGCAATATATAGCTCAAAATTAAGCTTGGAAGAGACCCGAATTCACATCTATAAAAGGAGGCTCAAGTCAGAAGACTTAGAATCAAAAATCACAGAAGAGTCATACACTTCCAAAAGCAAACACTCGAGTTTTCAGTGAGGTTAATTGTGAGTTTGCACCTTCACGAGTCACTCTTGTTAAATCAGAATCTTACTTGCTATGCAAGGTTCAAGTCATAGACACCTTTGCTTATGCACAATCTTATAGAAGTGCTTGACGCTATTTTAGAAACATTTTTTTTAATTCAAGTGGGGGATTGTTGGAACAAATGTGTGAATTTAAAAAATTGTTGAAGGCCTACATTGGAAAACTCTCATTTTGAATAGTTTTAATCACTATATAAATATTCTCAAAATTTTGTTGAAGTCCCACATTGGTTAAAAAACATATGTGGGTTTGCTTCCATCACTATATAAAGATTGTCAATTTATTGTGAAAAACACACCAAAGTTGGATGCATTTCCCAACTTTTTCTTTTCTCCCTCCTATATTCTGCTCGATTGTTACCGAACCACTTCTCCTCTTTCTTTCTATCCCTTCGATATTTTAGAGCAGTATTGTACCGTAGTCTCTTCGATATTTTAGAGCGGTATTGTACCGTAGTCCCTTCGATATTTTAGAGCGGTTGTTATACCGTAGTCCCTTTGATATCTTAGAGCGGTTGTTATGCCGTAGTTCCGTTGAGTTTTTGAGTGGTTCTAATACCACTATCCTTTTAAAGTGATTTTATATCGTAGTCTCGTCAATTTTTGAGTGGTCATAATACCACTATCCTTTTAGAGTGGTTTTTATGCCGCAATCCTTTAGAGTGTAGTCATTTTGATTTATGAGTGGTCATAGTACCATATTGCGAGGCTTTAACCGCCTTATTGAGAGTGACTTTAACTGTCATATTAAGAGTGGCTTTAATAGCCATATTGAGGGTGTAATTCTAGAACGGTTTTCTACGGTGCAGTGGAACTCCGATATAGTGAATCTGGGCTGTTTTATCATGGGGACGTCGTGGTTGATAGTCTGTCTTGCACAATTTGGGCAATGCCGCGAAACGTATTAATGAAAGCGACCTAGTTCGCGACTCAACCCAATAATATCTTCAGTTGCACAAATTGTGATTTTTAAACAGTTTTTTCAAACTCAAAATACAACAAAGGTTAATTTAGGAAAACTCCCACGATTTTTCTTATGACAAATACTTTTATCGAGATTACAAATATAGAACGTACATTAGAAAAGAAAAACATACGGAATATCTTTGAAGATTTGAGAAAAAAAACTCACTTCTTCACAGACATTTTTAACATCACCAAAAATATTTTCAAAGAGTGCAAAATATTTCAAAGAAGAAGAAGGAAAATCTAAGAGTAACAAATTGAGCTGAAACTTCATATTCTTTCAAGTTATCTCTTTGTATATGAGATTAAAACATTTATCTGGTTTAGTAATCATTTATCAGTTAACAAAAATATACTTTAGTGATTGTTAGTCAATTGTCTGGTTTAGTAGAAAATCTTGAGTTGAAGAGACAAAAAACGTAGTTATGAGGTTGACTGACAGTGAACTAAAATAAATTTTGCGTGTTGATCTTCTTTTTTTTTTTTTTTTTAATTTCCTTCATTTAAAACTTGCAATTTTTTTAAAGATTTATTCTTTTCTTTTTTTCTTTTTTTTTTAAAATCATACACTTCTCATTGAAGTATCTCTTAAAAACTAAAAAGATAAATATTTTACCGTAGAAAGATTTCAAAAGTTAAATTTAAATTCTTTTTTCTTGTGTTTTTCGCTATTTTCAATTTTGTCACCATAATTTAACCAACATTTCAAACATATATTAATTTTTACAAACATTTCAAACATAAATTGATAACAACACATTTGACAAGTTATCATAATTTCATCAACATTTCAAACATTACACTCTCAATAACACCATTACATTGAAATAATTCAACATTAACATTACAACAACGCTAATTCAACATTACAAACTTTACATCGATTGAGCCACGCCATATTTCAAAGATCTTATTTCTCCATGTATTGCAACTCATGGGAATGTTAGGACAATTACAATAACCAAAGATAAAACAAAAATATTCACATAAGTTAAATTCTCATCTTGAGCTCATCTTCAATTATCTTTGACCCATTTTCCTCCTCCTCCTTCAAATCATCAATCCTTTTTAGTGGGGATAGTATAACTTTTTTGGCAAGATCACTCATCTCATAGTCAATGAGTAAATATATTGTACTCTTCCTGTCCCATAATAATTGAATCATTTGATCATTTCGCATATATTAAGATAAGTGTATAAATAATTTTTATTTATTGGGGAAAAGATGAAGACATAGATTTCTTATTCCATTCCAATGGATTCAAGAACGAAAGAACGAACTAATGTCTCCTTCGGTGTTTCCATTGAAATACCTATGGTATTTTTCATATAAATTGTATTTTGGCTTATTTCGATGATCCTCAATACAGAATACAGAGTTCTGGAATTACTAAATATCGAACTATAGGAACTCATTCTATTTTTCAAAAAGAAGATTTAATTGAGTATCGAGGAATCAAAGAATTAAAGCCAAAATACCAAATTAAAGTAGATCGATTTTTTTTTTATTCCCGAAGAAGTGCATATTTTACCTGAATCTTCTTCCATAATAGTACAAAATAATAGTATCGTTGGAATAGGAACACCAATCACTTTAAATATAAGAAGTCGAGTAGTAGGTGGATTGGTTCAATTAGAAAAGATAAAAAAATAGAATTAAAAGTAAGAGAGAATACTACTTTTATCAAATTATCCTTATTAAGTATCGATATATTATAAATATCATAAATGGATAGTGAAATATATTTATTAGAAATAATTAAGTAATATTAATTATAGGGTACAATAGAAAAAATGCATTGAAAGTTGAAAGAGTTATTCATTGAAACAATTATTTGTATAAATGGATCAAGGCGGTAGCTTTTATACCCCCAAGATCTGCACGAAACCAAAGATAAAACCAGAACACAGACCTCTAATATCATACATAATATTAATAAAAAATCAGTAAGCCGGAAAACCTAAATCAAATTTAACAAAAATTTAGAAACCCTAAACCTAGAAACCAGAAATTCAAATTTATAAAAACTAGATATTCAAACCTAGAAAACCCAAGATCAATCCATAACTTCAAAAGACCACATGAGTATTACATCCTTCTTCTTCGTAAGTTTGAACCGTTACTTGACATATATGAAATAATGTCATTCACTCATTTGGGTAAGGAGAATGGACGCCTCCAACAAAAAGAACAATGAATGGAGGAAGGTGCGAGCTTGGGTAGCGGTTTCCTTTCAAATTGGAAAATTTAGGGTTCATCTTGTTCCCTTCCATGATTTTAACTTTTTGATTTTCAGTTTTTTTTTCTTTCATTATTTTAATTATTTTAAAAACTAATTTTTACATTTCAAAATTTATTAAACTTGTTTTAAGTAATTAAAAACCAGAAAAATATGATATGACTTTTCAAATATACATGAGGTCATGTCTATGTCATTTAATTTATTGTCACATTGTCAAAATTGAATGCTAAATTAAGAAGTGGGCTAAATATTTTAAATTTTAAAATTAAAGAGATAAAAATTGGAAAAAAAATTAGAGCAGTAAAAATTACAGATTTACCATAATAAGTTGACCAAGACTGTATTTAAATAAAAAAACTTGCGACATAGACTTATGTGTATAATATTAAATAAAAGTTTTTTAGAAGTTAAATTAATAAGAGTTTTTTAGAAGTTAAATTAATAAGAGTTTTTTTATATAGAAAAAACTTATTTTAGAAGGTTTCGAATTCAATTCTCACCTCTTATATTTTTATTTTTGTTTTAATTTTCTAGTTTTTTTTTTAAAATGTAATATTATATTAATATAACTCTCTGGAATGAACAATTAATATACTAATATATGTCGTATGTTAAAAAAATTTGCTTAGGTGATGATGTCGTTGGGATAAGTTAACACCAGCTCAGCAAACGAAGAGTCGAAGACATAAGAGAAAGTTGCGAAACAACTAAGATTTGAACTCAAACATTGATACATGCACCAACCTGTTGCTTAAATATAAAATTTAATTATAAACAACAACATTGATTAAAGTCAAATATGCTATTATCAACTTGCATGACACACAATTAGCTATGTATGTCTATTGCTAAAAAACATTATCAAATTGCATGACTCCCAATTAGCTATGTCTATTGAAAAAATAGAAGAGATTAAATTACATCAATATAAGGCTTCACTGTTTAATAATGTTTTAATCGATATAATTCATATAAAAATTCGCCGTTGGATTAAAAATTTATATCATATAGATCATTTATGTAAAATTTTACAAAAATTTAAAATTATTTGATATGTTTATTAAACACATTTAATTTTTATGAGTATCAATTATCAATCAAATGATTTTATATATATGCAAAATTTTATATGAATAATTCATATGATATAAACTTTCAATCCAACGGTATATTGTGTAAAATTTCTATCAATTATAACGTAATTAAACCATGTAACATTAATATAATACTACATTAGAACCATTCTAATGCGTAATTAAATCCTAGCATCTGATCACGTGAAGCCATAGCTTAAGAGCGTTTTTTTTTTGTTTTTGAGCAAACCATAGTTTATGAGTTGAAGTTCTCTCTATTAATTCTTTTTTGTTTTTTACATGTCAAAGGCCCAAAGAAGAAAAAAAAAGAAAACTAAAAAGTTAAATACACACCTTGAGACATGCAAGTCTCGTGAATATCATCAAAGAAGAGTATTTTAAATTCAATATGAGAGGACTCTATAACTAGAAGATTCGAAGAATCTAAAGTAAAGCTAAAATTTGCCAACCAGTCAGCACTACCGTTTCCGTCACGCCAAGTATGGAGAATATAAGTATGCAAATCCCTTTGAAGTAAGTTTTGAATTCATTGAACGGGTGAACGTGCCAATTGATAATGCAATTATTAGTAACCATGCCGATGAGAATCTTCGAGTCATTTTCCACAATTAGATGAGAAAGACCTACCTTCCAAGCCATATCAAGCCCAAAAAACATGCCTTAGATCTCAGCCTGCAGCACATCACAAGCTCCAATCTTGCGGCTAAACCCTTTTATCCATCTACCATTAGAGCTCTAGAGCAACCCTCTGCACCCTACAAACTCACCACTTCTTTTGCACGCCCCATTGCTGTTGAATTTAAGCCATCCATTGCGATGTCGCTTCTACCAAATAAAGATAATGTCCTTGTGAATAAGGCCCATTTGTAAATGAGTATTTGAACTTTCTTTACTGTTGTATATCAGATTAATGGATCTCTGGAAAACTTAATATAAAACAACTTTATTGTGCTATGTCTATAGATGCCAGCAAATCGCCATTAAAGCTGTTTGCCACTTATCATTTAGAACTCCATTCGCCATGTTGTTGAGGTTGTTGGAAACCTAGTCCCTGCAACCAAAAGAGAGAAAATGAGTTAATAAATTTTGAGGCACAAGTCTAGTCCATACCTGCCTTGCTTGAGTGTAGTCTGTTGCACGTGGAGAACAATCTCTTTATCAATCCCACAATAAGGCATGTGGATGATATTGCCTCCCCCACATACCCCTCTGGTAGTTAATTAGAATTTGACCTTGAGCCACCAACCACATAAAAGTTTGAATTTGGTGCGGGCCCTTCCATTTCCAAAGAACCTCCCAATTCCCTTCCACACCAATACCATACTAAAAAATGGAATTGTAGGCATTCTATGACCGAGAATTGGTGAGTACTAGTACAATTCACCCTAAAGAATAAGCTCCACCCATTGAAGAAGAAGTAGGAAGTGCTATCTCCCAGGTAGCAATGTTACTAGGAAGATTCTGAAGGAGAAAATTTACTTCTAATTTCCAGTAGTGTCCACAAAGAATTTGGTAGCAACATTGCGAATGGGGCGCTATTTGGCCCCCATTTGTCTAATCAGAAATTGGTATGGTTCCTATCTCAAATTCGCCACACCATATTCAATTGAAAATCACTCTTAATTCCTTTAAGAGCGCGTTAGAGTGTTGAGTCATAAGGTTGAGACAGGATAAAGACACACATGCCATTGTTCTTGCATACTTTCTGTGAAGTACTATGCACAAGAGGTCATCCGACTTTGTAGTAAGGTTCCAAAGCATTTTCATACGAAAATCCTAATTCATCTGATGCGACTAAGTGAAACGAAGACACTCATCTATTTCAAGAAGGCAACACACTTCCCATCTGTTTACGACCATGCTCAGTATCTCCCCACACAAAACCCCTTTGAATTTTCTCCAACTCTGTACAAAGGGTCATAGGGAGCTTAACATACTGCATGTGATAATAGCGTATAGAGCTAATAACAAACTTGGAAATGGTAATTCTACCGTCTAAGGTTAAGCATTGTTGCTTCCACCCACTAATCTTATTTTGGATTTTGTTAACAATATGATTGAAGTGACCTCTTGAAGTTCTTCTTGGACCATTATTAGCTGTAAGGTACCTGCCCAAGCTATTAATTTAAATAGAACTTGTATTATGTAAAAGATCCTCTTTTGCAAAAATAAGATAATCAACAAAAAGAAGGTGAGAGATTTAGAGGCCATACCTACTTGCTCTCATTGGCTTCCAATATTGAACTTCTACCAAATCTGTAATATTATGAGACAATATCTCCATAAAAATAACAAAAAGATTTGGGGGAAGATGGTCACTGTAACATCCTGACCATTATCGTTATCGGCGATGCTACTCACGATCTTCTCACCCCCTCCTTTCCACCCAGTGGAAATAGCGAGTTTTTGCCTTCCCTGGCTTTTTATATAACATCCCGACCATTACCGTTATTGGCGATGCTACTCACGATCTTCTCACTCCCTTTCCACCCGGTGGAAATAGCGAGTTTTTGCCTTCCGTGGGAGTCGAACCCGATACCTGGGGGATAAGTACCGCCTCATCACATTCCCACTTCCTGTTGTATCAACTTAGCAAATTCTTGGCAGAGGGTGTCGTTAGTTGAATAAAAAATAATATCATTTACATTGATCTAAATTATGAGAAGGTAATTTTTAATTGATTTCTTAAATAAGGTAGTGTCAACCTGCCTTTTTTTAAATAATTTATAATTAGAAAATTTCTTAGTTTATCATACCAAGCTCTTGGTGCTTGTTTTAGACCATATAGATATTTTTTAAGTTTAAAAACATGGTTTGGAAACTCAGTATTTTCAAAACCAGGAGGTTGTTTTTCATACAAAACCTGTATCCTTATGCAACTAGGTGTGCTTTGTTCCTAACAATCTTTCCCTTTTCATTCAGTTTGTTCCTGAATACCCACTTGATCCTAATGGGTTTCTTATCCTCTGGTTTGGGTACAAGATCAAATCAGTTAAAGAAGACCAAATAGAGAAGTGTCCTCGAGAGCTGATCTGGTCTTCAAAGTATCATTGAAATTCCCAAAATTTTGAGAATTTAGATGAGACAACTTGTACTTCCATCTAGTTCTGGACTCTGGAGGACTCGTTTGATGTTATTCTTATTCTCTACTATTTTGTTTAGTTCCTCTAATTTTCCTGACCCCTCTGATTTTTTTGCTTCCTCTAGTTTTCCTGTTTCCTTTGGACTTTCAGAACCTGCAGGAACTTCATCTAGCTTTTTTATTTTTAAGATCACGTTGCTTGTCATCAAACTTAACATGTATTGTCTCTTCTACAAGCAGAGTCTCCCTGTTGTATACTCTATAAGATTAGGCTTTAATGATTGAGGGTGAAACTTGCCAAGACTAACTTTAGTGTTCAAAATATAACAAACACAACCAAACTGACAGAAATAAGAAATGTTAGGCTTTTTACCTTTCCAAAATTCATAAGGTGTTTTATTTAGATTAGGTGTGTACATGTTCTGTTCTGAATATAACATGCAGTATTTACTGCCTCTGCCAAAAAGTGCTGAGCAACATTCGTTTCATGCATCATGGTGCGAGCCATTTCTTGAAGAGTGCGATTTATCCTTTCTACAACACCATTCTATTGAGATGTTCTGGGAGAGGAGAAATTGTGTAACATACCATTCTCTTCACAAATGTTTTAAAAAAGTTTGTTTTCAAATTCACCTTCATGATCACTACGAATAATTACTATTGAATTTTTTTCTTTCATTTTGCACTTGTTTGCAGAAAGCAATAAATAACATATGTGACTCATCCTTATGTTTAAGGAACTTAACCCAATTGAATAATCATCAACAATGACAAGTCTGTATTTTTTACCACTTACAGAGGCAGTTTGAACTGGGCCAAAAAGATCAATGATTTGTAATTAAGTTTTGGTAGGCCTTTAACAAGTTGGAATTGTTTAATTTTGAGATCAACCTCAAATTGGCATGGCCCAATCTTTTGTGCCAAATCAGTTGTTTATCGTTCATAGACATAAAATATTTAACCTCTTGTTTTTCTAAGTTAGAAAGGTTTATTTTATAAGTGTTGCCTTGCCTCTAGCCAGTAAATAATACAGACCCATCAGAATGACTTATTGCCCTACAGGACTTTTGATTAAAGACTACATCATAAACACTGTCACTTAATTGACTTATTGCTCAATAGGTTATGTTTTAGTCTCTTAACTAAACAAAACATTATAAATAGAAGTAAGGGAGTTGTTACCAACCGTTTTGTGTCCAACTTTCCAGCCTTTCTACTTTCCTCCAAAAGTCACTGAGCCTCATTTGGTCAAATTTAGGTCTTGGAACATAGACCTTTATCTCGTCATATATTACAAGCATCCAATGTCCAGGTACCATGACTAGCATTTCAATTTAGCTGTTGAGAACATTTGGAACATAGAAAATTTTATCTTTGGGTACCCAAATTTGGTTGGGTTCTGCTTTGTTAGTTCTGAAAGATTTCATTTCTTTTCATGTTGTTTGCATAGGACAAAATATTTTATTATGACCTTTCTAGGAGCAGACATTACAAATCTCATCAGAAGGAGTAAATTTAGATTTAACAATTGTTTCTTTAAATCCTATTCCTCTGTTATTATTTCTATTTATGGTGTTTGCAAGGAAATCCAGAAATGCTACTTCGTATTTGATTGAATTGCAAATTGTTTGCATAGGACTAAATATTTTATTATGACCTTTCTAGGAGCAGACATTACAAATCTCATCAGAAGGAGTAAATTTAGATTTAACAATTGTTTCTTTAAATCCTATTCCTCTGTTATTATTTCTATTTATGGTGTTTGCAAGGAAATCCAGAAATGCTACTTCGTATTTGATTGAATTGCAAATGGTGTTGTTGGAACCAAGTTGGTTCTAAGTCTTAGGATTTTGATGTTTACAAAAGTACTCAATGTAATCTTATTTTGTACCTTGAATTATTAAATTAAATACCACCAGAAACTGAAATAATCAGAAGCAGAAGATCAAATGATTCTAGAAAATGAATTCTGGAATTACCAGAAGATACTCCAGGAATGTCAAAACATCACCAGAAGATATCTTTGCTGGCCCAGAACAGAAGGAAGAAAAATCAGAAGGAAACCTGGACCATACTAGAGGAAAGCCTGCCAGAGGGAGAGTTGTTCCAGACCAACAGGAATCAAATATCAGATTTATTCCAGAAGTTATTCTGACCAGAAGATGGCCTGGCAGTGAAATATTAAACAAGCCCAGACTTGTTCCAGACTCACCAGAAGATAAGTTAATGAGTCCAGAACAAGAGAGTCAATCCAGATTTGACCCAGAACATAAGATAACATGATTCAGGGCATGAAACTAAGTCCAGACCAGAAGAAATGAATTCCAGAATCAATCCAGGCCTGATCCAAAAACAAAGGTAAAATGTCTAGACTGAAATATTTTTTTCAAGTTAATTTCTGTTCATTTCAGACCAAGTCCAGAATTGGTTCAGATCAGAGGGAAGATTTCCAGATCAACGGTTCAGAATTAATTATTTGGCCCAGTGATGGCCCAGATAAGAAGATCAGACTATGGCCCGGTGTTGGCTGAAATCAGAGGGTCAGGATGTGTGGTCCAGCAATGGCCGAGATCAGAGGATTGTAGCATATCAGGTGCAAGTCCAGGATGGCCGAAATCAGAAGATCAGAGGGTTAGGAAGTGTGGTCCAGGGATGGCCGAAATCAGAGGATCACAACATATCAATTAGGTTGGTTTAGATGTGGACTAGCGCCGAAGAATCCAATGGTCGAGATTTAATCAGGAGGATTAACGGTGGAGATTTTAATTTATTTTAATCAAAGTATTAAAAGGATTTGTTACAAAAATAAAAGTGAGGTATTGTGGAATTCATGAGCTGTGGCGGGAAGCAACTAAAGTTTTGATTGGCCAGTTATTTTTTGAAAGAAATCTGAAGCTTAAAAAAGATATGTTTTTTATTTAAATAAAGCCCAATTGGTCAAGTTATTTTTGCAAGAGAATCCAACAAGATTCAGCTCGAAATTAAGCTTGGAAGAGGCCTTAATCTGCATCTATAAAAAGAGGCTCAAGGCAGAATACTTAGCATCGAAAATTACAAAAGAGTCATACACTTCCAAAGCAAACACTCAAATTTTCAGAGAGGTCAATTGTGAGTTCCAGCTTTCAAGAAGCAAATACTCGTGTTATTTTCCTTCCATTGTGTCAAATCTAAGTTGTTGAAGTAGAGTCTACAATCTGAGGGAGTCAGAAGGGGTAGCAGGTTACTTGGTAATTAGATTCATAGTGTTGAAATTTCTTCTACAATCTGGGGTTGTCAGATTGGCTGAAGATAGGTGCTATATTCCTCAATAGTTGAGGATTGTTAGACTGTTTGAGAAGACTGACTTGGAGGGTCAGTAGAATGGTTGTAATTCAAGGTTTGAATTAGTGAAATCCTTCAAGGTGAAGGGACTGGACGTAGCCTCGTTAACGGTGAACCAGTATAAAAATTCTGTGTTTTTTTTTACTTTATATCCGCTGCTAACTCTGTTTTTATTCATACATCAAGTTTTTTTTTAAAAGTGTAAAAACAGGAAAAGTATTCAAGTTAGTCAAACACAATTCAACCCCCCCTTCTCGTGTTTGCACCTTCAATTGGCATCAGAGCTCGGTCTCAAGGCTGAGCACTTAACAGTGTTTGAGGAAAGGTCCAAGGGGTTCAACATGGCAGAATCCAGAGAAGAATTGGGAGGCAACATCAACAGACCTTCACTGTTTGATGGAGAAAGGTTTGAATATTGGAAGGACAGAATGAGAAGCTTTGTCATATCTCAAGATCCTGAACTATGGAAGATGATAGTCAAAGGATACACTGCACCTACTGATCCAGAAGATCCAACTACAAAACTAGACATGGATGATATGAAACAAGATCAGAGCAGATTACACAAACTTCATCACAAGTCCAGAAACATCATGATCAGTGCCATCACATTCAAGGAATTTGACTGATGCACATATAAAGAAACAGCAAAAAGCATATTCGACAGTCTGGTTCTGACCTATGAAGGAACACAACAGGTTCAAGAATCAAGGGCTAACATATTGGTCAGACAGTATGAGCTGTTCAAGATGGAAGAGGGTGAAGACATTGAAGCAATGTTTAGCAGATTCCAGACTCTGGTATCAGGTTTAAAAGTATTAAAGAAAAGCTATACCACTGCAGATTATGTCAAGAAGATTCTAAGAAGTTTACCAAAAAGGTGGAGACCAAAGGTTACTGCAGTACAGGAAGCTAGGGATCTGAATACCTTGAAGCTTGAAAGCTGCAAAGGCAGCATCAGAATCAGAGGATAGTGACAGTGACTGTGATGATATGGCTTACTTAACCAAAAAGATGGTTAAAATCTGGGAGAACAGGAAGAGAAGAAACTTCAAGAAGAAACATAACAACAAAGGAAAGGAAGAATCTGACAAGAAGAGTATTGTTTGTTATGGATGCAATAAATCTGGACATATCAAGTCAGAATGTCCAAATCTGGAAAAAGATAAACAACACAAGAAAAGTTCCAGATTCAGAAAGATGGGTCTGATGGCTGCTTGGGATGTATCAGAATCAGAGGAAGAATCGTCTGATGAAGAAGAGGCAGAAACAACAAAGATGGCTCACATCAGGTCTGCTTCTAGACCTCATAAAGGAATGATTTCAGGAAGGAAAACAGGCAGAAGGAAGAATGATCGAAGCAATCATTCAGGCAAGTCTGGAAGCACATCAGAAGAAGCAATTCTGTCTCTGATGGCTTATACCAATTCAAGTTCTGGATACAGCTCAGGAACAGAATCAGAAGATGAAGACATTGAGGTATTTTCTGATCTTTCTAAATTGGAATTAATTGAGACTTTAAAAGACTTGTTAAATGCAAATAATAAGATGTCTTTAAAACTAAAAACTCTTAGGGAGGATAAGAAAAATCTAACCAAAGAAGTCCAAGTTTTAAAGAATCGAAATTTTGAGTATGCAATTGAAAACAAAGATTTTAAAACTGAAGTTGCAAGACTCAAGTCTGAAAACCAAACTCTCAAAAGTAATATTTGTTCCACTTCTGAAACTGTTTGTAAATCTGATGTGCATGAGCAATTTTTTCAAAACTTCATTTCAAATGGAATGGAAAGAAGTAAATATGCATCTATGATTTATGCAAACAATAACTATGGAAAGAGAGGTCTTGGTTTTACAAAAACAACTACTGAAAGTAAAGCTGTTCATTATGATGTTTTGTGTATTGTTTGTGCTAAGAAAGGTCACTCTGAACTATCTTGTCCAATGGTAATATCTGAACAAGATCAGAGGGTTGTTAAGACTAACAAACCTGGATCCAATCAGTTCTGGGTACCAAAAGATCAAATTGTCTATGCTGCAGATATTCTGAGAAACCAGAAGGAGACACCAACAATGGTGCCTGGACAATGGATGTTGGCAATGCACAAGCAGAAGAAGGTTTATGTTCCTGCTATAACAAGACAAAGGAAATCTGAGTCTGATGGAAAAAGGTCTGGTCAACTCAACCAGAACCGGAATCAGAATCAGAACTGGAACCAGAATCAAAACTGGAACCAGAACAGGAATTGGAACCAGAATCAAAACTGGAACCAGAACAGGAATTGGAACCAGAACCAGAACTGGAACCAGTATCAGAAGCACAGAAACTGGAACCAGAACCAACACTGGAACCAGAACCAATACTGGAACCAGAACCAAAATCAGATCAGGAATTACCAAAATCACCAGAATTACCAAATTCATCAGAACCACCAGATTCACCAAAATCACCAGAATCAAAACATATTCCAGAATCATCAGAGGAACATGGTTTATACACCAAAGCAGAATCAAGGAAACTGCTAAAACAGGCCAGAAGAAGAACTGGCCCTAATGGCTCGAACACAAGCTAAGTCAGAATATGAGTCTGACTCTGATTCTGAATTTGACAGAGAAAAGACAAGGTCTGATCAGCAACACAAAACTTGGTATCTTGACAGTGGCTGCTCCAAGCACATGACAGGAGATAAATCTATGTTTCTGGATCTGACTATGAAGAATGGAGGCAAAGATTCCTTTGGAGGAAACCAGAAAGGTCAGATTATTGGTACAGGAACTATTGGTAACACTTCTTCTCCCTTGTCTATTAAAAATGTTCTGTTTGTTAAAGGTCTAAAACATAATCTTCTGAGCATAAGTCAATCAAGTGACTGCAAATATGATGTTATCTTTAATCAAAAAACTTGCAAAGCTGTTAGTCAAATTGATGGGACTGTTTTATTTACTGGAACTAGGGAGGATAATGTTTATAAAATTGATCTTTTTAGTCTTGCTAAGCAACAAGTTAAATGCCTATTATCTGTAAGTGAGCAGAATCTGATTTGGCACAAGAGGCTAGGGCATGCAAACCCCAGACTCATATTAGAGTTGAGCAAACTCCAGTTGGTAAGAGGGCTTCCTAAGGTAAGTTCCAAAACTGAGATTCTATGTGAAGCATGTCAAAGAGGTAAACAAACTAAAAGCTCTTTTAAAACTAAAAAAATGTGTTTCTACCTCTCAACCACTTGAACTGCTTCACTTAGATCTGTTTGGTCCTGTTCAAACAGCTTCCCTCAGTGGTAAGAAATATGGTTTTGTGATCGTTGATGATTACTCAAGGTGGACTTGGGTAAATTTTTTAAAGAACAAAGATGAATCACACAAAGTATTTATTTCATTCTGTAAACAAGTTATGAATGAACAAGGCATTAAGATCATAACCATCAGAAGTGATCATGGAGGTGAATTTGAGAACAAGTATTTTGAAGAATTCTGTTATGAGAATGACATCTCTCACAACTTCTCATCCCCCAGAACACCTCAACAGCATGGAGTGGTAGAAAGGAAGAACAGATCACTGCAGGAGATGGCGAGAACCATGCTGAATGATATGAAGGTTGCCAGCTACCTTCGGGCAGAAGCTATCAACACAGCTTGCTACATTCATAATAGAGTCTATATCAGGTCCATCTTAAATAAAACTCCCTATGAACTGTGGAAAGGTAAGAAACCCAATATTTCCTACTTTAAGCAATTTGGCTGCATCTGTTTTATGTTGAACACTAAAGATAACCTAGCTAAGTTTGATTCTAGATCTCAAAAGTGTATCTTTATTGGCTACTTTGAGAGATCAAAAGCTTTTAGAGTGTTTAACAAAGAAACTAAAACTGTGGAAGAATCAATCCACATTAAGTTTGATGATAAACAGCTTGACTCTAAAAAGTCAAAGCAAGATGAGGAAATTGCAGGTGAACCAGAGGCATAGGAACCAGAAGCTGAACCAGAAGCAGAATCTGAGAAAAATTCAAGGTGATGAAGAACATGCTGACTCTGAAAACAAGTCAGAGGGAAAGAATGGATGGAACTACAAGTCTTCACATCCAGAATCTCTCATTATTGGCAGTGCAGCAGAACCTTTAAAGACCAGATCATCAAGTAGAGAAACTAGTCTGTTTGGTTTACTCTCAACAATTGAACTAAGCAATGTTGATGAGGCTTTGGCAGAGGAAGGTTGGATACTTCCAATGCAAGAAGAGCTAAATGAATTCCAAAGAAATGATGTTTGGGATCTGGTACCCAGACCAAAATAAAACATTATTGGAACCAAGTGGGTTTTCAGGAATAAACTCAATGAAAAAGGTGAAGTGATAAGGAACAAAGCCAGACTTGTAGCTCAAGGATACAGTCAACAGGAAGGTATAGTTTATACTGAGACTTTTGTTCTAGTGGCCAGGTTAGAAGCAATTAGAATTCTTTTATCATTTGCTGCTAATCATGATATAATGCTGTATCAAATGGATGTTAAAAGTTCATTCTTAAATGGCTATATAAGTGAGGAAGTTTATGTCAAACAGCCCCCTGGATTTGAAGACTCTGATTTTCCAAACCATGTTTTTAAACTTAAAAAGTCTTTATATGGTTTAAAACAAGCACCAAGGATATGGTATGACAGACTTAGTAACTTTCTGCTTAAGAATGAATTTAATAGAGGCCAAATAGATAATACACTATTTAGGAAATCCATTTAAAATGATATTCTGATTATCCAAGTCTATGTTGATGATATCATATTTGGATCCACTAATGGCACTTTGTGCAAAGAGTTTTCTAACCTAATGCAGAAGGAGATCCAAATGAGCATGATGGGAGAACTTAAGTTCTTCCTGGGAATTCAGATTCATCAAGGTAAATCAGGTATACTCATTCACCAATCTAAATACACCAAAAAACTTCTCAAAAAGTTCAAGATGAGTGACTGTAAGACTATGGCCACCCCCATGCACCCAACCTGCTCACTTGAGAAAGATGAAACCAGCCAAAAGGTAGACCAGAAAACATACAGAGGTATGATTGGATCCCTTCTTTATTTAACTACTTCTAGACCTGACATCTTGTTTAGTGTTTGTGTCTGTGCCCGATTTCCAGCTGACCCTAGGGAATCCCATTTAACTGCTGTCAAATGAATTTTGAGATACCTTAAAGGAACCACCAACCTTACTTTGTTTTACAAGAAAACCCCCACCTACAAACTCAGAGGTTTTTGTGATTCCGACTATGCTGAAGACAAGCTAGAAAGGAAAAGTACAAGTGGCAACTGCACTTTCTTAGGTGATAACTTGATCTCTTGGTCAAGCAAAAGACAAAGCACCATTGCCATGTCAATAGTTGAAGCTGAGTATATATCAGCAGCAGGATGCAGTTCACAGTTACTTTTGGATGAAACACCAACTTGAAGATTACAACATCTTTGAAAACAATATCCCTTTGTTCTGTGATAACACTTCAACCATAAACCTAACCAAGAACCCTATCTTACACTCTAGAGCCAAACACATTGAAATAAAACACCATTTCATTAGGGACCATGTTCAAAAAGGAACTTTAAGCATCCAGTTTGTGGACACTGATCATCAATGGGCTGATATCTTCACCAAAGCTTTACCAGAAGATAGGTTCGAGTTCATTAAAAAGCATCTCAACATGACCTCCATATTTGACTAGCTGAAGTAGTCATCTTAGAAGTTTTTAAATTTCCTGTAATTTTATTTTCTGTCTTTTAGTTTATGTTTTTACTTTCTGCAATTTGTAAAGAGAAAAACAAAAAATACAAAAATAGTAGGACCACTTTTTGGCTGATGACAAAAAGGGGGAGAGAGAGAGAGAAAGAAGAAATAAGTAGAAAAAGAGAGACAAAAAGAAAGGAGAGAGAAAAAGAAAGAGTGAAAAAGAGAAGGAGTTGAAAAGGAGAGGAAATAGGGAGAAAGGAGAGAGAAAAAGAAAGAGTGAAAAAGAGGAGTTAAAAAGGAGAGGAAAAAGGGAGAGAGAAAAACAAAGAGAGAAAAAAGAAAGAGTGAAAAGAGAAGGAGTTGAAAAGGAGAGGAGAAGAGAAGAAAAGAAAGAGAGAACAAAGATGGATTTGAAAAGGAGAGTATCAGACTTAGGGGGAGAGATTGGTCTGAGGGGGAGTAATTCAAGTCATTCGAGTTATAAACTAGCAAAATAAGTTAAGGTTTTGTCATCATCAAAAAGGGGGAGATTGTTGGAACCAAGTTGGTTCTAAGTCTTAGGATTTTGACGTTTACAAAAGTACTCAATGTAATCTTCTTTTGTACCTGGAATTATTAAATTAAATACCACCAGAAACTGAAATAATCAGAAGCAGAAGATCAAAGGATTCCAGAAAATGAATTCTGGAATTACCAGAAGATACTTCAGGAATGTCAAAACATCACCAGAAGATATCTTTGCTGGCCCAGAACAGAAGGAAGAAAAATCAGAAGGAAACCTGGACCATACCAGAGGAAAGCCTGCCAGAGGGAGAGTTGTTCCAGACCAACAGGAATCAAATATCAGATTTATTCCAGAAGTTATTCTGACCAGAAGATGGCCTGGCAGTGAAATATTAAACAAGCCCAGACTTGTGTCAGACTCACTAGAAGATAAGTTAATGAGTCCAGAACAAGAGAATCAATCCAGATTTGACCCAGAACATAAGATAGCATTATTCAGGGCATGAAACTAAGTCCAGACCAGAAGAAATGAATTCCCGAATCAATCCAGACCTGATCCAAAATCAAAGGTAAAATGTCCAGACTGAAATATTTTTTTCAAGTTAATTTCTGTTCATGTCAGACCAAGTCCAGAATTGGTTCAGATCAGAGGGAAGATTTCCAGATCAACGGTTCAAAATTAATTATTTGGCCCAGTGATGGCCCAGATGAGAAGATCAGACCATGGCCCAGTGTTGGCCGAAATCAGAGGGTCAGGATGTGTGGTCCAGCAATGGCCGAGATCAGAGGATTGTAGCATATCAGGTGCAAGTCCAGGATGGCCGAAATCAGAAGATCAGAGGGTTAGGAAGTGTGGTCCAGGGATGACCGAAATCAGAGGATCACAACATATCAATTAGGTTGGTCCAGATGTGGACTAGCGCAGAAGAATCCAATGGTCGAGATTTAATTAGGAGGATTAACGGTGGAGATTTTAATTTATTTTAATCAAAATATTAAAAAGATTTGTTACAAAAATAAAAGTGAGGTATTGTGGAATTCAGGAGCTGTGGCGGGAAGCAACTAAAGTTTTGATTGGCCAGTTATTTTTTGAAAGAAATCTGAAGCTTAAAAAAGATATGTTTTTTATTTAAATAAAGCCCAATTGGTCAAGTTATTTTTGCAAGAGAATCTAGCAAGATTTAGCTCGAAATGAAGCTTGGAAGAGGCCCAAATCTGCATCTATAAAAGGAGGCTCAAGGCAGAATACTTAGCATCGAAAATCAAAAAAGAGTGATACACTTCCAAAGCAAACACTCAAATTTTCAGAGAGGTCAATTGTGAGTTCTAGCTTTCAAGAAGCAAGTACTCGTGTTATTTTCCTTCCATTGTGTCAAATCTAAGTTGGTGAAGTAGAGTCTACAATCTGAGGGAGTCAGAAAGGGTAGTAGGTTACTTGGCAATTAGATTCATAGTGTTGAAATTTCTTCTACAATCTGAGGTTGTCAGATTGGCTGAAGACAGGTGCTATATTCCTCAAGAGTCTAGGATTGTTAGACTGTTTGAGAAGACTGACTTGGAGGGTCAGTAGAACGGTTGTAATTCAAGGTTTGAATTAGTGAAATCCTTCAAGGTGAAGGGACTGGACGTAGCCTCGTTAAGGGTGAACCAGTATAAAAATTTTGTGTTTTATTTTTACTTTATATCCGCTGCTAACTCTGTTTTTATTCATACATCAAGTTTTGTTTTAAATGTGTAAAAACTGGAAAAGTATTCAAGTTAGTCAAACACAATTCAACCCCCGTTCTCGTGTTTGCACCTTCAGGTGTCCTCTGGTGGATTTGAAATAATTTTATTATTCAGTCATATTTTCTCTTATAAGTTCTTCAAAATTATTTTTGAGAGAATTGTATTGCTTAGTCAGATTGGAATTAACTTTTTTGAGAGTTTTCCGTTTTAAAGAAATAGTGTGATTTTGATTTATAAAATCATTGATGACAAAGATTAATTTAGAATTGGATAAATCTGATAGTACATCAATTTCTTCATACACAAACTCGTATGTAGCCATAAGAGCCATATTAGCTTGGTCTTCATCATTAGAGGATTCATCAGAGAAATTATATGTAGCCATCAAAACCTTCTTCTTAGACTTGGAATCATTCCTCTGGAACTTCCCTTTCTCTAGATAGAGAGATTCTAACTTGACGTGACCAGGTTCTTTGCATCCATAGTAGATGATGCTTTTGTTATCAGACTTATCATCATTTCCACTATTGGACTGCCTGAAACCTTTCGAAGGGAAATAATTCTTCTTGCTATGCCACATCCTCTTATTCTTTCTAGATATGAAAGCAAGCTCCTCATCCTCTAAGTCTCCGTTCTGATCCTCTGATTCTTCTGTTGCTTATATGCTTGTAGAGTTATCTTATTCTTGGATCTGAGAGCCAGAGTTTTTTGCTTCTTCTTAGGCTTATCCTCCAAAAGCTTAATCTTTTGAGATCTGAGAGAGCTGATTAACTTTTCTAGACGATGATTGTTCAAGTCTGTTGCTTCTTGTATTAATGTGTTCTTGGGTCTCCACTTGCTAGGAAGAATCCAAAGAATCTCCTTGACATGATATGCAGCTGTGTAGCTCTTTTGAATCACTTTTAACCCCTAAGACCAAAGTCTGAAACCTATAAAACATAGTATCAATGTCTTCATCTTCCTGCCTCTGGAAAAGCTCGTACTTTCTAACCAGGAGATTAGCTTTTGCTTCTTGGACCTACTTGATTGCTTTATAGGTAAGAACTTGATCATCGTAGATACTTTTAGCTGTCTCGTTGAATTTGATTGCATTTATCGTAAAAGTTATGGCTTTATGATGCATCTCATAATTCTTCTTCTGATCATCATTCATCTTCTTTCTGAAACTTAAGTACCATCCTTATTGGTAGAAGTAGTGTACTCATCTTTCACTAAATCCCAAAGCTCAAGATCTTGTGAGATAAAGAAACTTCTGAGTCTATCCTTCCAGTATTCAAAGTGATCTCCCTCTTGAGGTTTCCTAACCAAAAATAGAAATGTTGAAAAGTGGAACTTTTCTCAAACACTGTAAAGTGCTCAACAGTGAGACTGAGTTCTGATGCCAATTGAAGGTGCAAAAAACTCGAGAATGGGGGTTATACTATGTTGTCCTTATTAAAATTTTTTTTCTTCAAAAATTTGATTTGGGATGCTTAGAATACACAAACAGATCAGAGCTAACGCTAAAACAAATTAATAGGACAGAGGGAGACACACCAAGATATATACATGTTCACTAACAATGTCGAAGCTACATCTAGTCCCGTAACATAGAATGATATACCTACTAATTCAAACCTGAATTATGACACGTGACTCTACAAGTCAGTCTTCTCATTCTAACTTGAAAATCTACAAATTGTCGATGAAGGTGCAAACACGAAAAGGGGGGTTGAATTGTGTTTGACAAAGTTGATAACTTTTTTGGTAATTTGATGTAGGCTGGCTGGTTGGTTTTTGCTAATTTGATGAAGACTGGTTGGTTAAGAGGCAGTAAACAATGAAACCATAAATAATTTGACACATAGATTTATCTTGGTTCCTCACTAACTTGGCTACATCCAGTCCCTTCATTTAGTAGGCTTTAATCCAATAATTCAAATACCATGAATTGCAAAACACCTGGCCCTCTAAGCTAGTCTTCCCAAATAGCCTGACGACCCTAGACTTTTGAGGAACTAACCACCTTGACCCTACAAGCCAAGTCTTTTCCTAACAACCTGACAACCCCAGATTGATGAAGGTACTAAACCACTATTTGGATGGATACAAAAGATTGTAACTTTAAGTGTTTGCTTCTAACAAAGTTGATAATAATAATAACTCTCACACTTTATGAAAAAATAGAAAATAATTCTCATTCGATCAAGTGTTTCTCTCTTTGAACTCTAAGATGAATTTGGAATTTGAGCTTGAGTTGTTCTACTCTTTTCTGATTTTGCGATGATGTTCTTCTTCAGCCTTGAGTATGTATATATATATATAAAATTAGGGCTTCAATTTAGTCCTTGTTTAATTCTGAATTGTATCTTCATTCCTAGCTTGGTCAATAATGATCTTATTCAAAAATAATTCTTAACAAGATGCTTTTTGATAATATGATCTTTAGAAAATTCTTTATTTCTGGATCCAATATGAGCAGTTCTTCTAAATTGATTATGTTTGCTTTTTACATAGATTGAGTTTGTAAATTCTTCAAATTGATTCTGTTTGTATTTTGTTCAGATTAAGTATGAAAATTCTTCAGATTGATTCAGTTCATATTTTGTTGAGATTGAGATTGTAAATTATTCAGATTGATATTATTCTTATTTTGTTCACATTAAGTTTGTAAATTATTCAGACTAAGTTTGTAAATTCTTCGAATTGATATTATTCAAATTTTGTTGTCGATAAATCTTGATTAAATCTTCTTCAAATCTTAACCATATCTTGTTTTCAACTTAGTCAAAGATTTTCTTCAATTATAAATTTGAATCAAATCTTATTTGTGATTTTCTTTAATTATAAATTTGAATCAAATCTTATTTTACAATTCTTCAATTATAAATCTAAATCAAATCTTATTTTAGAATTTCTTCAATTTTACATCTAAATCAAATCTTATTTTAGATTTTCTTCAGTTACACGAATCTTCTTTCATACTCTGTGATGTCAAATATATTGTTCTCATAAAATATTTTTGTTATCATCAAAACTCTAAGTATAAATCCTAGTTGGTTCCAACAATCCCCCTAAGTTTAATTATTATTTTCTACCCACTTTATCAAATTCTTTCTCCCTCTTTTGTCATAAGAGAAAAAGATTTGAAAGTGAAACCTACTCTTTTTTTCTCCCTTTTTTTAATAACACGAATAGAACATATTGCAAGAAAATATAAAAACTAATTTAAAGATGATGTAAAGCTAAATTATTTTAAAGTTATCACAACATCAGCCAGGTAAGAAGGTAAGGTGCAAGTTTTTGTTGGTGAAGTCAAATCTATCTTCAAAGTGGTTTGGTAAATATGTCAGCTCAATGGTGTTCAGTGTCTACAAATGGAAAGATTAGTACTCTTTTTTGAACAAAGATCCTAATAAAGTGGTGTTTGATTTCTATGTGTTTAGCTTTAGAATGAAGTATAGGGTTTATGGTTTGGAAAATGGTAGAAGTGTTGTCACAATGGATTGGAATGTTGGATTCTAGGATTTTGTAGTTTTCAAGTTGATGCCTCATCCAAAGTAGTCGAGAAATGCATCCAACTGCTGAAATGTACTCAATCTCTGCTGTTAACATGGCCAAGATATTAAGTTGTCACCTAGAAAGGTGCAATTGCTACTAGTGCTTTTTCTCTCAAGTTTATCTCTAGCATAATCAAAACCACAGTATCTACTTAGTTTGTATTTAAGAGAATTATTGTAGAAAAATGTAAGGTTGGTAGTGCATTTTAAATATCTGAGGATTCTCTTAAAAACAGTTAAATGTGATTCCTTAGGGTCAACTTGGAATCTTACACATACACATACGCTACAGATGATGTCAGGTTTGGAAGCGGTAAGGTAAAGTAGGGATGCTATTATTCTTGTATAGGTTTTTTTGGGTCAAGTTTTTGGCCTGAATCATCTTTTTCAAGTGAACTAGTATGGTGCATTGGTGTAGCCATAAGTTTGTAATTGTTGACACCTAATTTTTTCCGCTTTCTTTAGACATTTTATAAACTTTAGACAATCATAGGTGTTTCTGGTTCTTGTTTGCCTCTGATTCTTGTTCAAGCGTTCACTCTTTTCTAAAACATAAAAAAAGTACATAATTAAATAAAAAGAAACTGAAAAGAAATGGATTGATGGTAATAAAAATCAGTATAATGGTGATCAATTGAAGGAAAAGAAACCGAAAAGAAATGGATTGATGGTAATAAAAATCAACATAATAGTGATCATTTGAATGAAAAGAAACCGAAAAGAAATTGATGAATAGTAATAAAAATCAACATAATGGTAATCATTTGAATGAAAAGAAACCGAAAACAAATTAATGAATAGTAATTGGTAATCAATCCAAGATTATTTCCTTGTCTTTTGTAACCTACACCAAGAAAGGTTATAAATAATCGACACCAAGAGTAGAGAAGGGAGATCACTTAGGAAAGAAAAAAAGAAAGAATAATAGGCAAAAAAGGAGCAGAGAATCTGAACTTGGTAAAACCAGTCCAACAAAGCATATTCAGCAATAAGGTATCGATTTCCTTATCCTTATCTAATTTTTTTTCTTTTTAGTTTGTTTGAATTGCATTCTTTAATTTTTTTCTTTGTTAGTTTATTTGTATTACATTTTTTAAAAATGTAATTTAGTTTTTTTGTTGTTGTCATTTCTGCCAAAAATAAACTCATATGTTTAACTTTTATTTTCCTTAAGTTGTTTGTTCTTAAAATTGTTTTTTGCAATACATACTAAAAACACTATAAATAATTGATGCTTATAAACCAATCACCAAGTAAAACAAACTTTCACCCATTGTAACATAACACAAAACTCACATCACGATTTATCAAATAACTAAAAAAAAAATCATAACAACGAATAAATAGTTATTTTTTCTTTTCCTTCGGATTAGAATTAATAGTCGCCGCCGCCGGATGAAATTCATCCTCGCTCGCCACGCTGCATCACTCACCCCAATTTCCAGTGGCCTTTGTGCCGCGACAGATCCGACAACGCACAAGCAAATCCTTCAACAGGCTGCTTCACCGTCACGTCCATCTGTTTCGTGCACATACCACCGCGTTACCGTTGT
This sequence comes from Cicer cuneatum, assembly GCA_037974295.1. Lineage (NCBI taxonomy): Eukaryota > Viridiplantae > Streptophyta > Magnoliopsida > Fabales > Fabaceae > Cicer > Cicer cuneatum. The sequence continues at coordinate 25,311,032 of JBBPBO010000001.1, read as the reverse complement.
TTTCTAACAAAAAAAATCAATTTTTCTTTATTTTAAAACCAAAAATACAAAAAAAATATCATTGAACAGACATCTCACCTCGTTTTCGTTATTATTATTATTACCTTTTTTTATATATACAATAATAATTATAATATAAAATAATTAAAATTGAGTAATAATAAAATCAGACAACACATAAATATTTTCTACCCAAGAACTACGTGTGTTTTGATTTCCCTATTGCACTTGGGTATATGTAGGAGCAATGTTTTCTCCTTGTAAAACCAAATTAATAAAAAAAATATTTTTCTTTCTCTTATTAATGTAAATAATTTGTTTTCCTTTTTATTATTCATTTAGGGGGCAAAATAAATAATTTGTATACAATTAATTATAGGGTAACCGTTTTAACGGACGATGTAGGGTAATATTACTTTCTCTACTCATAATCGATTCCTGAATCCATTTTTTGATTCAAAAACTTTATTTTAGGTTTTATCTAATTTTCCTTTTTTTTAAAAAAATAAAATTGGTGGCGACTCATTTTTTGTGGACAAACTAGACGTGACAGCTGTTGACTCCACTGGGGATATTTTTAGAGTGAAGTCCAACCTAATTAATTCTATATAATTATTTATTTATTTTTATTTATATTAACCCTCTTGTTTTTATTTGTTTTAATTATTTTATTATATATTTATTGTGAATATAATTATTGTGATTTTATTTATTTTTGGTCATTTACATGCATTTATGGTAATTTGTTCTAATTGTGGTAATTGTTTTATTTTATTTATTTATCTAAACACTTCACTAACACGCGATTCACACACTTATGAGTGGACTCTATAACCGGGCTGATTACAACCTAAACAAGAATGCAAACAAGAACCAGAAACACCTATAATTGTCTAAAGTTTATAGTCTAATTATTTATTTTTTATTTATTATATTTTTCTCATTTTTTATATATTATTATTTTTATAAAATATCTAAAGAAAGCAGACAAAATTAGGTGTCAACAAAGGTTATGCATAAATTAAAAAAAAATGACAACATGTATATTTCGCGACATGAAGGCCCACTTCAAAGAAAAACATAAAATAATAAAACTTATATTTATGATAACACTTCATGTTTTATTTCTTACTAATTGTGCTTATTTATATTTATAAAAACTAATATTTTCTTGAAACAAGAAGGAATGCTCTAACTTCCAAGTTTTTCATCGGCATATTTGAAACAACAACAAGCTACTTGATAAGAATCAATAATACATCTTCCAGTCGCATAGCCCTGACTAATGCAAAAGCTTGAACAATTACTCAATTCCGCACATAGGCCAAAACATTTGCTTGTTGTATATGAAAGGGCCGTACCTATCGAGAAGAGTAATATTAGTGTAATAAATAATTCTTATGTATAAGAGTAATAATATATCGCTGATTTAAATTTTATCATGAAAATTGTTTATATACCTGTTGAGAATAGAAGAACTAAAACAAAAGCTGCCGAAATAAACTTTTGATTGCTGATCATTGTTGTTATCTTATATCCTTCTTCAACAATCCTTTCTAAACCAATAAGTACATTTAGCATGTTTACAATCGTCCATGTATATATAAAAAATCTAGTCAAAATTATATAAAAGTTAAAATATTTACTTTAACCTAATTTTAATGATGTATAATATAAGATGTATATTATTTTAATAAAAAATTATATTATTTATTTTCAAGTCAAACTCTATATGAATAAAAGATAAACTTTACTTTTGATTATTACACTTTACTTTACCATAATAATATTTTATATAGTATATTTATTTTGTACTTTGAAGTGAATTTGCCCATGTTCTTTTCCATTCTTTTCAAACAATAAAAACAATAATAATATTTAAAATAATAATAACAATTTAATAATTGAATGAGAGGGAATGTTTTCACTGCGAGGAATTTCAAGACGTAGGATTTTCTTCCTTGCAATTTGGGGTGTGAATAGGCCAGGCCAAGTCAGACATTGAAAGGCCTTAGTCTGGCCTACGATTAATTTTTTAGGCCTAAGCTTGGCCTACGGCGTATCATAGGTTTTTTTTCCGGCCTGACCTGACCTTTTTAAAAATCTGGCCTGTCCTAGAAGCCTATTTAAAAACTTTATTCACATTAAAATAAAATAATAAAATATAATAAACTATATAAGGAAAACTAATAAAATTATAATCAAATCTAATAAAATAAAATATTATTAAAATAGCCTAATTGATAGACTTTAAATTAGAAAACAATAATATTAATAAATAACATTAATAAATAATAAAATATATATATACTTTAAAATAGGAAACAATAATATTAATAAATAATTATAAAAAATAACATTAATAAATAATATATATATTATATATATATATATAACTGCGTTTGGGGCGCATTTCTGTAGTATTTTAACAATTTGTTTCTCCTTGAGTGCTGGAGCGCCCCTTGCTTGAGCTGGAGCAGACGACGTGTTGCAGAATGCAATAAATGTATTTTTCTCACTTTTAGGGATGTTTTTGACTATTTTGAAGTGTGGAAACTTGTGCCCTAGTAGAGAAACACAATGTTTTGATTATATCAAAAGGAATTTGGTGGGAACAATTTAATGAACTAATTTTTTAATTAAGTGTGCAGTTCCATGATCAAATGTTTGTGTAGGATTATGTTATATCATCTAATTACAGATTAATAGAATGGAACACCAAGACTTCGCTTATATGCTCTATATTTCTAAGCCTTGTGATAAGTGCCTCTGTTGGTAAATGCAATGGTCTGCTACAATTGCCTCTAGAGATGCAAGCAAGTGTCTAAAACATTTGCCTTTAGTGATGCAATCAAGCATCCAACTCAGTTGCATATGGAGATGCATGATACAATTGATTCGTCTACCTCTAAAAAGAGTCAATGTCTCTAGAGAAAGTTAACACTTTTCAACGTTCATGAAGAACTCAACATTTTGAAAAATTCAACGCTTTTGATAACGTCAATGATTCTGAAGAAGTCAATGTTCTTATTTGAGTAAATTATCTGAGAACAGTTAATCCTTTAAGAAGACAAGATATGTGCATCCTTTGGTGATCATCCGGAATCTGCATGTCTAAATGGTTTGTAAAACAATGTTCTTATTATCCTATCATCTGATCTTGTACCCTTTTATTTCTCTATTTTCATTCAAGTTATGATGAGTGATTTTTAGGATTCAGTTCTAACCTCAACGAATAAATTTTTGGGATTCAGTTATGAGCTCTTACCAATGATGATGGTATTGAAGTATCCAAAAAGATGATGAATGATGGTCAGAAGAAGCAATTCAAGATGCATCATAAAGCCATAACTTTTATGATGAATGCGATCACATTCGACAAATTCAACAAGTGCAATAACAAAGAAATTGCCAAAATCATATTTAATGCTTTAGTTCTGGCCTACTAAGGAAGTATGCAAGTGCAAGAAGCCAAAGCCAATCTTCTGGTCAGAAATAACTAGTTATTTCAAATGGAGGAAGATGAACACATCGAGACGATGTTTCCCATATTTCAGACTTTGGTTTCAGGCTTTAGGGTGCTTTGGAAAAGCTATTCAATTGTAGATCATGTAAAGAAAATTCTCAGTTGTCTTACAAGAAAATAGAGACCCAAGATAATTGTAATCAAAGAAGCAAGGGATCCAAACATTCTTCGTCGAGAAAAACTGATTAGTTTCCTCCGATCTCACAAGATAAAACTAGCAGATGATGAGCCCAAGAAGAAGCAAAAGATATTCATTGTCAAATTCAAAGCCAAGAAGGCTCTATAAGTGGATGAAGAATAAGAGGATGATGATTCATATGATCTAAAGTACTAAAACAAAGAAAGAGGTATTTGCAAGAAAAAATTCACACGCTTCAAGTGCAAGGAACCTAGAAACTTCAAAGCAGAATGTCCAAAACATGAGGGAAGAAGTCAAAAGAAAGAATCCAAGACCAAAAAGAAAGGTTTGCAAACATGGCTTTGATGGTTAGTATATAGTTTAACTCTGTTCAAACTATGATGAAGAAGTCAAGGAGTTCTCTTATCTATCTCGTAGTGAGCTTATAACTGCTTTAAATGAGTTTTTAAATAACAATGATTTTGTGTCTTCAAAACTGAAAATTATTACTTTCTTGAAAAAGATTTTGAAAAACGTAACCGAGAGAAAGTGACTGTGATTGAAAACATTTCAAAACCCTCAAAGGATAAGATTTGTAACGCAGTCAAATACGAATTACCTTTTCAAAAGTTTCTTGCAAATGTCATAGATAGAAGTAAGCAAACTTCAATGGTCTATGGTGTTAGAAAAAATGGAAAATAAGAAATTGGGTTTGAAGAAAAAGAAGAAAATACTATTTCTTCTAAGGCTGTATATGTTATATGTTCCAAGAAATGACACCACAAAGTATCTATTCCTATGCTAAAAACATAGAAAGGCAAGAAACTTTTAAAAACTAAGAAACAACAATCCGAATTCGGGTATGTAAAGATAAAATAGTTCCTCTTGTAGATATCCTTACAAGTAGAGTTAAAACCCCAATCATGATACTTGGATAGTGGCTGCTCACCACACATGATAGGAGAATGGTCTATGTTCCAAGAGCTTACTTTGAAGGCTTGAGGAATAATTGGATTCGGAGGAGACCATAAGGGAAAAATAATTGGTCATAGTACAATTGGTAAAAGTTCTTCTTCTAATAAAAATGTTTTGTTTGTTAAAGTGACAATGGTAATGATATTGTCTTTAATAAAAAATCTTGTAAGAAAATCAGTCAAACTGATTGGTCTATTGTTTTCACTCGTCAGAGGAAAAATCATCTTTACAAAATAAGTTTGTTTAAGTTAGAAAAACAAGAGATTAAATGTCTTGTGTTTTTGAACGAGGAACATTTTATTTGGCACAAGAGATTAGGTTTTGCAAATTTGAGATTATTTGCAAAATTAAACAAACTTAACTTTGTTAAAGGCTTGCCCAATCTCAAATACAAATTAGAGGTTCTTTGTGAGGCTTTCAAAAAGGGAAACAACATAAAACAACTTTTCTTATAAAACATTATTTCAACAACCACACCTGTTGAGCTTTTACATGTACATCTTTCTAGTCCAGTCAAAATAGTCTCTTTTCGGTTTCTTTTCATTCAAATGATCACCATTATGACGGTTTTTATTACCATCAATCCATTTCTTTTCAGTTTCTTTTCCTTCAATTGATCACCATTATATTGATTTTTATTACCATCATTCCATTTATTTTCAGTTTCTTTTTATTCAATTATGTACTTTTTTTTATGTTTTAGAAAGAGTGAACGCCTGAACAAGAATCAGATGCAAACAAGAACCAGAAACACATATGATTGTCTAAAGTTTATAGTCTAATTATTTATTTTTTATTTTTATTTATTATATTTTTCTCATTTATATATATATATATATATATATATATATATATATATATATTAGTGTTATTTTTTTTATAAAATGTCTAAAGAAATTGGACAAAATTAAGTGTCAACAAAAGTTATGCATAAATTAAAAAAAAATGACAACATGTATATTTTGCGACATGAAGGCCCACTTCAAAGAAAAACATCAAATAATAAAACTTACATATATTTATGATAACATTTCATGTTTTATTTCTTACTAATAGAGCTTACTTATATTTATAAAAACTAATATTTTCTTGAAACAAGAAGAAGAAGGAAAGCTCCAACTTCCAAGTTTTTCATGAGCATTTTTGAAACAACAACAAGCTACTTGATAAGAATCAATAATACATCTTCCAGCCTGATAGCCCTTACCAATGCAAAAGCCTGAACAATTACTTAACTGCGCACATGGGCCAAAACAATCCATTGTTGTATATGAAAGGGCCGTACCTATCGAGAAGAGCAATATTAGTGTAATAAATAATTCTTATGTATAAGAGTAAAATATATCTCTGACTCAAACTTTATTATGAAAATTATCTACATACCTGTTGAGAATAGAAGAACTACAACAAAGGCTGCTATAATAAACTTTTGATTACTGTTGTTATCTTATATCCTTCTTCAACAATCCTTTCTAAACCAATAAGTACATTCAGCATGTTTACTATCGTCTATGTATATATAATCGATCTAGCCAAAATTATATAAAAGTTAAAATATCTACTTTAACCTAATTTTAATGATGTATAATATAAGATGTATATTACTTTAATAGAAAATTATATTATGTATTTTCAAGTCAAAGTCTCGTATGAATAAAAGATAAAAGATAAAGTTTACTTTTGATTACTACACTTTACTTTACCATAATAATATTTTATATAGTATATTTATTTTGTACTATAAATTGAATTAGCCCACACTCTTTTCCATTCTTTATAAATAATAAAAACAATAATAATATTTAAAATAATAATAACAATTTAATTATTGAATGAGAGGGAATGTTTTCACTGCGAGAAATTTTAAGACGCATGATTTTCTTTCTTGCAATGTTAGGGATTGCATGTCCACCATTGATAATCATGTCATCTATAAGTGGCCTTGTTTTGGTTCTCACCCTCCTACTATTAACCATCATGTCCACAATCTCTGTCCTTGTTGTATAATGTTTTCTCTATTAGTGCTGGCTTCAAAGAATTTTGTTCAAGCTTTATCAAATTCTTATGCAATTCTAATAACTCCATTTAAAAAACCTTGTATCAAGAGTATAAGTTATATAAAAATATATTTGAAGATGGATATCAAGTGGGTCTTGTAAATTGTCAACATGTTCTGCATGGAAAAGTTACTTTATCAATGTGTTTTAAATTTGTTTGTATAGTTGATTTAGAGACCAACATTTTCAAGAACTAGATAATCAAAGTTACTTAGTCCATGGTGTCACAAGGATTGAGATGCCTCAGAATCCATTGATGAAACTAAAGTAATTAATATATTTTGTATATGTATATAACCATTCTCTATGGAAAACATGGATATATTTATGTAATAAAATACGTCTGATAGTTCTTCATCATATGTAGATTTTTCATTGTTTTTAGTTTTATTTATCTTTATTCATCACTAGTTAATTTAAGGATTTATTTGATATATTTTGTAGATTTTAGTTCTTAAATTAAATGAAATGTTAACGTTCTTATTTCCTCGATTAAGTAGAGTTTTTTCGTAGTTTTTGTTAAGACAAACTCTCATTTTTAAAGTTTTGATGAAAATAAATAAAGGTTAATTAAAGATCGCTAATTATGATTCTAAATGTATTGTTAATTTAACCTGTGCTTTTGAGTGTATTAATTCAAAGATAGATTTCAAAAGAATCAAAGAAATGAGCATAAACAAAGGCAGAGAACATTCTTGACATATTCTGGAAAACGGAGAATGTTCGCCAGGCCATGACAGGATAAAGACCAATCTTTCTCCATCATTTAAACAAAGTTGTTGGCTCTGGAAGTTACATGGATATGATCACTACATGGCAGGGAACACATAGGATCTATTCAAATCAAAGAGGACATTTGAATTGCAAAAGAAAAAGACTCTCAAACAAGCCTGTCCAGACAGATCTGGAAATGACTGTCAAGACTGTTAAACAATCTTGAAGTCAAGTCAGTTTCCAGTATGTTCAGAAAAAACGTCCAGATTGATTATCAGTCTCCAGGATACTTAAAGTTCAAAAGTCCAGAATGATCATCAATCTCCAGTCAGTTTTAGAAGTTTCAGTACAAGCTTCATACATCAAGTATTCATGATCGTTTTCAATCTGTTTTAATTGATCCCAAGCTCCAATTCAAGTCAACAATATTATCACTTATCTGAAGCATTAAAAGATCATTAATTACTCAAGAAAATCTGATCTAAAACGCAACACACAGCCTAGTCAAAACAGAAAATAAAAATAGTCAAAAGTTGGATTATTTTTATTCAGAAATATTGCCTCTGGTCAAGCCTGACAAGGGCACTACCAACAGCTCTATTGACCTCCATTTAATGCTCTCAAGCCTATAAAAGGAAGGCCAAAGCTCAAGGAAAATGCAGAAGTTCAAGTGCTAACAAGTCTCTCAAAATCATTCACATTTACATACTTGAAATTCTATCATTACTTACAAGAATCAGTTTGGTTAAGTTTTTATTCACTCTGATACATTTGTACTGAATTCTTTGTAAAGAATCGAATCTCAAACAAGAGTTGAGACATCTCAGATTCTAACAAAACAATCTCATCATTATTGTAAAACTCAAACTAGAAGAGTTAAGTATAGTTTGGGGTAGATTGTTAGAAATCCTATCAAGGTTGGTAGGTGGTTTGATTAATCTCTTTCTGGGTGGAATTAGATTAATGTCTGTAACAAAGATCAAGGTTGATCTAGGCTAGGTGCTGTAAAACCAAGAAGGTTCTTGTTTTAAACACTTAGTGGAAAATCTCACAATTGTGAGGACAGGACGTAGCCCAAGTTGGGTGAACCAGGATACATCCGTGTGTGGTATCTCTTAGCCTTTATCTCCTTATTTAGTTTGATTGTTTTTAAAGATTAAAAATATAAACTGTTTTCTGTTCTACAACTAATCAAGAACGTTCTCCGTTTTTTTTGATAAACCAAGAACGTTCTCCGTTTTTCTACTTTCTTAACCAAGAACATTCTTGAGTTCAAATCTTAAGTTTTTCAGGAAATTTTAAAAAGGGAGATTTACAATTCAAACCCCCCTTCCTTGTAAATGAATTTTGCTACTTCATTTGGCATCAAAGCACGGTCTCGAAAAAGAACACCTAACAAGTGTTAGAGAAAAAGATCAAGAAAAATGTCTAAAGCAAAATACATTGTTGAGAGAGGATCCTCAAACGGACCACCATTCTTTGATGATACTGATTACTATTTTTGGAAAATAAAAATGCAATTGTTTCTTAAATCACAAGACACGGGCATGTGGAACATCATAATCAATGGAAATCATATTCCAAGAATGAATCAAGAAGATTCAACTTCAGCAGAGAAGAAAGAAGCAGACTGGACTGCTGATGATAAAGCTAAGGTACTCCTAAACTCTAAAGCTCATTTATTCTTATCGTGTGCTTTGAGTAGGGAAGAAAGTGAAAGAGTAGACGAATGTGAAACTGCTAAAGAAGTATGGGACACATTGCAAACTCACCATGAAGGAACAAGCCATGTTAAAGAAACAAAAATAGACATTGGTATAAGAAAATTTGAATTATTTGAGATGCAAGAAGGAGAAATTATCGATGAGATGTACGCAAGATTCACAACAATAGTGAATGAGATGCGTTCCCTTGGCAAAGCTTATTCAATATAAGACAGGGTGAGAAAGATCATGAGATGTCTTCCAGTTGTATGGAGACCAATGGTAACAGCTATAAGCCAAGCCAAGAATCTTGAAATACTTCCCCTGGAAGAATTGATAGGAACCTTACGAGCACATGAAATACTGCTACAAGAAGATAAACCAGCCAAGAAAGGCAAAGCAGTGGCTCTGAAGGCATCTCAAGAAAGCATCATACTACAAACTGATGAAGAACCAGAAGAAACTGGACAAGAAGATGCTGATGAAGAAATTGGTCTTCTCACCAGAAGAATACATAGAATGATGAGAAGAAGAGATCAAATCAACAAGGGATTTCCAAATAAAAATCCCATAACAAAAACAGACAAAAGCCATATTTCATGTTTTGGTTGTAATAAGTTAGGACATTACAAAGCTGAATGTCCATTGAATAAGAAAACACCAAAACGATTTCCATTTAAAAAGAAATCAATGCTGGCCACATGGGATGACTCAGAAGAATCAGACACATAAGAAGGAGAAGAAGCCAACATATGCTTGATGGCAGATACAGAAGAAAATGAGGTAACTAATTCTGACACTTGCTCTTTGTGTGAACTAATAGGAAAAGAATTTGACAACTTGCTAAATGATTCAAAACATTCTCATTCAAAAATGTAGTTCTATAAAAGAATAAGTTTTTAAAGAAAAAGAAAAGGCCCAGGCTATGATTGATATTCTCAAGAATACCATTCAAGAACTGAGAGAATCAAAACAGCAAAGTTTTGAAAATCAGAAAGGCCAAGAACGTTCTGCAGCTAAATCGGAGAACGTTCTCCTTAAATCTGAAAATGAAAATTTGAAAACTGATTTGCTAAATTTTATTAAAGCTACTGAAACATTTCAAAAAATCATGGGATCACAAATAGGAATATTTGATAAAGCTGGTCTTGGGTTCAATCAAACTCAAAAAACCAAAATGTATGAAAACTTTTTTATTCCGGAAAGCAAAATTGAAAAATGTAAAACCAAATGTTCATATTGTAAAAAACATGGACATTTGGAATTTTTTTGCTACTTCAAAAAACGGAATGAAAAGATTAAGAGTAGAAGGATGTTTAAAAGGAAAGAAAGTTCTGCAAATAGAGAACCAATTTTGAAAAAACTGCAAAAGGGAGAACGTTCTCTAGACTGTTCTTAAAACGGAGAAAGTTCTGGAATAAAAACTGAACTTTCTCCAGAAAGTTTGAAAAAAGGAGAACGATCTAGAACCTTTACAAAATCAAGATTAAAACCTTCTAAAACTCAGATTTCAAAATCAATACCAAGACCAATAGTTAAATGCTCCTACGTTCTCAAATTTTGTCTCAAGTTATTAAGACTAACTCTCAAGGACCCAAGACAAAGTGGGTACCTAAAGTGAATGTAAACTCTTATGCAGGCTGGATTTCAAAATGCCAAGAGAAAGCCTTGGTTCTTGGACAGTGGCTGTTCAAGACACATGACAGGTGATAAAATCTGTTTCATGTCCTTCATTAAAAAGGATGGAGGATCGAATACTTTTGGCAACAACAATCAAGCTCAGATCAAAGGTAAAAGAACTATTGGTAAGGCAAACTCTGCTCAAATAACTGATGTTCAATATGTTGAAGGTTTGAAACATAATCTTCTAAGTATAAGTCAGTTATGTGACAATGGTTTTGAAGTTATCTTCAAACCAAGAGTATGTGAAGTTAGAAAAACAGATTCCGAAGAGATGTTATTTTCTGGAAATAGAAAGAAAAATTTATATGTTCTATATCTTGATGAATTACCAGATGAATCCTGTTTTATGTTAATCGATAAAGATAAATGATATGGCATAAAAGGGCTGGACATATAAATATGAAAACAATTTCAAAAATCTCTAAACTGGATCTTGTTAGAGGATTGCCCAAACTGAATTTTGATAAAAATAAAATATGTGAAGCTTGTGCAAAGGGAAAGCAAGTCAAGAGCAGTTTTCATTCAAAAGATTTTATAACTACAAACAGAACTCTTGAATTACTTCATATAGATCTTTTTGGGCCAATCAAAACAACAAGTCTAGGAGGGATGAAATATGGTTTTGTTATTGTTGATTTCTCTAGATACACTTGGGTACTATTTTTAATACAAAAGGATGATGCATTTGATGAATTTAAAACATTTTGCAAAAAGGTACAAAATGAAAAAGAATCCAACATCACTTCTGTAAGAAGTGATCATGGAGGAGAGTTCATAAATGCCTCTTTTAAAAACTTCTTTGATGAACTTGGCATTTCTCATAATCTATCTTGTGCAAGAACTCCACAACAAAATGGAGTTGTTGAACGAAAATAATAGAACACTTCAAGAAATGGCAAGAACAATCTTAGAAGAATTAAATGTTGAAAGATACTTTTGGGCAGAAGTCATTAACACTTCTTGATACATTTTAAATCGTGTATCTATTAGAAAAATCATTAAAAAAACTCCTTATAAAATCTGGAGAAATAGAAAACCAAACATTTCATATTTTCACATTTTTGGATGTTATTGTTATATCTTAAAGAACAAAGATGTCCTTGGAAAGTTTGATGCAAAATCAGACAAAGGAATATTTTTGGGGTATGCAACCGACTCCAAGGGATATCGAGTGTTTAATATGAGAACCAAGGTTTTAGAAATAAGTATGCAATTAAGCATCCAACTCAATTGTATCTTGAGATGCTGAAGCATCTGATTCGTCTGCCACTAAAAAGTGTCAATGTGTCTAGAGAAAGTTAACACTTTTCAACGTTCATGAAGAACTAACCATTTCGAAAAATTCAACGCTTTTGATAACGTCAATGACTCTGACGAAGTCAATGTTCTTATTTGAGTAAATTATCTGAGAACAGTTAATCCTTTAAGAAGACAAGCTATGTGCATCCTCGAGTGATCATTTAGAATCTGCATGCCCAAATGGTTTGTAAAACAATGCTCTTATTATCCTATCCTATGATCTTGTACCTTATGATTTCTCTATTTTCATTCAAGTTATGAGGAGTGATTTTTGGGATTCATTTCTGAGCTCAACGAATAAATTTTTGGGATTTAGTTATGAGCTCTTACCAATGATGATGGTATTGAAGTATCCAGAAAGATCATGAATGATGGTTAGAAGAAGCAATTCAAGATGCATCATAAAGCCATAAATTTTATGATGAATCCGATCACATTCAAGGAATTCAACAACTGCAATAACAAATAAATTGCCAAAAGCATATTTGATGCTCTAGTTTTGGCCTACTTAGGAAGTAAGCAACTGCAAGAAGGCAAAGCCAATCTTCTGGTCAGAAATGACGAGTTATTTCAAATGGAGGAAGATGAAGACATTGAGACGATGTTTTCCATATTTAAGACTTTGGTTTCAGGCTTTAGGGTGCTTTAGAAAAGCTATTCAATTGCAGATCATGTAAAGAAAATTCTCAAGTGTCTTACAAGCAAATAGTGTTGGAACCAAGTTGGTTCTAAATACTTAGGATTTTAATGTTTACAAAAGCACTCAATGTAATCTTATTTTGAACCTTGAATTATTAAATTAAATGTCACCAGAAGCTGAAGTAATCAGAAGCAGAAGATCAAAGGGTTCCAAAGATTGACTCCTGAAGGTACCAGAAGATACTCCAGGATGTCAAAACATCACCAGAAGATATCTTTGCTGGCCCAGATAAGAAGGAAGCAAAGTCAGAAGGAGACCTGGACCAGACCAGAAGGAAGCCTGCCAGAGGGAGACTTGATCCAGACTAGAAGGAATCATTTGTCAGACTTATTCCAAAAGTTATTCTGACCAGAAGATGGCCTGACAGTGAAATAATAAACAGCCCAGACTTGATCCAGACTTAATCAGAGGATAAGTTAATGGGTCCAGAACAAGAGAATCAATCCAGATTTGACCCAGATCAGAAGATAGCATGATTCAGGGTATGAAACTAAGTCCAGACCAGAAGAAAGGATCTCTAGAATTGATCCAGAACTGATTCAAAATAGAAGGTAAAATGTCCAGACTGAAATATTATTTGTCCAGATTTAATTTCAGTTTAATCCAGACCAAGTCCAGAATTGATCCAGATCAGAGGGAAGATATTTAGATCAATGGTCCAGATTTGAGTATATGGCCTAGTGTTGGCCGAGATCAGAAGATCAGACCATGGCCTAGTGTTGGCCGAAATCAGAAGGTCAGAATGTGTGGTCCAGCAGTGGCCGAGATCAGAGGATCAGAGCAGATTAGTTTGCTAGACCAGGATGGCCGAGATCAGAAGATTAGAAAGTATGGTCCAGGGTTGGCCGAAATCAGAGGATCACAGCAGATCACTTAGTATGGTCCAGATGTGTACTAGCGTAGAAGATCAAATGGTCCAGATTTAATCATGCGGATTGACGGTGGAGATTTTAATTTATTTTGATCAAAGTATTAAAAGGATTTGTTACAAAAATAAACTGAAGTCGTATGGGAGTTCAGAAGCTGTTGGCGGGAAGAAACTAAAGACATGATTGGCTAGTTATTTTTGAAAGCAAATCTGAAGCTTAAAAAAGATATGTTTTTTATTTAAGTGGAGCTCGATTGGTAAAGATATTTTTCCAAGAGAATCCTGCAAGATACAGCTCGAAATTAAGCTTGGAAGAGGCCCTAATCTGCATCTATAAAAGGAGGCTCAAGGCAGAATACTTAATATCAAAAATCACAAAAGAGTCATACACTTCCAAAAGCAAATACTCAAGTTTTCAGTGAGGTTAATTGTGAGTTCCAGCTTTCCAGAAGCAAGCACTCGTGTTATTTTCTTTTCCTTGTGTTAAATCTAAGTTGTTGAAGTAGAGTCTACAATCTGAGGGAGTCAGAAGGGGTAGCAGATTACTTGGAAATTAGATTCAAGGCGTTGTAATTCCTTCTACAATCTGGGGTTGTCAGATTGGTAGGAGAAGACTTGACTTAGGAAGTCAAGGTGCTGTATTCCTCAAGAATCTAGGATTGTTAGACTGTTTGAGAAGACTGACTTGGAGGGTCAATGGAACTGTTGTAATTCAAGGTTTGAATTAGTGAAATCCTTCAAGGTTAAGGAACTAGACGTAGCCTCGTTAACGGTGAACCAGTATAAAATTCTGTGTTTTTATTTTTACTTTATATCCGCTGCTAACTTTGTTTTATTCATACATCAAGTTTTGTTTTTAAAACTGCAAAAACAAAAAGTATTCAAGTTAGTCAAACACAATTAACCGCCCCTTCTCGTGTTTGCACCTTCAAATAGAGTGGGGGTTGAATTGTGCAAACACGAGAATGGGGGGTTGAATTTGGTTTTCCAAAGTTGAATACTTTTTGCTAAATTACTTGGAGAAGAAGCAAGCAGATTCAACAGCAGCGGATAATAAAAGCATAAGTATTTGGACACATAGATTTATCCTGGTTCACCATTAACTTGGCTACATCCAGTCCCCTCATTCAGAAGGCTTTAATCCACTAATTCAAAGACTTTGAATTACACAGCACCTGACCCTCCAAGCCAATCTTCCCAAATAGCCTGACAGCCCCAGACTTTTGAGGAACAACAACACCTTGACCCTACAAACCAAGTCTTCTCCTACCAATCTGACAACCCCAGATTGAAGAAGGAACTTACACCACATTGACCCTACAAGCCAAGTCTTCTCCTAACAATCTGACAACCCTAAATTGAAGAAGGAACTTACACCACTATCAGGGTGGATACAAGGGTTTGGAACTTGAGTAGTTACTTCTAGAAAGCTAATTGTAACAATGACTCTCACACTCTAAGAAAAGAACACTTAGAAAATATTTCTCTCTCGTATAAGTGTTTCTGTCTCTGAACTCTAAGATGAATTTGGATTTTAAGCTTGAGTTCTTCTGTTTTTCGATGATTTCTTCCTCAGCCTGGAGTGTCTATTTATAGTTGATTTTTAGCTTCTACTTGGTACATGATTAATTTCGAATTGTATCTTGTTCAGATTTCTTTTGAAAATTCTTCAACTAGATTTTGTTCCTTTATAAATTCGAACCATATCTTCTTCTGATTTAAATTAAATCTTCTTCATATCATCTTCAAATTTCAATCAAGTCTTCTTAGAATTTGATTCAAATCTTCTACGAATCTTGACCATGTCTTCATACTCTGATGTTTGCCTCGAATCTTGACCACCTTGACCCTACAAGCTAAGTCTTCTTCTACCAAACTGACAATCCCATATTGAAGAAGAAACTTATACCACCTTTGTTGGAATCAAGTTGGTTCTATACTTAGAATTTTGATGTTTACAAAAGTACTTTTATGTAATCTTATTTTTGAGTTAGAA
The DNA here is from genome assembly GCA_037974295.1 of Cicer cuneatum. Lineage (NCBI taxonomy): Eukaryota > Viridiplantae > Streptophyta > Magnoliopsida > Fabales > Fabaceae > Cicer > Cicer cuneatum. The sequence goes on along the minus strand of JBBPBO010000001.1, from coordinate 25,295,393 downwards.
TAATAATGAAAAATGCCACCAGAAGATTGTTGGAACCAAGTTGGTTCTAAGTACTTAGGATTTTAATGTTTACAAAAGCACTCCATGTAATCTTATTTTGAACCTTGAATTATTACATTAAATGCCACCAGAAAATGAAGTTTCCAGAGGCAGAAGATGAAGACACCAGATAATGCATCCAGAAGGTACCAGAGGATGCATCCTGAAATTACCAGATGATATCTTTGCTGGCCCAGATCAGAAGGAAGCAAAGTAAGAAGGAAACCTGGACTAGACCAGAAGTAAGCCTGCCAGAGGGAGACTTGATCCAGAAGAGTAGGAGTCATAAGTCAGACTTAGTCCAGAAGTTATTCTGACTAGAAGATGGCCTGGCAGTGAAAAGATAAACAGCCCAGACTTGATCGAGAATTAATCAGAGGATAAATTAATGGGTCTTGAACAAGAGATTCAATCCAGATTTGACCCAGACCAGAAGATAGCATGGTTCAGGGTATGAAACTAAGTCCAGACAAGAAGAAGTGATGTCCAGATATGATCCAGACCTAATCCAAATTAGAAGGTAAAATGTCCAGACTGAAATATTATTTGTCCAGATTTAATTTCAGTTCAATCCAGACCCAGTTCAGAATTGGTCCAGATCAGAGGGAAAAGTTTCAGAACAATGGTCAAGATTTAAGTATATGGCCCAGTGTTGGCCGAGATCAGAAGATCAGACCATGGCCCTGTGTTGGCAGAAATCAGAAGGTCAGAATGTGTGGTCCAGCATTGGCCAAGATCAGAGGATCACAGTAGATCAGTTTGCAAGACAAGGATGGCCGAGATCAGAAGATCAGAAAGTGTGGTCCAGGGTTGGCCGAAATCAGAGGATCACAGTAGATCACTTAGTATGGTCCAAATGTGGACTAGAGAAAAAGATCAAACGGTTCAGATTTAATCATGATGATCATCGGTGGAAATTTGATTAAATTTGATCAAAGTATTAAAAAGGATTTGATACAAAAATAAATTGAAGTCTTGTGGAATTTAGAAGCTATTGGCAGGAAGAAGATTTGTTCCAGAATTAATTAAAGTCAGAATTGGTCAAAGTTATTTTTGAAAGGCAATCTGGAGCAGAAAAAGATATGTTTTTTATTTATATGAAACCCGATTGGTCAGAGTATTTTTGCAAGAGAATCTAGCAAGATATAGCTCGAAATTAAGGTTGGAATAGACCCGAATTCACATCTATAAAACGAGGCTCAAGGCAGAAGACTTAGCATCAAAAATCACAAAAGAGTCATACACTTCCAAAAGCAAAGACTCAAGTTTTCTGTGAGGTTAATTGTGAGTTCTAGCTTTCCAGAAGCAAGCACTCGTGTTATTTTCTTTCCCTTGTGTTAAATCTAAGTTGTTGAAGTAGAGTCTACAATCTGAGGGAGTCAGAAGGGGTAGTAGATTACTTAGCAATTAGATTCAAGACGTTGTAATTCCTTCTACAATCTGAGGTTGTCAGATTGGTAGGAGAAGACTTGACTTAAGAAGTCAAGGTGCTGTATTCCTCAAAAGTCTAGGATTGTTAGGCTGTTTTAGAAAACTGACTTGGAGGGCCAGTGGTATTGTTGTAATTCAAGGTTTTGAATTAGTGAAATCCTTCAAGGTGAAGGGACTAGACGTAGCCTCGTTAACGGTGAACCAGTATAAAATTCTGTGTTTTTATTTTTACTTCATATCCGCTGCTAACTCTGTTTGATTCATACATCAGGTTTTATTATAAAACTGCAAAAATAGAAAAAGTATTCAAGTTAGTCAAACACAATTAAACCCCCCTTCTCGTGTTTCGACCTTCAAAGATGACATCACCAGAAGATAAAATCAGAAGATGACGTCACCAGAAGATAAAATCATAGGAGAAGATAACTGGTCAAGAGCAAATGACTTGGCCCAGACTTGGTCCAGACCAGAAGATAGCATGGTCCATAACATAAAACTCAGTCCAGACCACACAAAAAAGAGCTGAATGAGTTTGAAAGGAGTGATGTTTGGGATCTGGTGTCCAGACCACACAAAATATCATTGGAACCAAGTCGGTGTTCAGAAACAAACTCAATGAAAAAGGCGAAGTAGTCGGGAATAAAGCTAGGCTTGTGGCACAAGGATACAGTCAGCAAGAAGGCATTGATTACACTAAGACTTATGCTCCAGTGGGAAGGTTAGAAGCAATTCGTATCCTACTCTCTTTTGGTGCAAATCATGATATTACTTTGTATCAAATGGATGTCAAAAGTGCTTTCTTAAATGGTTATATAAGTGAGGAAGTCTATGTCAAACAGCCCCAAGGTTTTGAAAGTTCTGATTTTCCAAACCATGTTTTTAAACTTAAAAAATCTTTATATGGTTTAAAACAAGCACCTAGGGCATGGTATGGCAGACTTAGCAATTTCTTACTTAAAAATCAGTTTGATAGAGGCCAAATAGATAACACTTTGTTTAGAAAATCCATTAAAGATGATATTCTGATCATTCTAGTTTATGTTGATGATATTATATTTGGATCCATTAATGGCACTCTCTGCCAAGAGTTTTCTGATGAGTATCAGATGAGCATGATGGGAGAACTTAAGTTCTTCTTAGGAATTCAGATTCAGCAAGGCAAAACAAGTATACTCATTCACCAATCTAAGTACACTAAAGAACTTCCCAAAAAGTTCAAGATGAGTGATTGTAAGTCTAACGCCACCCCCATGCACCCCACCTGCTCACTTGAAAACGATGAATCCTGCTAAAAGGTAGACCAGAAAACATACTGAGGTATGATTGGATCCATTCTTTACCTAACTGCTTCTAGACCTGACATTTTGTTTAGTGTTTGTGTTTGTGCTCGTTTTCTAGCTGACCCTAGGGAATCCCACTTAACTACTGTCAAAAGAATCCTTAGATACCTTAAAGGAACCACACATCTTACCTTGCTCTACAAGAAAACCCCATTTTACAAGCTAAGTGGGTTTTGTGATTCTGATTATGCTGGAGACAAATTAGAGAGAAAAAGCACAAATGGCAATTGTAAGTTTCTAAGTAATAATCTGATTTCTTGGTCAAGCAAGAGGCAAAGCACCATTGCCATGTCAACAGCAGAAGCTGAATACATATCAACAGCAGTATGCAGTTCACAGTTAATCTGGATGAAACATCAATTGGAAGACTACAACATCTTTGAAACCAACATCCCTTTGTTCTGTGACAATACTTCAGCCACAAACCTAACCAAGAACCCTATCCTACACTCTAGAGCAAAGCACATTGAAATCAAGCATCACTTTATCAAAGACCATGTTCAAAAGGGAACAATAAGCATCCTGTTTATAGACGCAGATCATCAATGGGCTGATATCTTCACCAAACCATTGCCTGAAGATCGATTTGAGTTCATCAAGAAGCATCTTAACATAATCTCTATATATGAGTAGATCAAGTAGTCATTTTAGAGGAGTATTTTTTAAATTTTTTAGTTTTTGTCTTTTAATTTCTGTTATTTTTTTTACTCTGTAAAAAAAAACCTCTTTTTGGCTGATGACAAAAAGGGGGAGAGAAAGTAAGAGAGAAAAGGAGAGGAGAAAAGAAAGAGTGAAATAAATAAGGAGTTGAAAAGGAGAGGTAACAAGGAGAGAAGAAAAGAAAGAGTGACAAAAGAAGGAGTTGAAAAGGAGAGGAAAAGTTTGGGGCATTAGACATAGGGGGAGAAGCTTGATCGAAGGGGGATCCTAACAAAATAAGTTATAAAAAATACAAGGATTTGTCATCATCAAAATGGGGGAGATTGTTGGAACCAAGTTGGTTCTATACTTAGAATTTTGATGTTTACAAATGTACTTTTTTGTAATCTTATTTTTGACTTAGAATAATAACGAAAAACGCCACCAGAAGATGACGTCACCAGAAGATAAAATCAGAAGCAAAAGATGACATCACCAGAAGATAAAATCAGAGCAGAAGATAACTGGTCCAGAGCAAATGACTTGGCCCATACCAGAAGATAGCATGGTCCAGAACATAAAACTCAGTCCAGATCAGAAGATTTGATTGTCGAGAACATAAGACTTAGTCCAGATTTATTCCAGACTTAGTTCAGACTTGATCCAGAATTGATCTAGATCAGAGGATAAATGTCCACATTAAAAGATCAATGGTCCAGATTCAAATATCATAAGTCCAAATTTAATTCAGATTCAATCCAGACTCAGTCCAGACATGGTCCAGATCAGAGGGTAGATGTTCAGATTAAAAGATCAATGCTCCAGATTAAAATATCATGATCCAGTGTTGGCCGAGATCAGATGATCACAGAACATAAGACTTAGTCCAGAACATAAAACTCAGTCCAGATTAGAAGATTTGATTGTCCAGAACATAAGACTTAGTCCAGATTTATTCCAGACTTAGTTCAGACTTGATCCAGATTTAATCCAGAATTGATCTAGATCAGAGGATAAATGTCCACATTAAAAGATCAATGGTCCAGATTCAAATATCATAAGTCCAAATTTAATTCAGATTCAATCCAGACTCAGTCCAGACATGGTCCAGATCAGAGGGTAGATGTTCAGATTAAAAGATCAATGCTCCAGATTAAAATATCATGATCCAGTGTTGGCCGAGATCAGATGATCACAGAACATAAGACTTAGTCCAGAACATAAAACTCAGTCCAGATCAGAAGATTTGATTGTCCAGAACATAAGACTTAGTCCAGATTTATTCCAGACTTAGTTCAGACTTGATCCAGATTTAATCCAGAATTGATCTAGATCAGAGGATAAATGTCCACATTAAAAGATCAATGGTCCAGATTCAAATATCATAAGTCCAAATTTAATTCAGATTCAATCCAGACTCAGTCCAGACATGGTCCAGATCAGAGGGTAGATGTTCAGATTAAAAGATCAATGCTCCAGATTAAAATATCATGATCCAGTGTTGGCCGAGATCAGATGATCACAGAATTGTTGTAGATCAGATTACATAGTCCAGAGTTGGTCGAGATCAGAGGATCGTACGGTCTAGATTTTAATCATGATGAAAATCAGTGTAGACTTGATTAAAATAAATTGAAGTCTTGGAGGGAATTTAAAAGCAATTGGAGGGAAGAAAGATACGGTCTAGAATTAAACCAGAAAAGGATTGGCGAAAGTTATTTTCAGAACAAATCTGAAGCAAAAGGTTTGGATCAAGCATAAAGCTCAAACCCGATTGGCCAAGTTATTTTTGCAAGAGAACCTGGACATATATAGCTCGAATTTGATCATGGAAGAAACCCTAATTTTCATCTATAAAAGGAGGCTCAAGGCAGAAGATTTTGTAATCGAAAATCAAAAATAGAGTCATAAACTTCCAGAGGCAAACACTCGAGTTTTCAGTGAGGTTAATTGTGAGTATCAGCTTTCTAGGAGCAAGTACTCTTGTTTTTCGTTCTCTTGTGTTAGATCTATATTGTTGAAGTAGAGTCTACAATCTGAAGAGTCAGAAGAAGTAGCAGGTGACTTAGCAATTAGATTCAAGGTGTTGAAATCCCTTCTGCAATCTGGGGTTGTCAGATTGGTAGGAGAAGACTTGACTTGTGAAGTGAAGGTGCTGTGTTCCTCAAAAGTTTAGGATTGTTAGACTGTTTGGGAAGACTGACTTGGAGGGTCAGTAGTGCTATTGTAATTCAAAGGTTTTGAATTAGTGGAAAACTCCTTCATGGTGAAGGGACTGGATGTAGCCTAGTTAATGGTGAACCGGGATAAATCTTTGTGTTGATTATTTTACTTTATCCGCTGCTAATTCTGCTTGCTTATATATCAGATTTTAAATAATCATCAAAAACAGAAAAAGAATTCAAGTATTACAAACACAATTCAATCCCCCCTTCTCGTGTTTGCACCTTCAACGTTGATCCTACAAGTCAAGTCTTCTCCTACCAATCTGACAATCCCATATTGAAGAAAGAACTTTCACCACTATCGGGTTGGATACAAAGGTTTGGAACTTGAGTAGTTGCTTCTGGAAAGCTGATTATAACAATGACTCTCACACTCAAAGAAAAGAACACTTAGAAAATATTTCTCTTTCGCCTAAGTGTTTCGCTTAAGATGAATTTGGATTTTAAGCTTGAGTTCTTCTACTCTCTTTTGTTTTTCGATGATTTCTTCTTCAGCATGGAGTATCTATTTATAGTTGAGATTTGGGCTTCTACTTGGTCCAAGTTTAATTTCGAATTTTATTTTGTTCATATTTCATTTGTAAATTCTTCAACTTGATTTAAATTTGAACCAAATCTTCTTCTGATTTAAATTAAATCTTCTTAAAATTTAGATCAGATCTTCTTCAAATTTCAATCAAGTCTTCTTTGAATTTGAATCAAATCTTCTACGAATATTGACCATGTCTTCTATCATACTCTGATGTTTGCTTCGGATGGTATCCTCTGATTTTTGCCTATCATGATATCCTCTGATTTTTGCCTCTGATGATATCCTCTGATTTTTGCCTATGATGATATCCTCTAATTTTTGCCTCTGATGATATCATCTAACTTTTTTCTCTCATGATATCCTTTGATTTTTTCCTCTGATTTTTGCTTTGATGATATCCTTTAATTTTTGCCTATGGTGATATCCTCTGGTGGGATCTGAAGGTGCAAACACCAGAAGGGGGGTTGAATTGTGTTTGCCAAACTCGAATTCTTTTTGCTATTTTGTTGAATGTTGATGTGAATTTCATGATGAATAAATAATCAGACTTAGCAGCAGATAATAACAGCATCAGAACACAAAGATTTATCCTGGTTCACCATTAACTTGGCTACATCTAGTTCCTTCATTCCGAAGGCTTTAATCCACTAATTCAAAACACTTTGAATTACAGCATCTGACCCTCCAAGGCAGTCTTCTCAAACAACCTAACAACCCCAAACTTTTGAGGAACAACAACACCTTGACCCTATAAGCCAAGTCATCTCAAACAGCCTGACAACCCCAGACTTTTGAGGAACGAGAACAACACCTTGACTCTACAAGTCAAGTCTTCTCCTTCAAATCTGACAACCCCAGATTGAATAAGGAATCTACACCACTATCGGGTTAGATTGCAAGGGTTTGGACATTGCAATGTTGCTACTAGAAAGATGATTGTTGCACTATTTTCCATACTCTTTAGTTGCTTCTAGAAAGTTGATTATAACGATGCTTCTCTTGAGTAGTTGCTCGGAAAGATGATATAACATTGACTCTCACTCTCTGAAAACACTTAGGGCATATTTTATTATTCGCACAAGTATTTCTCTCTTTTAAACTCTTGGATAACTATGAATTGTAAGCTTGAGTTCTTGTGTTTTTTCAGTGCCTAATGCTGCAGCCTGAAGCCTCCTTTTATAGCTGAGGGCTTTGTCCAAGCTTATTTTCGAGATAAATCTTGCTCAGATTTCCTTTGAAAATTCTGTTGGCCAATCTTGTTTTACTTTAATTTTGAACCGTATATTTTTGCTTCAGATTTCAGTCGAATTTCCTTCAAGTCTTCAATGATTTTTGAGTCAAATCTCCTCAATAATTTGATCAGATTTCTATAAAAAATCAATCAAGTCTACATCGAATTTTAATCAAGTCTTCAATGATCTGCATCATGATTTAAATTTTGGACCGTATGATCGGCTGATTTGGACCAAGTCTGGACCATGTGATCTGATTTGTACCATTCTGTCTCATGGTCTGGATTGTGTGATCTTCTGATCTGGACCTGTGATCTTCTGATTTGAACCATGTGATCTGTTCTGGACCATGCTATCTTCTGGTATGGACTAAGTCTTCTGTTCTAAACCAAGTCTAGAACATGTCTTCTGTTTTGGACCAAGTCTGGAACATGTCTTCTGTTCTAGACTGAGCTATCTTCTGAACTCTCTGTCTTTCTAGTCTGACCAAGTTTCCTTCTGGAAAAGATTACCTTATAGTCTTACCAAGTATAGTTTAGAAAATTCTTGGCAAAGAGTGCCATTAGTAGATGCAAAGATAATATCATCAACATAAACTTGAATAATTAGAATATAATCTTTTATTGATTTTCTAAACAGCGTATTATCTACTTGTCCTCTTTCAAAATTATTTTTAAGCAAGAAGTTGCTAAGTCTATCATACTATGCCCTAGGTGCTTGTTTAAAACAATACAAAGATTTTTTAAGTTTAAAAACTTGGTTTGGAAATTCAGAGCTTTCAAAACCTGGGGGTTGCTTAACATAGACTTCTTCACTTATATAACCATTTAAAAATGCACTTTTAACATCCATTTGAAATAATGAATAGTTATTAGCTTCTAACCTGGCCACTAGAGCAAATGTCTCAGTGTTGTCAATACCTTATTGCTGACTGTAGCCTTGTGCAATAAGTCGTGCCTTGTTTCTGACAACTTCTCCTTTTTCATTCAGCTTGTTTGTGAAAACTCACTTGGTACCAATAATGTAGTTTTTTGGTCTTGGAACTAGATCGAAAATACCATTCATTTAGCTCTTCTTGCATTGGTAGACTTCATCTATATCCTTCTGCTGACTCATCTTCAGATTTATCCTCTGAAGATTTGTCATAGTCTTGCTTGTAGCTTCTACTTTTTCAAGTTCTTTTGCCTGGATCAGCTTCTAGTTCTGGTAAATCAGCTTCGGGTTCTGGTAGATATGTATCAGCTTCTAGTTCTAGTAAATTAGCTTCTGGTTCTAGTAAATCTGCATCAGCTTCTGGTTCTAGTAAACCTGCATCAGCTTCTGGTTCTGGTAAATCAGCTTCTGGTTCTAGTAAATTAGCTTCTGGTTCTCGTAGATCTGCATCAACTTTTGGTTCTAGTAAACATGCATCAGCTTCCTCTGGTAAACTTGCATCGGTTTCCTCTAGTTCTGCTAAACCAACTTCGGTTTCCTATGGTTTTGGAAAACCAGCATCAGTTTCCTTTAGTTCTGGTAAACCAGCTTCGGTTTCCTCTGGTTCTGGTAAACCAGCATTAGTTTCCTCTGGTTCTGGTTAACTTGCATCAGCTTCATCTTGCTTTGACTTTTAGGTCAAGCTATTTGTCATATAATGCAAATCAAATAATTTAAAAATGAACTCAATACAGCCAAACCATTAATTCTGCTTCTGGTGGTTTCTGCTTGTTTATGAAACCACTGAAATACTATTTCTGTTGAAGTGTTCACATCACGTGGATCACTTGATTCCTCTGATAGTTTGAAACCTGCAGAATACTTATCTAGCTTTAATTTTTAAGATCAAGCTTCTTGTTATCACAGTAAACATAAATATCAAACAATAATAGTACTTACAGCAAGATGTTACCTTTATGTCAACAGTTTTAGTTTTACTCTGAAAATCCTCTTGTTTCTGATTTTCATATTCTGAATCTGTATGTTCTGTGATTAGATGGTTTGAATGAAGGGCTTTGAATTCCCTTCCTGGTTTGTAGTCTTGATGAATTTTACTGGAGTGTTTGAAGAACTCTCCTAATTCTGATTCTTCTCTTTCTGCTGATATATCAGGTTCCTCTGATAATTCTGGAACTGATGATAATTCTGTTTCTTTTGGTAGTTCCAGTTTTGTTGATATGTGTGCTTCCTCTGTCTATTTTGATATTTTCTGTTCTTCATATAGTTTTGGTTCTGATAGGCATTGTATTTACCAATTTTTTTTCCACCAGAGTTAGTTTGCTTCTGTTTGGCAGATGTTGGAACATAGACCTTTTTCCCTTCATATATTGCCAGCTTCCATTAACCAGACACTATGACTGGTGTTTCACTTTGGTTGCTCAAAACATCTGCAACATAAACAATTTTATCTTTTGGTACCCAAATCTTGTAGGGTTCAGGTTTGTTAGTCTAGAAAGGTTTCTTGTCTTTCCTTGATTTTATCATGGGACAAGACAATTTGGAGTGACCTTTCTTAGCACAAACATCACATAAAATATCAAAGGGAATAGGTTTAGTTACAGTTACATATTCATCAAATCCTATGCCTCTTTTACCATTGTTACTAACTCCATAAAACATAGAAGCATATTTGCTTCTTTCTATACCATTAGCAATAAAATCTTGTAAAACTTGTTCATGCATATCATAATTACATACGGTATTTGATGTTGAAAAAATATTACTTTTTAGAGTTAGATTTTTAGACTTAAGCCCAGCAATATCAGTTTTAAGAGTTGCATTTTCTGTTTTACATTCTGCATTTTGATTCTTTAAAACATCGATTTCTTTGGTTAGAATTGAATTTTCTTCCCTAAGTCTTTTCAGTTTTAAAGAGAGTTTGTTGTTGATATTTAAAATATCATTCATTGCAGTAATTAAATCAGATCGGGTAAGTTATGTAAATACCTCTTTTTCATCTTCTGATGATTCACTTCCAGGATCAGAGTCTGTATCGGATTCAGAGGCAGAGCTTGTGTGAGCCATCAAAGCCAGTTCTTTTTCTGCTTCACTTCCAGAGTTGGATCCAGAGACAGAATGAGTGTGAACTGTCTGAGCCAATTCTGCCTCTTCTGATTTTCTTCTAGAGTTAGATTCAGAGGCAGAATGAGTGTGAACTGTTTGAGCCAATTCTGCTTCTTCTGATTCACTTCCAGAGTTAGATTTTACGTTAGATCTCGAGGCAGAATTGATGTGAGCCATCATGGCTAATTCTGCTTCTTCATCATTAGAAGATTTATCAGAATCATCTCATGTTGCCATCAGATTTTTCTTCTTGGATCTGGAGTTTTTCTGCTAGTGTTTTCCTTTCTCTAGGTTCGTGCATTCTGATTTAATGTGCCCAGGTTCATTGCATCCATAGCAGATGATGCTCTTCTTGTCATGTTCATCCTTTCCTCTGTTGGACTACTTGGAATACCTCTGGGGAAACTTATTCTTTTGGTTCTGCCATATCTTCAAAACCTTTCTAGTTATGAAGGCAATTTCTTCTTCTTCGGGTTTCTGGTTCTAGTCATCAGAGTCACTGTTTTCTGTTTCTGCTTCTGCTTCTAGAGCTTTCTTCTGTTTGGATTTTAAAGCTAGGGTTTTGTTCTTCTTCTTGGGTTCATCTTCTTCTAGCTCAATTTCATGTGACTTGAGGGAGTTGATTAGTTCTTCCAGCTTCAGAGTGTTCAGGTCTTTTGCTTCTTGTATGGCTGCGATCTTTGGTCTCCACTTGGTTGGCAGACTTCTAAGGATTTTCTTCACGTGGTCAGCAATGGTGTAGCTCTTCTTGAGAACCCTTAATCCCGAAACCAGAGTTTGGAATCTGGAAAAAATTGCCTCAATGTCTTCATCTTCTTCCATCTTGAATAGCTTCTTCATCTTCTTCCATCTTGCCTCAGAGTCAGACTATCAGAGATGCTCTTTGCTGTTTCTTTTTAGTTCACTTGTCGAACTCCTTGAATGTGATTGCATTGATCATGAATGTTCTGGATTTGAGATGCATCTTGAACATGTTTTTCTGGTTAGCATCCATATCTTTTCTGGGAATTTCAACACCATCAGCATCTTCTAGAGCAAAATAGCCATCTTCCACCAAGTCCCAAAGTTCAGGATCTTGTGAAATAAAAAAACTCCTCAGCTTGTCCTTCCAGTACTCGAACCGTTCCCCATCAAACAGAGGTGGTCTGTTGATGTTTCCTCCAACAGCTTCTTCACTGAATCCAAACATGTTGAACCCTTAGATCCTTCCTCAAACACTGTAAAGTGCTCAGCCTTGAGACCATGCTCTGATGCCAATTGAAGGTGCAAACACGAGATGGGGGTTGAATTGTGTTTGCCAAACTCGAATTCTTTTTGTTGTTTTGTTGAATATTGATGTGAATTACTTGATGAATAAATAATCAGACTTAACAGCGGATAATAACAACATAAGAACACAAAGATTTATCCTAGTTCACCATTAACTTGGCTACATCCTGTTCCTTCATTCCGAAGGCTTTAATCCACTCATTCAAACACTTTGAAATACAACATCTGACCCTCCAAGCCAGTCTTCTCAAACAACCTAATAACCCCAGACTTTTGAGGAACAACAACACCTTGACCCTACAAGCCAAGTCTTCTCAAACAGCCTAACAACCCCAGACTTTGGAGGAACGAGAACAACACCTTGACTCTACATGTCAAGTCTTCTCCTACCAATCTGACAACCCCAAATTGAAGAAGGAATCTACACCACTATCGGGTTAGATTACAAGGGTTTGGAACATTGCAATGTTGCTACTAGAAAGCTTATTGTTGCACTGTTTTCCACACTCTTTAGTTGCTTCTGGAAAGCTGATTATAACGATGCTTCTCTTGAGTAGTTGCTTCTGGAAAGCTGATTATAACATTGACTCCCACTCTCTAAAAACACTTAGAGCATATTTATTTTTCGAACAAGTATTTCTCTCTTTGGTTCCAAACCCTTGTCTGGAACAAGTCTTTTGTTCTGGACCAAGTGCGGAACATGTCTTCTTTTCTGGACTAAGTTATCTTCTAAACTCTATTTCCTTCTGATCTGACAAGTCTCCTTCTACACAAGATTACCTTCTAGTCTTACCAAGTCTTCTTATGGACAATATTTCCTTCTGGTATGGACCAAGTCTCCTTCTGGACATGCTTCCTTCTGGTATGGACCAAGTCTCCTTCTAGACATGCTTCCTTCTGGTCTAGACCAAGTCTCCTTTTGGACCATGTTTTCTTCTAGTCTCGACCAAGTCTCCTTTTGGACTATGCTTCCTTTTGAACTGGGCCATGAATAATATCCTTGACAATGTCATTGTTTCTTCCCTCTGATGATATCCTATAATGTTTCCCTTTGATGACATCCTTTGATTCTTGCTTCTGATGGGATCCTATGGTGATATCCTCTAGAGGTATCTTCTGGTATCCTCTGGAGGTATCTTCTGGTATCCTCTTGTGACATCCTCTGGTATCCTCTGATGACATCCTCTGATAACATCCTCTGGTGATATCTTCTCGACGTATCTTCTTGTGGCATTTTTAACTTCTGGTGACGTCATCCTCTGATGACATCTTCTACTTCTGATTTGTATCTTCTTGAGTTACCTTCTGGTTGTATCTTCTGGAGGTATCTTCTGCTGACGTCATCCTCTGAGTTTTCATTCTTTTTCTAAATCAAAATATGATTTTCATAAAATACTTTTGTTAACATCAAAAGTTTACTTGAAAGAACCAACTTGGTTCCAACAGGATCCTCTGGTGATATCCTATGGGATCCTCTGGTGATATCCTATGGAGGTATCCTCTGGTGGCCTCCTCTTGTGACATCCTTTGGTGGCATCCTCTGGAGGTAGCCTCTGGTGACATCCTCTGGTGGTATACTTCTTCAAAGTCAAATATGTTATTCTCATAAAATACTTTTGTTAACATCAAAACTTTCAGTGTAAAACCAACTTTGTTCCAACAGGAAGATGAAGACATCGAGACGATGTTTTCCATATTTCAGACTTTAGTTTCAGGCTTTAGGGTTCTTTAGAAAAGCTATTCAATTGCAGATCATGTTAAGAAAATTATCGGGTGTCTTACAAGCAAATGGGGACCCAAGATCATTGTAATCAAAGAAGCAACGGATCCAAACAGTCTTCGTCTAGAAAAATTGATTAGTTCCCTCCGATCTCACAAGATAAAACTAGTAGATGATGAGCCCTAGAAGAAGCAAAAGACATTCAATGTCAAATCCAAAGCCAAGAAAGCTCTACAAGCGGATGAAGAATCAGAGGCTGATGATTCATATGATCTAAAGTACCAGAACAAAGAAAGAGGTATTTGCAGGAAAAAATTCACATGCTTCCAGTGCAAGGAACCTAGATACTTCAAAGCAGAATGTCCAAAACATGAGGGAAGAAGTCAAAAGAAAGAATCCAAGACCAAAAAGAAGGGTTTGCAAACATGGATCTGATGGTTAATATATAATTTAACTTTGTTCAGACTATGATGAAGAAGTTAAGGAGTTCTCTTATCTATCTCGTAGTGAGCTTATAACTGCTTTAAATGAGTTTTTAAATAACGATGGTTTTGTGTCTTCAAAACTGAAAATTATTACTTTCTTGAAAAATATTTTGAAAAACGTAAGCAAGAGAAAGTGACTGTGATTGAAAACATTTCAAAACCCTCAAAGGATAAGATTTGTAACACAATCAAATACGAATTACCTTATTAAAAGTTTCTTGCAAATGGAATCGATAGAAGTAAGCAAGCTTCAGTGGTCTAATAAGAAATCGGGTTTGAAGAAAAAGCAGAAAATACTATTACTCCTAAGGTTGTATATGTTATATGTTCCCAGAAATGACACAACAAAGTATCTTGTCCAAAGCTAAAAACATAGAAAGGCAAAAACTTTTAAAAACTAACAAACAACCACCTGAATTCGGGTACGTAAAGATAAAATAGTTCCTCTTGTAGATGCCCTTACTAGTAGAATTAAAACACCAATCATGGTACTAGGATAGTGGCTGCTCACCACACATGATATGAGTATGGTCTATGTTCCAAGAGCTGACTTTCAAGGCCTGAGGAATAATTGGATTCAGAGGAAACCATAAGGGAAAAATAATTGGTCATAGTACAATTGGTAAAAGTTCTTCTTCTATTACAAATATTTTGTTTGTTAAAGTGACAACGGTTATGATATTGTCTTTAATAAAAAATCTTGTAAGGAAATCAGTCAAACGAATTGGTCTATTGTTTTTACTCGTTAGAGGCAAAATCATGTTTACAAAATAATCTTTTTATCTTAGAAAAACAAGAAGTTAAATGTCTTGTGTTTTTGAACGAGGACCATTTTATTTGGCACAAGAGAGATTAGGTTTTGCAAATTTGGGATTATTTTCAAAATTAAACAAACTTAACTTTGTTAAAGGCTTGCCAGTCTCAAATACAAATTAGAGGTTGTTTGTGAGGCTTTCAAAAAAGGGAAACATCATAAAACACCTTTTCTTATAAAAACATTATTTCAACAACCACACCTGTTGAGCTTTTACATGTACATCTTTTTGGTCCAGTCAAAACAATCTCTATTAGTGGTAAGAAGTATGGACTTCTCATTGTTGATGATTATACCACATGGACATGGGTTAAATTCCTTGTTACAAGGATGACTCACATGAGGTCTTCACTTCCTTGTATAAATAAGTGTAGAATGAGAAATGTCTTTCAATCCCTATAACTCGTAGTGATCGTGGTGGTGAAGTTGAAAACAATCTTTTTGAAAACCTAAGTGAAGAGAATGAAATTTTACACAACTTTTCCTCTGCTAGAATTTGAGCAAAATGGTGTTGTAGAAAGAACAATTAATCTCTTCAAGAAATGGCACGTACTATGATAAATGAGATGGATGTTGCGAAAAACTTCACAATGAAAGCAATGAATAATGTATGTTATAATCAAAACATAGTCTTTATGAGACATATTCTAAATAAAACTCCTTATGAACTATGTAAAGCAATAAAACCCTACATTTCTTATTTTCATCAGTTTAGAGGTACATGTTATATTCTGAACACCAAAGAGTAATTTGGCAAGTTTGACTCATTATCTAAAAAGTGCATCTTTTTGGAATACTTTGAAAGGCCTAAAGCCTATAGGGTATATGACAAAGTAACATTGATTGTTAAGGAATCAATTCATGTTAAGTTTGATGACAAACAACCTGAAAATAAAAACTAAGAGCTAGATGATGATTTTCCAGGTCCATAAAACCCAGAGGAAGCAAACAAAATAGATGAGCCAACAAAACCAGATAAACCAAGAAAACATGAAGATATAACAAAATCAGAGGAACTGAACACATCAGAGGTAACGAACAAAACAATAAAGCATAAGACGGATAACATTAGAACAAGTCGATATCCTCTGGAATCTAGAACTGAATGGAAGTATAAATCATCTTATCTAGATTCCCTGATTATAAGGAACACAAGTGATTCTCTGAAGACCAGATCAGCTCTAAAAGATAAGTCTTTGTTTGGCTTGCTCTCTCCAATCGAACCAACTTCTATAGATGAAGCCCTATCAGTCAATGGATAGATTCTGGCAATGCAAGAAGAGCTTATCAAATTCTAGAGGAATGGCATTTGGGATCCTGTTCCAAGACTAGATGAAAGGAAGCCCATTCAAACCAAGAAGGGATTCAGGAATAAGTTGAACAATAAATGAGCATGAAAAGCTTATCTAAGATGTCACTCTCTGCACTTCTCGGAAAACTCCATGAGCATGAAATTGAACTTGGAAGATTGGAAAAGAATGAAAGTCTAGAAAAGAAGACAAAGAGCATTTCTTTGAAAACAGAATCAAAAGAACTGATGAATAAAGAAAACTTAGATGAAGATGAAAACATCACCTTCCTGGTTAAAAAGTTCGATAAGTTTCTTCAAAACGATAAAACATTTAAGAAAACGAAAACCTTCAAGAAGAAAGATGTCTCCACTGCAAATCAAAATTTCACTTGCTTTGAATGTGGGAAACAAGGATACATAAAAGCAGAATGTCCGAACATTATCAAAATATTGCTACCAAAAAGAAATATTTCAAAAAGGCATATATAGCATGGGAGGATAATGAAGTAAGTTCATCTATAAAATTTAGAAAATGACGAATGCGCAAATGTTGCTTTAATGGCATCCCACCAATCCGATGAAGAAGAAGGTTAGTAGTAAAAATACTTACTATAATAATGATGATTCGTGTGTTGAGAATAGTGATGCATAACAAGCAATAAAAGAACTACTTATGGAATGTAGAAATGTGTACAAAATAGTGTCAACCCAAAAGAAACAAATTTTATCTCTTAATGAGAAGATTGACGCTATGGAACAAGATTTTGAAAAAGTAAAACAGAATTCTACATGCAATAAGTGTGATTCACTTTCCTTTAGAATTTTCCAAATGAATAGAGTTATTGAAAGATATGAAAAAGGCCAAATTGGATTGGAAAGTATACTTAACATGCAAAGATTGTTGGAACCAAGTTGGTTTTACACTTAAAAGTTTTGATGTTAACAAAAGTATTTTATGAGAATAATATATTTGACTTCGAAGAAGTATACCACCAGTGGATGTCACCAAAGGATGCCACCATAGGATGTCACAGGAGGATACCTCCAGAGGATGCCACCACAGGATGTCACCACAGGATGCCACTAGAGGATGTCACCACAGGATGTCACCACAAGATGTCACCAGAGGATCCCACCAAAGGATATCACCAGAGGATATCACCAAAGGATCCCACCAAAGAATATCACCAGAGGATCCCACTAGAGGCAAAAATCAGAGGATATCATCAGAGGCAAAAACTAGAGGATATCATTAGAGGCAAAAATCAGAGGATATTATCAGAGGCAAAAATTAGAGGATACCTTCAGAGGTAGGAATCAGAGGACATCATCAGAGGATACCATCCGAGGCAAACATTAGAGTATGAAAGAAGTCATGGTCAAGATTCGTAGAAGATTTGATTTAAATTCGAGGAAGACTTGATTGAAATATGAAGAAGATCTGATCAAAATTTGAAGAACATTTAATTTTTATTGGAAGAAGATTTGGTTCAAATTTAAAAAGGAACATAATCAAGTTGAAGAATTTACAAAAGAAATCTGAACAAATTACAATTCGAAATTAAACTTGGGCCAAGTAGAAGCCCAAATCTCAACTATAAGTAGATACTCCAGGCTGAAGAAGAAATCATCGAAAAACAGAAAAGAGTAGAAGAACTCAAGCTTAAAATCCAAATTCATCTTAGAGTTCAAATAGTGAAACACTTGTGCGAAAGAGAAAATTTTTCTAAGTGTTCTTTTCTTAGAGTATGAGAGTCATTGTTATAATCAGCTTTCCAGAAGCAACTACTCAAGTTCCAAACCTTTGTATCCAACCCGATAGTGGTGTAAGTTCCTTCTTCAATATGGGATTGTCAGATTGGTAGGAGAAGACTTGGCTTGTAGGGTCAAGGTGGTGTAAGTTCCTTCTTCAATCTGTGGTTGTCAGATTGTTAGGAGAAGACTTGGCTTGTAGGGTCAAGGTGGTGTAAGTTCCTTCTTCAATATGGGGTTGTCAGATTGGTAGGAGAAGACTTGGCTTGTAGGGTCAAGGTGTCGTTGTTCCTCAAAAGTCTGAGCTGTCAGGCTGTTTGGGAAGACTGGCTTGGAGGGTCAGGGGCTGTGTAATTCAAAGTGTTTGAATTAATGGATTAAAGCCTTCTAAATGAGGGGACTGGATGTAGCCAAGTTAATGTAGAACTAGGATAAATCTATGTGTCCAAATACTTATGCTTTTATTATTCGCTGCAGCTGAATCTGACTACTTCTTCTCCAAGTAATTTATATCAACTTTCATCAAATCAGCAAAAAGTATTCAACTTTGGCAAACACAAATCAACCCCCCTTCTCGTGTTTGCACCTTCAAAGATATTCAAATGACAAAAGTGGACTTGGTTATTCAAAGTTTGATAAACCAAGTACTAACCAATCCAACAATGAGAAAGTAATAGCTATTCAAAAGAATCATCATTGTTCTAAGAAAAATATTATTCAAAAGAAAATTCTTTTGCGTAAATATAAAAGCAAAACGAGTCCTACATGTTTTTATTGTGGTCTTAATGGTCACACACCTAATGCTTGTCACTTTAGGAACGTTGGTGTTCCACATGGGCATTATGTGTGGGTCAAGAAAGGTACTAATATTTAAGGACCCAAAGCATTTTGGGTATATAACAAACTGTGATCTTGTTTTGTAGGAATACACACAAAGTACCTCTAATATGTGGTACTTAGATAACAGTTGTTCAAAACACATGACCGGTGACTAAACTAAATTTTCAGCACTAATTCTTGAATCAAAAGGCTCTGTGATATATAGAGATAACAACAAAGGAAAAATTTTGGCCATTGGAAAGGTTGGTACAGCTCCATCTCCTTCAATTGAAGATGTCCTCTATGTTGAAGGATTAAAGCACAATCTAATAAGCATCAGTCAGCTTTGTTACAAGGGTTACAAAATAACATTCAACAAAGATGAATGTATTATCCAAAATGAGGTAACAAGTGAAATTCAGTTTGTTGGTAAGCGTTCTAAAAATATTTTTACAATTAATCTTGATGATTTATCCTTAAGAATGAAATGTCTTATGGTAAGTGCCAACAATGATGCATGGCTATGGCATAAAAGATTTGCACATATCCATATGGATCATTTAAACAACTTAGTCAAGCATGAACTTGTTATAGGCTTACCAAAGATGAAATTCATTAAGGATAAATTATGTGACGCTTGTCAAAAGGGTAAGCAAACTAAAGTTTCCTTCAAACCCAAAAATATTGTATCAACTTCAAGAACACTTCAATTAATACATATGGACTTGTTTGGTCCATCAAGAACTAAAAGTCTTGGTGGAAATTCATATGGACTAGTAATCGTTGATGATTTCTCAAGGTTCACATGGACCTTATTTTTGGCAAAAAAAATGAAGCTTTTAAAGCATTTAAAAAATATGCTAAACTAGTCCAAAATGAACAAGCAACCAAAATTGTATCAATAAGAAGTGATCATGAAGGAGAATTTCAAAATGCTTCCTTTGTAGAATATTATGAAGAAAATGGAATCTTCCGTAATTTTTCTGCACCAAGGACACCTCAACAAAATGGAGTTGTTGAGAGAAAGAATAGATCATTGGTAGAACTTGCAAGAACTATGCTAAGCAATTCAAGTCTACCAAAATACTTTTGGACAGATGTTGTAAGCACAGCTTGTTACGTATCTAACCGAGTAATAATCCGACCAATGCTAAAGAAGACTCCATACGAACTATATAAAGGTAGAAAGCCAAACATCTCTCACTTTCACTTATTTGGATGTAAATGCTCTGTGCTGAATAATGGTAAGGAAAATCTCGGCAAATTCAATGAAAAAGCCGATGAAGGAATTTTTATAGGTTATTCCTTAACTAGTAAAGCTTTTATAATTTTTAATAAAAGAACCATGATAGTAGAAGAATCTGTACATGTATCTTTTGATGAATCTAACCCCTCGATGGAGGATAAAACTATTTGTGATGATGATGATTTTATAAGTGATGAGATAAGCAAGGACAATCAAGTTGATCAAACAATTCAAATGGATGAAATCAATATAGAACAAGAAGATCAACACATTGATCTCCCTCGAGAATGGAGAATCCATCGTGATCACCCCATTGATAACATTATAGGTGATATCAACAAAGGAGTTACTACAAGGCTAAATCTCAAAGATGCTTGTTTGAATATGGCATTCGGTTGTCAGATAGAACCTTCTAAAGCAGGTGAAGCCCATAAGGACGATCAATGGATACTTGCCATGCAAGAAGAACTAAACCAATTTCAAAGAAACAAAGTTTGGGAACTTGTGAAGGTGCAAACACGAGAAGGGGGGGTTGAATTGTGTTTGACTTAACTTGAATACTTTTCTTGTTTTAATACTTTCAAAACAAAACTTGATGTATAATTAAAACAGAGTTAGCAGCGGATAAAAATAAAAATAAAAACTCACAGATTTTATTCTGGTTCACCGTTAACGAGGCTACGTCCAGTCCCTTCGCCTTGAAGGATTTCACTAATTCAAACTTGAATTACAACCTTGCTACTGACCCTCCAAGTCAGTCTTCTCAATAGTCTAACAATCCTAGACTTCTTGAGGAAAACACTTGTCTTCAGCCAATCTGATAACCCCAGATTGTAGAAGACACCACACCACTATGAATCTAATTGCTAAGTACTTGCTACCCCTACTGACTCCCTCAGCTTGTAGACTTTACTTCAACAACTAAGAGTTGACACAGTGGAACGAAAACAACAAGAGTACTTGCTTTAAAAACTGAGACTCAACAATTGACTTATATGAAAATTTGAGAGTGTTTGCTTTTGAAGTGTATGACCCTTTTGTGATTTTCGATACTAAGTAATCTGCCTTGTGCCTCCATTTATTGATGCTGATTTGGGCCTCTTCCAATCCTTAAATTCGAGCTAAATATTGCTGGATTCTCTGGCAAAAATAAATTGACCAATCGGGCTTCAATTAATTCCAAAACATATCTTTTTTAAGCCTTAGATTTCTTTCATAAATTAATTAGCCAATCAAATCTGTGCATTGCTTCCCGCCAATAGCTTCTGACTTCCATGCTCCTTCACTTTAATTAAAAACAAATTTTTTCACACTTTAATTAAAATAACTTGCAATCTCCATCATTGATCAATTCTGGATCATCAGCATTTTCATGCGATAGTCCAGCCTGGACCAGCCGAATTGCTATGCTATGAACCTCTGATTTCGGCCATTCCTGGACCACACTTCATAGCCCTCTGATCTTCTGATTTCAGCCTTCCTGGATGCACGCCTGATATGCTATGAACTTCTGGATTCGGCCATTTCTGGACTGCACAGCCTGTCCCTCTAATTTCGGCCACTTCTGGGTCATGGTCTTATTTTCTGATCTTGACCATCACTGGACTCAAAAAATTATTTCTGAACCATTGATCTGGATATTTTTACTCTGATCTGGACAGATTCTGGAATTTGGTCTGGAACAAACTGAAATAAACTTGATCAAAAAATATTTCAGTCTGGACATTTTACCTTTAATTTTGGACCAGGTCTGGGTTGATTCTGGAACTCATTTCTTTTGTTCTGGACTTAGTTCCATGCCCTAAATCATGCTATCTTATGGTCTGGGCCAAATCTGGATTGATCTTCATGTTCTGAACTCATAAACATACCTTCTGGTCAAGTCTGGAACAAGTCTGGGCTGTGTAATTTTTACTGCCAGGCCATCTTCTGGTTAGAATAACTTCTGGAATAAAATTGATATTTGATTCCTGTTTGTCTTGATCAACTATCCTTCTGGCAGGCTTTCCAATGATATGATCCATGTTTCATTCTGAATTTTATTCCTTCTGATATAGGCCTGCAAAGTTATCTGCTGGTTCAGTTTTGTCATCCTGAAACATCTTCTGGAAATTCCAGAATTCATTTTCCTTTGATCTTCTGCTTCTGATTTCTTCAGTTTCTGATGACATTTAATTTAATAATTCAAGGTATAAAATAAGTTTACATTGAGTGCTTTTGTAAACATCAAAATCCTAAGTCTTAGAACCAACTTGGTTCCAACAATCTCCCCCTTTTTTATGATGACAAAACCTTAACTTATTTTGCTAATTTATAACTCGAATGGCTTGAATTACTCCCCTTCAGACCAATCTCTCCCCCTAAGTCTGATACTCTACTTTTCAACTCCTTCTTATTTCACTCTTTCTTTTTCTCTCTCCCTGATTCCTCTCCTTTTCAACTCCTTCTGATTTCACTCTTTCTTTTTCTCTCTCTTTCTTTTTATCTCTCCTTTTCTACTTATTTATTCTTTTTCTCTCTCTCTTTTTCTCCCCTTTTTTGTCATCAGCCAAAAAGTGGTCCTGTTGTTTTTGTATTTTTTGTTTTTCTTTGAGCTAGTCAGATATGGAGGTCATGCTGAGATGCTTCATAATGAACTCGAACCTATCTTCTGTAATGCCTTGGTGAAGATATCAGCCCATTGATGATCAGTGTCCACAAATTGAATGCTTAAGGTTCCTTTCTGAACATGGTCCCTAATGAAATGGTGTTTTATTTCAATGTGTTTGGCTCTAGAGTGTAAGATAGGGTTCTTGGTGAGGTTTATGGCTGAAGTGTTATCACAGAACAAAGGGATATTGGTTTCAAACATGTTACAATCCTCAAGTTAATGTTTCATCCAAAGTAGCTGTGAACTGCATCTTGCTGCTGATATATATTCAGCTTCTGCTGTTGACATGGCAATGGTGCTTTGTCTTTTGCTTGACTAAGAGATCAAGTTATCACCTAAGAATGTGCAGTTGCCACTGGTACTTTTCCTTTCCAACTTGTCTCCAGCATAGTCAGAATCACAAAAACCTTTAAGGTTGTAGTTTTCTTGTATAACAAGGTAAGGTTTGTTGTTCCTTTGAGGTATCTTAAAATTCGTTTGACAGCAGTTAAATGGGATTCCCTAGGGTCAGCTTGAAATCGGGCACAAACACAAACACTAAACAAGATGTCAGGTCTAAAAGCAGTTAAATAAAGAGGGGATCCAATCATACCTCTGTATGGTTTCTGGTCTTCCTTTTGGTTGGTTTCATCTTTCTCAAGTGAGCAGGTTGGGGTGCATGGGGGTGGCCATAGGCTTACATTCACTCATTTTGAACTTTTTAAGTTCTTTAGTGTATTTAGATTGGTGAATGAGTATACCTGATTTACCTTGGTGAATCTGAATTCCCAGGAAGAACTTAAGTTCTCCCATCATGCTCATTTGGAACTCTTTCTGCATTAGGTCAGAAAACTCTTTGCACAAAGTGCCATTAGTGATCCAAATATGATATCATCAACATAGACTTGAATAATCAGAATATCATGTTTAATGGATTTCCTAAATAGTGTATTATCAATCTGGCCTCTATTAAATTCATTCTTAAGCAGAAAGTTAATAAGTCTGTCATACTATGCCCTTGGTGCTTGTTCTAAACCATATAAAGACTTTTTAAGTTTGAAAACATGGTCTGGAAAATCAGAATTTTCAAAACCAGGGGGCTGTTTGACATAGACTTCTTCACTTATGTAGCCATTTAAGAATGCCCTTTTGACATCCATTTGATACAGCATTATATCATGATTAGCAGCAAATGATAAGAGAATTCTAAATGCTTCTAACCTGGCCACTAGAACAAAAGTCTCAGTGTAATTCATACCTTTCTGTTGACTGTATCCTTGAGCTACAACTTCACCCTTTTCATTGAATTTGTTTCTGAACACCTACTTGGTTCCAATAATGTTTTGTTTGGTCTGGATACCAGATCCCAAACATCATTCCTTTGGAATTCATTCAGGTCTTCTTGCATTGCAAGTATCCAACCTTCCTCTGCCAAAACTTCATCAACATTGCTTGGTTCGCATCAGCTTCTGGTTCTGTAACAGCTTCTGATTCTGATAAATCAGCTTCTGGTTCTGGTGAATCTATAACAGCTTCAAATTATGGTAAATATCCAGATTTCTCTTCTGACTTATCTTGGCTGTTTCTGACTTGATCAGATTTATATTTTGAAGATTTGTCATGTGTTGCCGACTTGCTTGTATCCTCTACCTTTCCAGCTACTTCTGTTTCTTCTGCTTCTGCTCCCTTTGGTTCTGGTGAACCTGCACTATTTTTATCTTGCTTTGATTTGTCAAGATCAAGCAGTTTGTCATATTACATAAAGTAAATCAATTAATTTAAAAATGAACTTAGTACAGCTAAACCATTAATTTTGCTTTTGGTGGTTTCTGTTTGTTTTTTTTTTTGAAACCACTGGAATGTTGTTTCTTCTGAGTGTTCAATTCGTGTGAATCACCTAGTTCGTCTGATGTTTTGAAAACCTGCATAATACTTATCTAGCTTTGATTTGTTAAGATCAAGCTTCTTGTTATCACAGTAAACATAAATATAAAATAATAATAGTATATACAGCAAGATGTAGCCTCAGTTCTGAAAATCCTCTTGCTTCTGATTTTCAGATTCCTAATCTATATGTTCTGAGATTACATGGTTTGGATGAGGGAATTTGAATTCCCTTCCAGGTTTGTAGTTTTGATGAATCTCACTGGAGTGTTTGAAGAACTCTCCTGATTCCGATTCTAATTCATCTCTTTTGGCTGATACACCATGTTCCTCTGGTGATTCTGGAACTTATGGTGATTCTGGTAATTATACTGATTGTGATAATTAAAGTAGTTCTGATGATCATACCTCAACCTTTGATACTGATACCTGCTCAGGTTCTAGTTATGGTATTGATTCTGACTCTGGTTCTAGTTTCTGTGCCTCTAGTTCTGGTTTTGGTTCCAGTTCCTGTACCTCTGATACTGGTTCCAGTTTTGGTTCTGGTTCCAGTTTCTGTGCTTCTGGTACTGGTTCCAGTTCTTATTCGTGTTATATCTTTGATATTTCATGTTCCTCCTATGATTCTGGTTCTGGTTCTGATTGTGTTGACCAGTTCTTCTTCTACCAGAGTCACTTGGCTTCTGTTTGGTAGATGATGGAACATAAACCTTCCTCTGCTTGTGTGTTGCCAACATCCATTGTCCAAGCACCATTGTTGGTGTCTCCTTCTGGTTGCTCAGAACATCTGCAACATAGATAATTTGATCTTTTGGTACCCAGAACTGATTGGGTCCAGGTTTGTTAGTCTTAACAGCTCTCTGATCTTGTTCAGATTTTACCATTGGACAAGATAATTCAGAGTGACCTTTCTTAGCACAGACAATACATAAAACATCAGAATAAGCAGTTTTATTTTCAGTACTTATTTCTGTAAAACCAAGACCTTTCTTTCCAGAGTTGCTGTTTCCATAAATCATAGATGCATACTTACTTCTTTCCATTCCATTTGAAATAATGTTTTGAAAAAATTGCTCATGCATATCAGATTTACAAACAGTCTCAGAATTGGAACAATTATTATTTTTCAGAGTTTGGTTTTCAAACTTGAGTTTTGCAACTTCAGTTTTCAAATCTTTGATTTCAGTTGCATACTCAGAAATTCGATTCTTTGAAACTTGGACCTCTTTGGTTAGATTTTTCTTATCTTCCCTAAGAGTTTTCAGTTTTAAAGATATCTTATTATTTGCATTTAACAAGTCCTTTAAAGTATCAATTAATTCAGGTTTAGAAAGATCATAAAATACCTCACTGTCTTCATCTTCTGATTCTGTTTCAGAGCAGTATTCAGAACCTGAATTTGTATGAGCCATCAGAGACAAAATTGTTTCCTCTGATGTGCTTCCAGACTTGCCTGAGTGATTGCTTCTATCACTCTTCCTTCTGCCTGTTTTTCCTCTGGAATTCATGCTTTTATGAAGACCAGAAGCAGACCTGATGTGAGCCATCTTTGCTGTTTCTGCCTCTTCTTCATCAGAAGATTCTTCCTTTGATTCTGATACATCCCAGGCAGCCATCAAACCTTTCTTTCTGTATCTGGAACTTTTCTTGTGCTGTTTTCCTTTTTCCAGATTTTGACATTCTGACTTGATATGTCCAGGTTTATTGCATCCATAACAGACAATATTTTTCTTGTCAGATTCTTCCTTATCATTGTTGTTATGTTTCTTTCTGAAGTTTCTTTTCTTCCTGTTTTCCCAGATCTTAACCATATTTTTGGTTAAGCATGCCATATCATCACAGTCATTGTCACTATCCTCTGATTCTGATTCTGCCTTTGCAGCTTTCTTCTGTTTCGATTTTAGAGCCAGATTCTTCTTCTTCTTAGGTTCCTCTTCTTCCAGTTCTATTTCATGAGACCTGAGTGAGCTGATCAGATCTTCCAGCCTCAAGGTACTCAGATCCTTAGCTTCCTGAATTGCAGTAACCTTTGGTCTCCACCTTTTTGGAAGACTTCTTAGAATTTTCCAGACATGATCTTCAGTGGTATAGCTTTTGTTTAATACTTTCAGTCCTGATACCAAAGTCTGGAACCTGCAGAACATTGTGTCAATGTCTTCATCCTCTTCCATCTTGAACAGCTCATACTTTCTAACCAATATGTTAGCCTTTGTTTGTTGAACCTGCTTGGTTCCTTCATAGGTCAGAACCAGACTATCAAATATACTCTTTGCTATTTCTTTATTTGTGCATCTATCAAATTCGTTGAATGTGATTGCACTGACCATGATGGTTCTGGACTTGTGATGAAGTTTGTGTAATCTGCTCTGATCTCGTGTCATATCATCCAATTCTAATTCTTTAGTTGGATCTTCTGGATCAGTTGGTGCAATGTATCCTTTAACTATCATCTTCCATAGTTCAGGATCTTGAGATATGACAAAGCTTCTCATTCAGTCCTTCCAATACTCAAACCTTTCTCCATCAAACAGTGGTGGTCTGTTGATGTTGTTTCCCAATTCTTCTGACATATTGAACCCCTTGGACCTTTCCTCAAACACTATTAAGTGCTCAGCCTTGAGACCGAGCTCTGATGCCAATTGAAGGTGCAAACACGAGAAGGGGGGGTTGAATTGTGTTTGACTTAACTTGAATACTTTTCTTGTTTTAATACTTTCAAAACAAAACTTGATGTATAATTAAAACCGAGTTAGCAACGGATAAAAATAAAAATAAAAATAAAAATAAAAACTCACAGATTTTATCCTGGTTCACCATTAACGAGGCTATGTCCAGTCCCTTCGCCTTGAAGGATTTCACTAATTCGAACTTGAATTACAACCTTGCTACTGACCCTCCAAGTCAGTCTTCTCAATAGTCTAACAATCCTAGACTTCTTGAGGAAAACACTTGTCTTCAGCCAATCTGACAACCCCAGATTGTAGAAGACACCACACCACTATGAATCTAATTGCTAAGTACTTGCTACCCCTACTGACTCCCTCAGCTTGTAGACTTTACTTCAACAACTTAGAGTTGACACAGTGGAACGAAAACAACAAGAGTACTTGCTTTAAAAACTGAGACTCAACAATTGACTTATATGAAAATTTGAGAGTGTTTACTTTTGAAGTGTATGACCCTTTTGTGATTTTCGATACTAAGTAATCTGCCTTGTTCCTCCTTTTATAGATGCTGATTTGGGCCTCTTCCAATCCTTAAATTCGAGCTAAATATTGCTGGATTCTCTGGCAAAAATAAATTGACCAATCGGGATGCAATTAATTCCAAAACATATCTTTTTTAAGCCTTAGATTTCTTTCATAAATTAACTAGCCAATCAAATCTGTGCATTTCTTCCCGCCAATAGCTTCTGACTTCCATGCTCCTTCACTTTAATTAAAAACAAATCTTTTTCACACTTTAATTAAAATAACTTGCAATCTCCATCATTGATCAATTCTGGATCATCAGCATTTTCATGCGATAGTCCAGCCTAGACCAGCCGAATTGCTATGCTATGAACCTCTAATTTCGGCCATTCCTGGACCACACTTCATAGCCCTCTGATCTTCTGATCCCAGCCTTCCTGGATGCGCGCTTGATATGCTATGAACTTCTGGATTCGGCCATTTCTGGACTGCACAGCCTGTCCCTCTGATTTCGGCCACTTCTGGGCCATGGTCTGATTTTCTAATCTTGACCATCACTAGACTCAAAAAATTATTTCTGAACCATTGATCTGGATATTTTTACTCTGATCTGGACAGATTCTGGAATTTGGTCTGGAACAAACTGAAATAAACTTGATCAAAAAATATTTCAGTGTGGACATTTTACCTTTAATTTTGGACCAGGTCTGGGTTGATTCTGGAACAGGTCTGGGTTGATTCTGGAACTCATTTCTTTTGTTCTGGACTTAGTTCCATGCCCTAAATCATGCTATCTTATGGTCTGGGCCAAATCTGGATTGATGTTCATGTTCTGAACTCATAAACATACCTTCTGGTCAAGTCTGGAACAAGTTTGGGCTGTGTAATTTTTACTGCCAGGCCATCTTCTGGTCAGAATAACTTCTGGAATAAAATTGATATTTGATTCCTGTTTGTCTTGATCAACTCTCCTTTTGGCAGGCTTTGCAATGATATGATCCATGTTTCATTTTGAATTTTATTCCTTCTGATATAGGCCTGCAAAGTTATCTTCTGGTTCAGTTTTGTCATCCTGAAACATCTTCTGGAAATTCCAGAATTCATTTTCCTTTGATCTTCTGCTTCTGATTTCTTCAGTTTCTGATGACATTTAATTTAATAATTCAAGGTATAAAATAAGTTTACATTGAGTGCTTTTGTAAACATCAAAATCCTAAGTCTTAGAATCAACTTGGTTCCAACAACTTGTTCCAAATCCTGGAAATAAACACATCATTGGTACCAAATGGGTGTTTAAGAATAAATTAGATGAAAATTGTAATGCCCTAGATTTTTGGTCCAAAACGTTACTAAGAAAAATACTTTTAGAAAAATTTACGATAATTTTTTTTTTTGGTAAGAACATCTAACATTTATCTATTTAAATAATTAGTAACAATCACGTTTATTTAATATTATTAAAAAATGTTTATTCAAAAACTAAAACAAACAAAAAAGCTTACTAAAGTTTAGTAATTAAATTCATAATTAAGGTGGAGACCAATTAAGTGTTTATGTTTTCAAAATAATTTAATTTAATACGTAATAATTTCACAGTATAACAAAATAACACTAATCATTTTATAGTTAAAAAAAATCAATATGTTGCAATTAATTGATGACGTCATAAATATACAAACAATTATTACATAACGTCAAATTAAATCACGAGTAGTAAATTATTAAAAATACAAATTAGGAATAGTAAATTTGTAACGTCATAATAGTAAATTCATAACGTCGTTAAATCACGATAATTAAATTCATAACATACAAACAATTATTAAAAAAATTCAAATCACGAATAGTAATTTCATAACAACATAATAGTAAATTGATAACGTATTAATTCACGAATAATAAATTCATAACATACAAACAATAATTACTAAAAAAAATTCAACCAGGAGTAGTAAATTCACAACGTCATAAAATCAATAGTAATTATTGCATTGAATCAAATTAATTTGAGATAATTTCAAATCATGATACAATAAATTCATAATTCATTCCATCATAAAATCATAATTAATTATTACATTGAATCAAATTAAATCGAGATAATTTCAAATTATAATGCAATAAATTCATAATTTATACCATCATAAAATCATAATTAATTATTGCATTGAATCAAATTAAAACTTTTTCAAATCATAGGATCAAGAATTTAAGGCATATCATAATTGCAATTAATTGAAGAAAATTTCTGTTTTTGAGAACATAAAAAAAAAATCAATTAGTATTAAAAGAGACCAAATACTCAATGCAAAATGTTAATTTTGCCTATATGAATATATATAACCAAAATAGTAATAAATCATATAATAAAATATACCAAAATCAAGCATCACACATAAATCAATGCATGCATCATACAAAATCGTCCCACCCAGAAATTTCCGAGCATTATTGCTCTGATACCATAATGTAACGCCCCAGATTTTTGGTCCAAAACGTTTCTAAGAAAAATACTTTTAGAAAAATTTACGATAATTTTTTTTTTGGTAAGAACATCTAACTTTTATCCATTTAAATAATTAGTAACAATCATGTTTATTTAATATTATTAAAAAATGTTTATTCAAAAACTAAAACAAAAAAAAAGCTTACTAAAGTTTAGTGACAAGGATTTAAAAATAGACTTAGAAATGTTGCGGCAATATTTATTATTACAAAAATTGTCTTGATAACCCCATTTTTACCCCACGTTCGCCACACATTAATACTCATCAACTACTCTTGAATCTCCTCGAACTCATTAGTACCTAAAATGTTGTTGTAAGGGTCAGTTTTTTCCATCATCCGCATCAAACTAAAGCTAAACATATAGAAGAATAACACAAAACATATAAAGGTAAAAACTTCTAATTTAAAAGAAAAAATGCCCAAACGGTAAATCGTATATAAAAATATATGTATAATGCATGCTCCTAAAACTATATGATCCGGATATAAACCTGCCACTAAGGCAACTTCCACACAGAAAGATCACTCATACCAATGGGGAAAATAAACCTGCCACTAAGGCAACTCCCACGAAGATGCATATGCCATGACATGACCATATATTATCACAATTATACTCGCACACAGCCCACTAAGAATCATGTCATATGCATTCAAAATAATCACCTTTTTAAAACTATCATCTTATTCACATCACAAAGATCACATATCACACATCCTTATCATGAGAATCATATATTTATAGACAAATAATCATTAAATAGTAATTTTCACCACTTACGCATAAAAATCGGGACTTGACTTCATTTACACCATAAAGATTAAAACTTTATATATAACAAGAAACTTCAAACTCCAACTCATAATACATCATCAAAATCAAAACTTTATCATATATATAACATAAGAAAAATCATATTTTGCTTCATATCCATCATAAAAATTAAAACTCTATCATGTATAATATAAAAATTCATATTTTACTTCTTAAAAAGACATACATTACATATCGAACTCAACGTAAAGGATTTCAGATTCCATTATTTTATTTTATTAGTCTACATTTGTTTCTTTCAAAAGCAAGCAATTACAATTATTAGTTCCATGTCATCCAACTAACGGTCTAACTCAAATTTGTGTGGGGAAAAGCCCTTACCTTGGCCGCTTTTCTTCCTAGTACGAAGCTCTAAGCCCCCACGAAGTTGTTCACACAAAAAGTTTGCTGCACAAAGGAGATGAGGTGTGAAGGAGATGACGGCTAGGGTTTCGATATTTTTTTCTGCTTATTATTACTTGGTATCGAAATATTGTGGACTTTAGGGAAAATTTAAAGTGGAGATTATTGGGTAGATAGTGTTGGCCCCAAATAAAGAATAGAAGGGAGAAAATATTATTTTATTTATTTATTATTTTTTTTCTTAACCTTGATCATACAAAAACTAAGCCACCAACTCCAAGCCCAAATTTCTATTATGGGTTGGGTCACACCTAGCCACAAACCCTTAGCTCAAATTCTTCTCGTACTAAAAAAACATATATATATATATATATATATATGTATATGTATATATAATTATATAAAACTTCTCAATCGATTAAATAATTCTTACTAATAATTTTATCAACTACAATAAGTCGAACAGATCAATTGGTAGTGGGAATGTGATGAGGCAGTTACTTATCCCCCAGGTACCGGGCTCGATTCCCACGGAAGGCAAAAACTCACTATTTCCACTAGGTGGTTAGGGGGGGTGAGAAGACCGAGTAGCACTGCCGATAACAGTGGGGTTCGGGGTATTACGAAAATGGTATAGTTGTTCGAAACAAGGCAAGATTGATCGCTCAAGGATACAACCAAGAATAAGGGATCGACTTTGATGAAACATTTGCTCCGGTAGCAAGGTTAGAAGCAATCCGATTGTTACTTGCATATGCTTGTTCTATGGACTTTGAATTGTTTCAGATGGATGTCAAGAGTGTCTTCCTAAATGGCTACATCAATGAGGAAGTCTATGTCAAACAGCCACCCGGCTTTGAAGACTTCAAAAATCCTTCACATGTCTTCAAATTAAAGAAAGATGTTTATGGGTTGAAACAAACTCCAAGAGCTTGGTATGATAGGTTGAGCAAATTTTTATGTGAACAAGGATTTGAAAAGGTAAAGTTGATAAGACATTATTCATAAAATGACTTATGATCATACTTTACTTGTTCAAATCTACGTGGATGATATCATATTTGGATCAACCAAAAATGAAATATGTGAAGAATTCTCATTAATGATGCAAGGAGAATTTGAAATTTCCATGATGGGAAAGTTAAATTATTTCCTAGGACTTCAAATCAAGCAACTCAAGAATGGTATTTTCATTTGTCAAGCTAAGTACTATAAAGAATTATTGAAAAGATTTGAGATGGACATCAGCAAAGAAAGTGTTACTCGTATGGGATCCGGAACTTATATTGATAAAGATGAAACTGGTAAATCAATTGATATATCAAAGTATCGAGGTATAATTGGGTCTCTTTTATATCTAACAGCTAGTCGGCCAGATATTATATTTAGTGTTTGCTTATGTGAAAGGTTTCAAGTAGATCCTAAGGAATCACATCCTGTAGCAGTGAAGAGAATAATGAAATATCTAAAGGGAACAACCAATGTTGGCCTATCGTATCCAAAAGGTAGCATATGCAATCTTATTGGTTATTCTGACTCTGACTATGCAGGATGTAAAACAGATCGAAAAAGCACAAGCAATACTTGTCATATCTTAGGAAATGCATTAGTATCATGGTCCTGTAAGAAGCAAGCATGTGTGGCTCTAAGTACTGCTAAAGCAGAATACATAGCAGCAGTCAGTTGTTGTGCTCATATCCTATGGCTCAAGCAACAGCTATGTGATTATGGACTTGATCTCGGGTGCATCCCTCTGAAATGTGACAATACTAGTGCTATCAATATCACTAAGAACCTAGTCATGCATTCTCGGACCAAACATATCGACATACACCATCATTTTCTGAGAGATCATGTGCTCAAAGGCAATGTTGAAGTTACTTTTGTTGATACACATAATCAACTAGCGGATATTTTTACAAAGCCCTTGCCTAAAGATACATTTTACAAGATCCGAAGAGAAGTGGGTATCTTAGATGAAAGTGATCTCTAAAGGTATTTATGCTTTATAAGTCATGTCACTTATAATCTCAAAATTTTTGCATTTTCACTTGCTAAATTATGATTCTTTGATGTATATGTGCTTTCTTAAATGTCAATATATGTTTTACAAAAATCTTTTAGTTGAAAATTCAATTTAAAAACAAAATTTTTTGCTGTCGTATCCGAATACACTTTTTCTGTATTCGAATACACGTTTCTAGAAAAATCTATATTCGAATACACCAATTGTGTAGTCGAATACATATTTGATTTTTTCAACATATAAAAACATTTTTTTTTACATATTTAGGTTTTTACAACTTTCAGTAGCCGAATACAATCAAACCCATTCCTTTCGATTTCTTCAAAAATCTCATCCAATCTTATATGCAATCCTCACCAAACCTTTACCTTATCATCTATTGCATCTAAGTTTGTTGATTAAATCAAAATCAAACCCAAAATCCCCTATTTGTCTCCAAATCCGTGAAACTCCATCTTCATTTCTTCAACATGGATGCACGGAAAAGAGGTTCAAGAACGAAGGTTGCTGCAGTGAGTCCTTCAAAGAGGAGGGCAAGAAATGATAATGTGGCAGACCTATCTTGGTTACTTCACTCACCTGAAGAAATCGACAGGTTCCGAACCTACTTCTCGGACAAAAAGTTGATTACTCCTAAATTTGGTACTCTTGATTCCTTCTATGCTTTTAAATTTCTTGAGTTGCTTAAAGCCCAAAACTTAGAAGCTTTCATTGGTTATAATGGTCCTATCTATCCGATTTAGTTAAGGTTATTTTACTGCAACCTTGAGAAAGAAGGTTCCAAACTAAAGTCTAAAGTTAAGGGTAAATATATTGAATTAGACACTCAAACTATTGGAGAAATTCTGCAAATACCATATTGTTGGAACCAAGTTGGTTTTAAACTTAAAGTTTTGATGTTAACAAAAGTATTTTATGAGAAGAATATATTCAAAGAAGGATGTCACCCGAAGATGCCACTAGAGGATTCGAAGAACTATACCATCAGAGGATGTCACTCGAAGATGCCACCAGAGGATTCGAAGAAATATGCCACCAGAGGATGTCACACGGAGATGCCACCAGAGGATTCAAAGAAGTATACCTCTAGAGGATGCTACTAGAGGATACCTCCAGAGGATGTCACCAGAGGATACCTCCAGAGGATGCTACCAGAGGATATCACCAGAGGCAAAAATCAGAGGATATCATCAGAGGCAAAAATCAGAGGATGTCATTAGAGGCAAAAATCAAAGGATCTCATCATAGGCAAAAATCAGAGGATATCATCAGAGGCAAAAATCAGAGGATGTCATCAGAGGCAATTATCAGAGGATACCATCCAAGACAATCATCAGAGGATACCATCTAAGGCAATCATCAGAGGATACCATACAAGGAAATCAGCAGAAGATACCATCTGAGGCAATCATCAGATGATATTATTCGAGGCAAACATCAGAGTATGAAGACATGATCAAGATTCGTAGAAGATTTGAATCAATTTCTAAGAAGACTTGATTGAAATTTGAAGATGATCTGAAGAAGATTTAATTTACATCAGAAGAAGATATGGTTCGAATTTATAAAGGAACAAAATCTAGTTGAAGAATTTTCAAAAGAAATATGAACAAGATACAATTCAAAATTAATCATGGACCAAGTAGAAGCCCAAAAATCAACTATAAATAGACACTCCAGGCTGAGGAAGAAATCATCGAAAAACAGAAGAACTCAAGCTTAAAATCCAAAATTATCTTAGATTTCAGAGACAGAAACACTTATGCGAGAGAGAAATATTTTCTAAGTGTTCTTTTCTTAGAATGTGAGAGTCATTGTTACAATTAGCTTTCTAGAAGTAACTACTCAAGTTCCAAACCCTTGTATCCACCCTGATAGTGGTGTAAGTTCCTTCTTCAATCTGGGGTTATCAGATTGTTAGGAGACGACTTGGCTTGTAGGGTCAAGGTGGTGTAAGTTCCTTCTTCAATATGTGGTTTTCAGATTGTTAGGAGAAGACTTGGCTTGTAGGGTCAAGGTGGTGTAAGTTCCTTCTTCAATCTGGGGTTTTCAGGCTATTTGGGAAGACTGGCTTGGAGAGTCAGGTGCTGTGTAATTCAAAGTGTTTGAATTAGTTGATTAAAGCCTTTTGAATGAAAAGGACTGGATGTAGCCAAGTTAGTGGTGAACCAGGATAAATCTATGCGTCCAAATACTTATGCTTTTATCCGTTGCTGCTGAGTCTGATTGCTTCTTCTCGAATTAATTTATACCAACTTTCACCAAATCAGCAAAAAGAATACAACTTTGGCAAACACAATTCAACCCCCTCTTCTCGTATTTGCACCTTCAATATGAGGGTCAAAAACTTTGTCCAGGAAATTAATGTGAGTGGGAAAATATTACTAAGTATGATGCTTATGTCTCATTATGTCGGTTTGATAAAAACACTATGGAAAGAAAAAGGGCACAGGCAGGTTCTGAGTTTGCTAGGCAGCGATATGGTGTTGGAAACCTGACTATTGACAACAGATTGTTACATTACTTCCTAAGCTATATTCCAGTACCAAAGACAGGCAATTATTCCCAAATCTATGAATTTGAGCTTCAAATCACGGTCTTCATGCTAGAAGGGGCTGATCTCAACTGGGCTTACTTTGTTCGCACTGTTCTGTTTGCCTCCAAAAATGTTATCGGATTGCCTTATGCCAAAGAAGTCACTAGAATTTTGGACCATTTTAGGGTAAATTTTTCAAGTGAAGTTATGTATAAACCTTCCAAGGATAATATGTTGGATTTGAATGTACTGCCGAGCATGAAAATTGTATGGAGTGAGTCGCTTTAGACTTATGTCACACGAGCGATCATGGACAATCGTCGACAGCTGCTCAGGATGAAGCTGCAGCAGAAGCAGAAGATATAGTGTCGGATGATGATACCATTTCAAATCGCATGATTATGGAAAAACTCAACTCTATCACTCAACAATTTCAATCCATGGGCACATCTATCAACACTAGGTTCCAAAACATTGAGACCACCATTACTCAACACCATGAATCTGTGTTAATAGAACTACATAAACTGGCCGTCAAAATTGACCACCTTCACCTTCCCCCGAATTTTGATATGTAGTTGGATACTATAGTTTATGTTATTTATTTAAGCTTTATCAGACATTTCTTTTTACTTATTACATTTGTTGATGTATTAATTAGACATGTTTATTCCTTTGAAACTACTTTTTTGTTGAAATCTTCCCTATATTATGTGATGATTGTGTTTATTCCCTATGTATTGTGAATGCTTGGGTTTTTGTTTGTTGTTTCTTTTTCCTTTTTTATCATGTCAAAAGGGGGAGAAAATTGGTATGTTGTTGGTGTTAAAAATTTTACAGGTCTCCAAATTTTTTTTAACACATGATAGCATAAATTCAAATTCAAAGGGGGAGTAAGTATAAATCAAAGGGGAGAAATCAAAATATTTGAATCTCAACAACAAAGGCTTTGTCAAAATGTATAATATCTAATGTTTTTTATGAAGACAAAAGACTATGAATAAAGATCAAGTTGCAAAGCTCAAAGTGAAATCAACAATCAAGTCAACTATTAGGAAATATAGAATTTAAGGTACTTGATAAAATCCAATTACATTTCAAATACAATCATATGAGAACCTTCTTATTTTTGCATATGCATCAAAAGTATTTTCAAGGTGTCAAAATACATAAAAAAATATTTAAAAATAAAGTTTTTGACAAAAATCAATGTTTTATTCGACTACATCTCGTAGCCGAATACAAACATTAAGTCAGTAGCAAAATCTTCAAAACTGTATTCGACTACAGGATGTTGAAGCCAAATACAGATATCAAGTAAGTAGCTAAAACTGAAGTTCTGTATTCGAATACGGAATGTCTTAGCCGAATATAAATAACATTTCAGTAGCTAAAACTTGACTTTTGTATTCGACTACATCATCTCATATTCGAATACAACTAAAGTCTTAGTGAAGAACATTCTTGTAAAATCATTTAAAGTCATTGTCCTATTTGAAGAAAGTAGTATATTTTCTTCAAGTGTTGTAAACTAAGATAGTGGTGTACTATCTTAGGTAAAGTGTTAGGAATTTGTAATAGAAGTCTTAGTGTTAGACTTGTATTCATTCTAACAAATAGTGGAAAAATCTCTTGTGGTGTACAAGACGACTGGATGTACCCTTGGTTTTAAGAGGAACCAAGATAAATTTCTGCATGCTTTACAAGCTTTCATATACAATCACAACCAAAAAAGTAATTCACAAAATCTCTAAAAACCAGAAAAGTTTTTAAACACCTAATTCACCTCCACCCTCTTAGGTGCAACTATGAACTTACAGAAAGTTGAATAATGAAATGCGTTTAATGTAAAGTTTAATTTTTATTTTTAAATGATTAATAATGGGAGAAATTTTATAGAAAAAGGAATAAACTTTCTTTTTTATGTGATCTTGGTGATTTATGTTTTAATCGTTATAAATAACATGTAGCTAATCGTATTTTATGGGTTATAAAATCAAAGTCGTAATTTTGAGATATTTATTCATATTATAAATATGTGTTCCATATTTGGGATGTTGAAATTATTGATTGTTGATGATGACCATTTCTGAGAAAATAAATTTGATGGCCTCTGTGATTAAAAATTTAATCTTGAATACTTTATCATCATGGGTGCCTCTAGTTGATTTGATTCCATGACATATCATATACATCTTCGTACACGCCTTTATGCCTGGTTATTTATCATGACATAACATATTGCATTATTGTGGATGCCTTAGTGGCCAGTTTAACTTTCTCCATTGGTATGGATAACTTTATGTGTGGAAGCCTTTTTAGTCGGTTATATGAGGATCATATAGTTTTAGGAGCATGCACATATTTTTATATTTATGTTCATCTAGTTATGTTTTCTAGGTGAGATGCTACATGATTTATTAAAGTACATTTTACTACTTAATAAAAATTTAATCTTGATACATTCTTGTGTATTATTCTAAAATTTTATTTATTTAAATCTTTTATTTCAAAAAGATTTATATTTATAATTTATGACTCTTAATTTATTATTTGGTTTACTTTTTGCAGTAGGATGAACTGACCCCTTACATCAATATTTTCGGTACTAAAGATCATGAAGAAATGCACAATTGAATGATGTTTGTTTGGTGCACGCATGTGGAAAAAATGTGATATTTATCTA
This sequence comes from Cicer cuneatum, assembly GCA_037974295.1. Lineage (NCBI taxonomy): Eukaryota > Viridiplantae > Streptophyta > Magnoliopsida > Fabales > Fabaceae > Cicer > Cicer cuneatum. The sequence goes on along the minus strand of JBBPBO010000001.1, from coordinate 25,256,886 downwards.
AAACTAACATGGTATATTTTTAAAGATTATTTACTTTTTGTCCTTAACTTTACTTAGAAATACGGAGGTGGATTTTCTTCTGTCAGAATATAATTTTATCGACGATAATTACAATTAACCCTATTTTTTTTAGTGAATTTCACTTTAAAAGAGTTTATTCTATTTTAGCACATAAATAAATATTTTTCTAATTTTTCTAACAATTAGTAAATTAAATTAGTTTTTAAAAATAATCACTGTGTTGAGTTGCTTTCTTTTACAAAAGACAATATTAAGTTATAATTATTTTCCAACACAACTTTTGTTTTATAACATGGTAAACTATTTATTTAGATAAAATTTGTTATTTTAAAGAAAACAAACATTTTAAGTAATGCTTTTGGATCTGGGACGTTACAAGATTGATGAAGATTAGAAAGAAGATGAAGATTAGAAAGAAGATGAAAATTTTTAAAAATTTAATATAGAATTTTAAATGTTGATTATATTTAATAAAAACATTTGTTAATTTTGAGTTGAAATTGCATCAACGTTATGGGCTTTTCATTGTCATGACATGACAGTGAGATTTTTATATGAAGGTTATACATAAATTAAATAAAAAATGACAACATGTATATTTTATGATAACATTTCATGTTTTATTTCTTACTAATAGAGCTTACTTATATTTATAAAAAATAATATTTTCTTCAAACAACAAGGAAAGCTCTAACTTCCAAGTTTTTCATCATCATAATTTGAAACAACAACAAGCTACTTGATAATTATTAAGAATACATCTTCCAGCCAATTACTTAATGCAAAAGTTTGAAATGCAAAAGTTTGAACAATTACTTAATTGTGCACATGGGCCAAAACATTTCATTGTTGTATATCCGAGGGCCGTACCTATCGAGAAGAGTAATATTAACGTAATAAATAATTCTTATGTATAAAAGTAATAATATATCGCCAACTCAAATTTTATTATGAAAATTATTTACACACCTGTTGAGAATAGAAGAACTACAACCAAGGCTATCATAATAAACTTTTGATTGCTGATCATTGTTGTTATCTTATATTCTTCTTCAACAATCCTTTCTAAACCAATAAGTACATTTAGCATGTTTACCATCGTCTATGTATATATAATAGATCTAGTCAAAATTATATAAAAGTTAAAATATTTACTTTAACCTAATTTTAATGATGCATAATATAAGAGGTATTTTATTTTAATAGAAAATTATATTATTTATTTTCAAGTCAAAGTCTCCTATGAATAAAAGATAAAGCTTTTTATGATTACACTTTACTTTACCATTATAATATTTTATATGCTATATATATTTTGTACTTTGTATTGAATTAGCCCATGCTTTTTTCTATTCTATACAAATAATAAAAACAATAATAATATTTAAAATAATAATAACAATTTAATAATTGAATAAAAGAGAAAGTTTTCACTGCGAGGAATTTTAAGACCTAGGATTTTCTTCCTTGCAATGTTAGGGATTGCATGTCCACCATTGATAATGATGTCATCTATAAGTGGCATTGTTTTGGTTCTCACCCTCCTACTATTAACCATCATGTCCACAATATTTGTCCTTGTTGTATAATGATTTCCCTATTAATGCTGGTTTCAAAGACTTATGTTCAAGCTTTATCAAATTCTTATGCAATCCTAATAGCTCCATTTAATAAACCTTGTATCAAGAGTATAAGTTATCTAAAAATATATTTGAAGATGAATTTCAAGCGGGTCTTGCAAATTGTCAACATGTTCTGCATGGAAAAGTTACTTTATCAATGTGTTTTAAATTTGTTCGTATAGTTGATTTAAAGACCAACATTGTCAAGAACTAGTCAATCAAAGTTTCTTAGTCCATGGTGTCACACGGATTGAGATGCCCATGAATCCATTGGTGAAACTAAAGTAACTAATCTATTTCGTATATGTATATAACCATTGTGTATGGAAAACACGGATAAATTTATGTAATAAAATACGTCTTATAGTTCTTCATCATATGCAGATTTTTCATTATTTTATTTTTATTTTTATCTTTATTCATCACTAGTTAATTTAAGGATTTATTTGATATATTTTGCAAATTTTAGTTCTTGAATTTAATGAAATTTTACGTTCTTATTTCCTCGATTAAGTAGAGATTTTTCGTAGTTTTACGTTGTTTCATTGTTTTAGTGCAGTACTTAATTTACTTTAATGAGAAATCAACATAACCTATGTGGAGTATTTCAGTCATATCTAGAGTTGTAGACGTCTAAATGATGTCAAACCAAGATCAATTGAAAGCAAAGATTCATATAAAAAATTTTCTCGAAGACACCATTACAAAATTTGAACGCAAAAGAGGAGAAAAATGAAGTGAAGGTAAAACAACAGATATGTGCACTGAAGCGAATATAACTGCATTTGGGAGGTTACAAATTTAATTGTTAATGATTATTTTTTTAATGCAATCAGAAGAGAAAAAAAATGTTCTTTCTCTCTTTTTAAAACAAAGATTTTTATTTTTATTACAAAAAAGAGTCCTAGACAACTTTTTTTGTCTAATTTTAATTTTAATAAAAAAAATCATAATGTTTCGCTTCAAATTATTGTCTCCACATTTCCAATCACCTCCACAAATTTTCCATCATCACAAAGTAAAGAAAGGAGACAACTCTAGCCTCCCAGCCTATTTTTCTCTCGCCATCATCATATCCAAGTTGAATTCAATTTTCTGTCTTTTTGTTAGTATCATCTCAAGTAAAGATTGTTCATTTCTCTTATTCTTTGATTCGTGGAGGTTAAGACATGTTTCTTGGGAAGGAAAGCGCCTAAGGTAAGAGTTTTCTCCATGCAAGATTAGGCTAGATGTTGAATTAGATGTTTGTAAAATATTGATTCCATTTTTATGGTATTCTAAACAATTTTAACTATAAAGTTTGATTTTTATGAGCAATATGTTTGTCTGGATGAACTTAATTATAAAATTTCAATTTTTTTTTATTATAACATGAGTGATATGCTTGTTGTGATATATTTGATGTAAAGTTGTGATTTTTGTATTGTCTAGGTGTATTTCATTTTAAAGTTCCAATTTTATTTATATCGTGAGTAATATGTAGTATGTTTGTTATGATGTATTTGATTTAAAGTCTTTAATTTTAGGCATTTAAATTATAAAGTTTTTTTTTAATAGCAATATATGTGTCTTGAGGAAATTGATGAATTTTTTTAATTTTTAATTATGATAATATAAGAAAGTCGATTAATGAAATGCGATGAAATTGGTGGGAACAATTTAATGAACTAACTTTTTAATTAGCTGTGCAGTTCCAAGATCAAATGTTTGTGTAGGATATTATGTTATATCATTTGATTATTAGATTGATACAAAGGAACATCAAGACTCTGCTTCTATGCTCTATATTTCTAAGCCTGGTGATGCGTGCCTATGTTGGCACATGCAATGGTCTACTACGATTGCCTCTGGAGATGCAAGGAAGTGTTTGACTAATTTACCTCTAGTGATGCAATCAAGCATCCAACTCAATTGCATATGGAGATGCAAGAAAGTGCCCGACTTAGTTGCCTCTTGAAATGCACGCTAGCGTCTGACTCTATTGCCTCTGGAAATGCATGAAGCATCTGATTCGTCTGCCTCTAAAAAAAGTCAATGTCTCTAGATAAAGTTAACACTTAGTCAATGTTCATGAAGAAGTCAACGTTCTGAAAAATTCAACGCTTCTGATAATGTCAACTGCTCTGAAGAGGTCAATGTTCTTATTAGAGTAAATTATCTAAGAACAGTTAATCCTTTAAGAAGACAAGCTATGTCATCCTCCGGTGATCATCCATAATCTGCATGCCCAAATGGTTTGTAAAACAATGCTCTTATTGTCCTATCCTCTGATGGTGTACCCTCTGATTTCTCTATTTTCATTCAAGTTATGAGGAGTGATTTTTGGGATTCAGTTTTGAGCTCAACGAATAAATTTATCTTCAACAGTTCAATTATTAAACAATCTAAAAGTAATACATTATAAACAAACTCTTGAGAGAGATTTTTCAGAAAAAACCGAACCTCATTCATTTGTAACCTAGTCTAGTAGTGGTTGTTTTTCCTCAACGATTTGTAGGTGCAAAGAAAAAGTTTAGAAGACTTAACTAGTTGAGGTTAATGTCGTAATTAGGTTTGAATTAATTGAGAAAATCCTGCTGGGTGAAGAGATTGGACGTAGCTACGGGTTTGGTGGTGACCTAGTATAAATCTATTTGTGATTTACGTTTTTCCTCTAATTATTCAATTTTGAGCTTTTCAATTACCAAGTTCATAGAATAGAAATTATTAAAAACCGTAAAACACAATTTAAACCCCTCTTTCTTGTGTGTTTTCAACCTACAATTGGTATCAGAGCTCAGTCTCAAGGCTTGAGAACCTTAAAATGTTGAGTAAAGATCCATTATTCTATTATGTCTAACCTTGGTGATGAAGTTGTCGGAGGAAACTTCAACAAACCCTATTTGTTTGATGGAGAGCATTTTGAGTATTGGAAAGACAAACTTATAAGCTTTTCATTTCTCAAGATTCTGAGCTTTGGGATTTGGTTGAAGATTGATAAACTGCTCTTACCAATAATGATGGTATTGAAGTATCTAGAAATATCATGAATGATGGTAAGAAGAAGCAATTCAAGATACATCATAAAGCCATAACTTTTATGCTGAATGTGATCCCATTCGAGGAATTCAACAAGTGCAATAACAAAGAAATTGCCAAAACCATATTTGATGCTCTAGTTCTGGCCTACGAAGGAAGTAAGCAAGTGCAAGAAGCCAAAGCCAATCTTCTGGTAAGAAATAACGAGTTATTTCAAATGGAGAAAGATGAAGACATCGAGACGATATTTTCTATATTTCAGACTTTGGTTTCAGGCTTGAGGATGCTTTCGAAAAGCTATTCAATTGCATATCATGGAAAGAAAATTCTCAGGTGTCTTCCAAGCAAATGGAGACCCAAGATCACTGTAATCCAAGATGCAAGGGATCCAAATAGTCTTCGTCTAGAAAAACCGATTAGTTCCCTCCGATCTCACAAGATTAAACTAGAATGAACTAGAAGAGGATGAACCCAAGAAGAAGCAAAAGACCCTCGCTGTCAAATCCAAAGCCAAGAATGTAACACCCCAAATTTCTAATTAATATATAATAGTAATATTATAATAAATTATGTTATATGTGTATTTGTTGTGGTGTGATAATTTCCTACGCGTTTTTTTTAATAATTTATTTGAGTTATTAATATTGAATATATTTATTTAAATTGATTTTGGGCAAACAAAAATAAATAAATAAATAAAGAATAAAATAACATAAGGTTGCAATACGTTGGTTACCTTCAGTGGTTAGACCAACCGAATGGTCACTTATGCATAATCATATATATAGGTATTATAAGGAAAAGTGTGATAGTACATACTCTTTGCCTCTAATACAAACCCTTGCTTAGTAGCCACCGCTCAAGCATTCAGTCTCAAAAAGAATTGTAAATATGCAAGAATCTTTATGTTTTTTATGAAGACAAAGACCAAACAAAGTGATCAAGTAGCAAATTCAAAATGAAGTCAACAATCAAGTTAATTATTGTCAGTATGCTAGAAGACTTCGAGTTTAAGGTATATGATGCAATCTAATATTGTTATATTTCAAATGCACATGAGAACCTTATACTTTTACATATGCATCAAAAGAATTTTCGAAAGTGTCAAAATGCATGAACAATGTTTGAAAATTAAGTTTTTGACAAATGTTAAAGTTGTATTCGACTACATATATGTATAGCCTAATACAGATGAAGTCAGTAGCAAAAAACTGCACATCTGTATTCCACAACAACACGCTGTAGCCGAGTACAAACTCAAGTCAGTAGCAAAAAATTCATATATGTATTTGACTACAAGATGTCGTAGCCGAATACAAATACGAAGTCAGTAGCTAAAATAGCATTTTTGTATTCAACTACAACATGTTTTAGTCGAATACAAAATCAAGTTAGTGGCAAAATTCACTCATCTGTATTCGACTACAAGGATTTTATTCGAATACATGCTTGTAATTTTGAAATAAATCTGAACGTTGTAGAAGTGTATTCGACTACACTTATGTTGTAGCCAAATACAACTGTGAAACAATGTGATTTTTCAGTTCATATTGATTTTGGTTCATTGCATATATTCATCAAATTTCTTGGAAAGATTGCCATTGATCTGAAGTAATGTCTTAGAAGTATAAATACCTCCTAGGCTCAAGTTTAACTTAACAACTTTCAGAAATATTTTGAGAATTATTAAGATCCATTCAAAGTCATATTTTCATATTTCAAGTACATGTTTTGCATTGTCATATCATAGTAAAGGTTCTCTGTTGTACTTGAAATTACATTAGACTGTGATCATTATACAAAACTCATAAACTGTTATATCTTCTTGATTTTAGTCAAAACCATTATTGTAAATTAACTTAGTGTGTTGTTTGAAGAAAGTGGTGTACTTTCTTCAAGTATTCTAAACTAAGATAGTGGTGTGCTATCTTAGATAGATTGTTAGGAGTTAGTCACTAAAGTCTTAGAGTTAGACTTATACCTATTCTAACAATAATTGGAAAATCTCTTGTGGTGTACCATTGGTTATAAGGGGAACCAGGATAAATTCTTTATGTTTTTTATTTTTCTGTCATTTACATTTTACTATATACAATCATAGTCAGAAAAATAAATCCTCTAAGTCTCTAAAAACCAGAAAATTTCTAAACACTTAATTCACCCCCCTTTAGGTGCGCCTATGAACTAACAAGAATAAGAGCAACACACATAGGAAACAAAATAATCACATTCTGGTAGCAGCAGCTTAGAATAAATCGATTGACACTGTTTATTTATTCTATAAGGTGAGTATATTTTAGTACCTATACAAGTTTTCTATCGTATTATTTTTACATTAAATTTTCATGTTATGAAATTGTTAGAAACTCTAAAGATTATGGTAGGATTATCGTTTCTCATGTTAGTATTCATCATATGCCTTTAATCCCCTATTTTCTTTTATTCCTTCCCTGTAAACTAACAATTTCTTTTCTTTTAGTATAAAACAATTGGGTATTTAAATTATTATTCTACTATATTTATCAATATTCAAATCTGAGAGGTTTTAATCTAAATGAGTACTAATTGCATATAGTTTCTTTTCATGTTCAAGGTCAATATGCAATTTAGAACCTGACTGATTTATATTAATCTTGTGCATAATTTTTCTTGATGTTTTTAATTATTATATGATCATGTATGCTTTATAATTATACGTTATATAAGAGAGTCTCAATTTTTTTTTATATCTAAAGGCTTTGGTTTATTTTATTTATAATTCAAAATTTTATATAGCTTTCACTCGACAGTAAATAAATACTATCAATTGCATTGATATTATACTATATATTTTCATATGAAGAACCATACCTACACAATATTTACTTAACGATATATAACTCTATTTTTTTAAATAAATAAATAAATAATAAGAAGAAGAAATTTGCCTATATTAATATAATCACAAATATGTATAGTACCAAATATATTTGTGGATGATAGTACAAATAGTAAGGAATTTTCTTATTTATTGTTAGAAAATAATTAATTTGTATTTGATTGTTGTGTTGTTTTATTTCTTTCGTGGACTATTAGAGGCGGTGGTTGGCGAAGACGAGACACATTAAATAAGCGATTTAGCTTCATTTGAAAAAAACTTCAACCAAGATAAGGGGTGAGAGGAGGTTCGATTTTATGAGTATAAAATAACGTGGGATGAACGGGGATATCGTAATTCCCAGATATTCATCTGGGGCTTACTACGTACGGTCGATCCCGATTGAGTAATAATAATTAATTAATAATATATGAATGGTAATGGTGAGGACTAAAATATAATTTAGCAACCTATAGAATTGTCGTGAATTTATTTATATCAAGATTGCATATTGTTTGATTTTATGAAACCTTATGCTGATTGTTATTGTATGAACGATATGTACTTGAGTGCTCTTGTTTACTTGATTGAAATTGTGATATTACTTGAATGTACCACCTGTTTGATTTCTTAATTCCGTGATTGATAAAAACAGGACTGTGCATTGTGAGTGGTGTAAACCAAATGTTGAGATTTTATTGTGATTGGCTGTTATATATATATATAACGATGTAAATTCTGATGAATATTGTGAATTCAAATTGAAACTTATTGAGTTGTGACAATTGAGTAAGTATGAAATAGGTGTTGTAGGTTTTGGAGTGAGGATTATTTTGTCATCGTATAGGGAAGGTTTGACAAACCTAGTGATTTGGGGAAGTACAACTGAATGCGCCTGATCATGGAGGGCTATAGTCGAATTGTAAGGTAAGACTGATAGGCCTTGGGGGTACCTCTAGTTGGGAATTCCTAAATGGATTAGTGGGTTATTCCCTAAGGCCGGGAGCTACCGTGCAACACAAGAATACCCTGACCGTCGCGTATATGTGTCTCGGGTTGAGTTGAGAGGATCTATGAGGACTTCGCCATTCAGGAATTGTTCGTCCACTCTTGTAGTAGCATAGTATCAGGCCTCCTAACCAAGTACTGTTGGAACCAAGTTGGTTCTAAGTACTTAGGATTTTGATGTTTACAAAAGCACTCCATGTAATCTTATTTTGTACCTTGAATTACTATATTAAAATGCCACCAGAAGATGAAGTTATCAGATGATACACCAACAGATGTCACCAGATAATGCATCCTAAAATTACCAGAGGATACACCAGGATGTCAAACACCACCAGAGGATATCTTTACTGGCCCAGATCAGAAGGAAGCAAAGTCCAGAAGGAGACCAGGACCAGACCAGAAGAAAGCCTGCCAGATGGAGACCTGTTCCAGACCAGAAGATATCATAAGTTAGACTTAGTCCAAAAGTTATTATGACCAGAAGATAGCCTGGCAGTGAAATGATAAACAGTCCAAACTTGATCCAAACTTAATCAGAGGATAAATTAATGGGTCAAGAACAAGAGATTTAATCCAGATTTGACCCAGACCAAAAGATAACATGGTTTAGAGTATGAAACTCAGTCAAGATCAATGATGTCCAGATTCAAACCACACCTCATCCAGATCAAGAGGTACATGTCTAGAATTAAATATCCTTTGTCCAGATTTAATTTTAGTTCAATCCAGACCCAATTCAGAATTGGTCCAGATCAAAGGGAAAAGGTTCAGATCAATGGTCAATATTTAAGTATATGGCCCAGTGTTGACCGAGATCAGAAGATCAGACCATGGCCCAGTGTTGGCCGAAATTAGAAGGTCAGAACGTGTGATCCAGCATTGGCCGAGATCAGAGGATCATAGCAGATCAGTTTGCAAGTCCAGTATTGGCCGAGATCAGAAGATCAAAAAGTGTGGTCCAGGGTTGGCCGAAATTAGAGGATCACAGCAGATCCCTCAGTATGGTCCAGATGTGGACGAGAGCAGAAGATCAAAGTGTTCAGATTTAATCATGACGATAATCGGTGGAGATTTGATTAAATTTGATGAAAGTATTAAAAAGGATTTGATACAAAAATAAATTGAAGTTTTGTGGAATTCAGAAGCTATTGGCGGGAAGAAAGATTTGTTCCAGAATTAATTAAAGTTAGAATTGGTCAAAGTTATTTTTGAAAGGCAATCTGGAGCAGAAAAAGATATGTTTTTTATTTAAAGTGAAACCCGATTGGACAAGTTATTTTTGAAAGACAATCCAGCAAGATACAACTCAAATTTAAGCTTGGAAGAGACCCTAATTAACATGTATAAAAGGAGGCTCAAGACTGAAGACTCAACATCGAAAATCACAAAAGAGTCACACACTTCCAAAAGAAAACACTCGAGTTTTCAGTGAGGTTAATTGTGAGTTCCAGCTTTCCAGAAGCAAGCACTCGTGTTATTTTCTTTCCCTTGTGTTAGATCTAAGTTGTTGAAGTAGAGTCTATAATCTGAGGGAGTCAGAAGGGGTAGCAGATTACTTGACAATTAGATTCAAGGTAGAAACAACCAAGTTAAGTAAGAAGAGAATTTTGGATACTCATCAGAATCAGAAGCTGTTACAGATCTTCCAGAACCAGAAGTTGATGCAGACCAACCAATGTTGATGAAGCTATGGCAGAGGAAGGTTAGATACTTGCAATGCAGGAAGAGCTGAATGAATTCCAAAGGAATGATGTTTGGGATCTGGTATCCAGACCAAACAAAAATATTATTGGAACCATGTGGGTGTTCAGGAATAAACTCAATGAAAAAGGTGAAGTGGTAAGGAACAAAGCCAGACTAGTAGCTCAAGGATACAGTCAACAGGAAGGTATCGATTACACTAAGATGTTTGCTCTAGTGGCTAGGTTAGAAGCAATTAGAATTCTTTTATCATTTACTGCTAATCATGATATAATTATGTATCAAATGGATGTTAAAAGTGCATTCTTAAATGGCTATATAAGTGAGGAAGTCTATGTCAAACAGCCCCCTGGATTTGAAAATTCTGATTTTCCAAACCATGTTTTTAAACTTAAAAAATCTTTATATGATTTAAAACAAGCACCAAGGGCATGGTATGACAGACTTAGTAACTTTTTGCTTAAGAATGGATTTGATAGAGGCCAGATTGATAATACTCTATTTAAGAAATCCATTAAAAATGATATTTTGATTATTCAAGTTTATGTTGATGATATCGTCTTTGGATCCACTAATGGCACTTTGTGCAAAGAGTTTTCTGACCTAATGCAGAAAGAGTTCCAAATGAGCATGATGGGAGAACTTAAGTTCTTCCTGGGAATTCAGATTCACCAAGGTAAATCAGGTATACTCATTCACCAATCTAAATACACTAAAGAACTTCTTAAAAAGTTCAAAATGAGTGAATGTAAGCCTATGGCCACCCCCATGCACCCAACCTGCTCACTTGAGAAAGATGAAACCAGCCAAAAGGTAGACCAGAAAAACATACAGAGGTATGATTGGATCCCTTCTTTATTTAACTGCTTCTAGACCTGACATTTTGTTTAGTGTTTGTGTTTGTGCCTGTTTTCAAGCTGACCATAGGGAATCCCATTTAACTGCTGTCAAACGAATTCTGAGATACCTTAAAGGAACCACCAACCTTACCCTGTTATACAAGAAAACCCCCACCTACAAACTCAAAGGTTTTTGTGATTCAGACTATGCTGGAGACAAGTTGGAAAGGAAAAGTGCAAGTGGCAACTGCACTTTCTTAGGTGATAATTTGATCTCTTGGTCAAGCAAAAGACAAAGCACCATTGCTATGTCAACTGCCGAAGCTGAGTATATATCAGCAGCAGGATGCAGCTCACATTTAATATGGATGAAACATCAACTTGAAGATTACAACATCTTCGAAATCAATATCCCTTTGTTCTGTGATAACACTTCAACCATAAACCTAACCAAGAACCCTATCTTACACTCTAGAGCCAAACACATTGAAATAAAACACCATTTCATCAGGGAACATGTTCAAAAAGGGACTTTAAGCATCCAGTTTGTGGACACTGATCATCAATGGGCTGATATCTTCACAAAAGCATTACCTGAAGATAGGTTCGAGTTCATCAAGAAGCATCTCAACATTATATCCATATCTGACTAGCTCAAGTAGTCTTCTTAGGAGTTTTTAATTTTCTTGTAATTTTACTTTATGTCTTTTATTTTTTGTTGTTAATTTCTATACTTTGTAAAGAAAAAACAAAAATACAAAAATAGTAGGACCTCTTTTTGGCTGATGACAAAAAGGGGGAGAGAGAAAGAGAAAAAGGAGAAATACGTAGAAAATGAGAGATAAAAAGAAAGGAGGAGCGAAAAGGAAAGAGATGAAAAGAGAAGGAGTTGAAAAGGAGAAGAAACAGGGAGAAAGAAAAATAAAGAGAGAAAAAGAAAGAGATGAAAAAAGAAGGAGTTGAAAAGGAGAAGAAACAGGGAGAGAGAAAAATAAAGAGGGAAAAAGAAACAGATGAATAGAGAAGGAGTTGAAAAGGAGAGGAGAAGAGAAGAAAAGAAAGAGTGATCAAGAAGGAGTTGAAAAGGAGAAGAAAAAGTCAGTATCAGACTTAGGGGGAGAGATTGTTTTGACGAGGAGTATTTCAAGTACTTCGAGTCATTAGCTAGCAAAATAAGTTAAGGTTTTGTCATCATCAAAAAGGGGGAGATTGTTGGAACCAAGTTGGTTCTAAGTACTTAGGATTTTGATGTTTACAAAAGCACTCCATGTAATCTTATTTTGTACGTTGAATTACTATATTAAAATGCCACCAGAAGATGAAGTTATCATAGGATACACCTCCAGACGTCACTAGATAATGCATCCTGAAATTACCAGAGGATACACCAGGATGTCAAACACCACCAGAGGATATCTTTACTGGCCCAGATCAAAAGAAAGCAAAGTCCATAAGGAGACCTGGACCAGACCAGAAGGAAGCCTGCCAGAGGGAGACTTGTTCCAGACCAGAAGATATCATAAGTCAGACTTAGTCCAGAAGTTATTATGACCAGAAGATAACCTGGCAGTGAAATGATAAACAGTCCAGACTTGATCCAGACTTAATCGGAGGATAAATTAATGGGTCCAGAACAAGAGATTTAATCCAGATTTGACCCAAACCAGAAGATAGCATGGTTTAGAGTATGAAACTCAGTAAAGATCAGAAGAAATGATGTCCAAATTCAATCCAAACCTGATCCAGATCAAGAGGTAAATGTTCAAAATAAAATATCCTTTGTCCAGATTTTATTTCAGTTCAATACAGACCCAATTCAGAATTGGTTCAGATCAGAGGGAAAAGGTTCAGATCAATGGTCAATATTTAAGTATATGGTCCAGTGTTGGCCGAGATCAGAAGATCAGACCATGGCCCAGTGTTGGCCGAAATCAGAAGGTCAGAACGTGTGGTTCAACATTGGCCGAGATCAGAGGATCACAGTAGATCAGTTTGCAAGTCCAGCATTTGCCGAGATCAGAAGATCAGAAAGTGTGGTCTAGGGTTGGCCGAAATCAGAGGATCACAGCAGATCCCTCAGTATGGTCCAGATATGGACGAGAGCAGAAGATCAAAGTGTTCAGATTTAATCATGATGATAATCGGTGGAAATTTGATTAAATTTGATCAAAGTATTAAAAAGGATTTGATACAAAAATAAATTGAAGTCTTGTGGAATTCAGAAGCTATTGGTGGGAAGAAAGATTTGTTCTAGAATTAATTACAAGTCAGAATTGGTCAAAGTTATTTTTGAAAGGCAATCTGGAGCAGAAAAAGAAATGTTTTTTATTGAAAGTGAAACCCGATTGGACAAGTTATTTTTGCAAGACAATCTAGCAAGATACAGCTCAAATTTAAGCTTGGAAGAGACCCTAATTCACATCTATAAAAGGAGGCTCAAGACTGAAGACTCAGCATCGAAAATCACAAAAGAGTCATACACTTCCAAAAGCAAACACTCGAGTTTTTAGTGAGGTTAATTGTGAGTTCCAGCTTTCCAGAAGCAAGCATTCGTGTTATTTTCTTTCCCTTGTGTTAGATGTAAGTAGTTGAAGTAGAGTCTACAATCTGAGGGAGTGAGAAGGGGTAGTAGATTACTTGACAATTAGATTCAAGGCGTTGTAATTGCTTCTACAATCTAGGGTTGTCAGATTGGTAGGAGAAGACTTGACTTAAGAAGTCAAGGTGTTGTGTTCCTCAAAAGTCTAGGATTGTTAGACTGTTTGAGAAGACTGACTTGGAGGGTCAGTGGTATTGTTGTAATTCAAGGTTTGAATTAGTGAAATCCTTCAAGGTGAAGGGACTGGACGTAGCCTTGTTAACGGTGAACAAGTATAAAATTCTGTGTTTTTATTTTTACTTTATATCCGCTGCTAACTCTGTTTTATTCATACTTCAAGTTTTGTTTTAAAACTGTGAAAACAGAAAAAGTATTCAAGTTAGTCAAACACAATTCAACCCCCCATTCTCGTGTTTGCACCTTCAAGTACTTCATATTAGAATGGTACCAAATGATGAAGAAGTATAGAGTATAGGACATGTATAACATTTCATCCTTGTAACTATTTTATGTTGATTAATTTTGATTAAACTTGATATAATGTTCTTGAGTGTCTCTCATGATTGTATTGATTTGACTATTTGCGTATTCTCCTCGTTTATCTTATATTGTTACATAATTTTGCAACTCACCCTTTCGTTGTTTGTGTTTGGCGTTTACGATGGACGCAGACGAGCTGCAAGCTGCAATGGATGACTAGTATCCTCAGAGTGACAGAAGTCATCTTGTCTTGAAAACTCTTGTTATATGCATTGTGCTAACGTAAATCTTGAACGTATTTTATTTTGAGAATTCCTGCTCTGATAGTGACACTCGGTTTGGGACTATATTTGCAATTATTACTAAATTTAATTATGTGTACTTCCATGGGATTTTATTGTCTAATATTATGATTTCAAGTTGTTATGTATGATGGAAATTTTTTGGATTAATGTGATATGTTAAATGATTATGTGATACTCTTTACCTCAAAAAAATGTGTTTGAGAGTTTATATATTTTGTTGAAGAATTTCATTTTTTGAAAAATAATAAGGAAAAAAAAGTTAATATTAATTTGGGGTTTAGGGTGTCACAAAGAAGGCTCTGCAAGAGGATGAAGAATTAGAGGATGATGATTCATATGATCTAAAGTACCAGAATAAAGAAAGAGGTATTGACAAGAAAAAATTCATACGCTTCAAGTGCAAGGAACCAAGACACTTCAAAGCAGATTGTCCAAAACTTGAGGGAAGAAGTCAAAAGAAAGAATCCAATACCAAAAAGAAAGGTTTGTTTACGTGGGATGATTCTAATGAATCCTCTAATGATGAAAAGCTTTCAAACATGGCTCTGATAGTTAATATACAGCTTAGTTGTGTTCATACTATGATGTAGAAGTCAAGGTATTTCTAATCTATCTCGTAGTGAGCTTATAACTACTTTAAATGAGTTTTTAAATAACAATCATTTTGTGTCTTCAAAACTGAAAAATATTACTTTCTTGGAAAAGATTTTGAAAAACGTAAGAGAGAGAGAAAATGATTGTGATTGAAAACATTTCAAAACCCTTAGAGGATAATATTTGTAACGCAGTCAAATACGAATTACCTTTTCAAAAGTTTCTTGCAAATGGCATAGATAGAAGTAAGCAAGCTTCAATGATCTATGGTGTTAGCAAAAATGGAAAATAATAAATCAAGTTTGAAGAACAAGCAAAAAATACTATTTCTCCTAAGGTTGTATATGTTATATGTTCCAAGAAAGGACACAACAAAGTATCTTGTCCAACGCTAAAACATGGAAAGACAACAAACTTTTAAAAACTAACAAACAACGACCCGAATTTGGGTACGTAAAGATAAAATAGTTCCTCTTGTAGATGTCCTTACCATCAGAGTCAAAACACATGACGGGAGAATGGTATAAGTTCTAAGAGTTGACTTTGAAGGTCTGAGGAACAATTGGATTCGGAGGAAACTAAACGGGAAAAATAATTGGTCATGGAACAATTGGTAAAGGTTCTTCTTCTATTACAAATGTTTTGTTTGTTAAAGTGACAATGGTTATGATATTGTCTTTAATCAAAAATCTTGTAAGGTAATCAGTCAAATTGATGGGTCTATTCCTTTTACTCGTCAAAGGTTAAATCATCTTTACAAAATAAGTCTTTTTAACTTAGAAAAACAAGAGGTTAAATGTCTTGTATTTTTGAACGAGGAACATTTTATTTGGCACAAGAGATTAGGTTTTGCAAATTTGAGCTTATTTTCAAAATTAAACAAACTTAACTTTGTTAAAGGATTGCCCAATCTCAAATAAAAATTAGAGGTTCCTTGTGAGGCTTCCAAAAAAGGGAAACAACGTAAAACACCTTTTCTTCTAAAAACATTGTTTAAACAACCACACATGGTGAGCTTTTACATGTAGAAGTATGGACTTGTCATTGTTGATGATTATACCATATGGATATGGGTTAAATTCCTTAGATATGAGGATGACTCACATAAGGTATTCACTTCCTTCTATAAACAAGTGTAGAATGAGAAACGTCTTTCAATCGCAACAACTCGTAGTGATCATGGTTCTGAATTTGACAACAATCTTTTTGAAAACATAAGTAAAGAGAACAAAATTTTACACAGTTTTTCCTCTCCTAGAACACCTAGGCAAAATGGTGTTGTAGAAAGTAAAATTGATCTCTTTAAGAAATGACACATACTATGATAAATGAGATGGATGTTGCATAGAAGTTCATGGCAGAAGCAATGAATAATGCATGTTATATTCAGAACAAAGTCCTTATTAAACCTATTCTAAATAAGACTCTTTATGAACTATGGAAAGCAATAAAACCCAACATTTCTTATTTTCATCACTTTAGAGGTACATGCTATATTCTGAACACCAATGTGAAGTAGCAAAATTGATTTACAAGGAAGAGGGGTTTGAATTGTAAATCTCCCTTTTTAAAATTTCCAGTCCTCACTATTGTGAGATTTTCCACTAAGTGTTTAAAACAAGAACCTTCTTGGTTTTACAGCACCTAGCCTAGATCAACCTTGATCTTTGTTACAGAACTTAATCTAATTCCACCCAGAAAGAGATTAATCAAATCACCTACCAACCTTGATAGGATTTCTTACAATCTACCCCAAACTATACTTAACTCTTATAGTTTGAGTTTTACAATAATGATGAGATTGTTTTGTTAGAATCTGAGATGTCTCAACTCTTGTTTGAGATTCAATTCTTTACAAAGAATTCAGTACAAATGTATCAGAGTAAATAGAAACTTAATCAAACTGATTCTTGTAAGTGATGAGAGAATTTCAAGTATGTAAATATGAATGATTTTGAGAGATTTGTTAGCACTTGAACTTCTGCCTTTTCCTTGAGATGTGGCTTTCCCTTTATAGGCTTGAGAGCATTAAATGGAGGTCAATAGAGCTGTTGGTAGTGCCCTTGTCAGGCTTGACCAGAGGCAATATTTCTGAATAAAAATAATCCAACTTTTGACTATTTTTATTTTCTGTTTTGACTGGGCTGTATGTTGCGTTTTAGATAAGATTTTCTTGGGTAATTAATGATCATTTAATGCTTTAGATAAGTGATAATCTTACTGGCTTGAACTGGAGCTTTTGATCAATTAAAACATATCGAAAACGATCATGAATACATGATGTAGGAAGCTTGTACTGAAGCTGCTAAAACTGACTGGAGACTGATAATCAATCTGGACATTTTTTCTAGACATACTGGAAACTGTCTTGACTTCAAGATTGTTCAACTATCTTGACAGTCATTTCAAGAACTATTTGGACAGGCTTGTTTGAGAGTCTTTTTCTTTTGCAATTCGAATGTCCTCTTTGATTTGAATAGATCCTATGTGTTCCCTACCATGTAGTGATCATATCCTTGTAACTTCCAGAGGCAATAACTTCAATTAAGTGATGGAGAATGATTGGTCTTTATGCTGTCACGGCCTGGAGAACATTCTCCGTTTTCCGGAATATGTCAAGAATGTTCTCTGCCTTTGTTTATGCTGATTTCTTTGATTAATTTGAAACCTATCTTTGAATTAATACACTCAAAAGCACATGTTAAATTAACAATACATTTAGAATCATAATTAACGATCTTTAATTAACCTTTGTTTATTTTAATCAAAACTTTAAAAATGAGAGTTTGTCTTAACAATCTCCCCCTTTTTGATGATGACAAACATGTTAATTCAGATTTTAATTTTGATTCTAATTTTGAAAGAGCTTGAAAGCTCCCCCTCAATTTGTGCAGTGATTTAATTTTGACAGAAGATAAATCATGTAAATTCAAGAGCAAATAGATTCATAATAAATATTTTTCATTAGATGACATCAATTGATAATTACATAATCAGATTAAGTTAGAAGATCCATATACAAAAAAGACTTCTATCTTATTACAAAAAACTTTAAACTTAATCTAAAATCTTCAAATTAATTCTCCCCCTTTGTCACAACAAAAAGGAAGGAGAAAAAGATCCTAGGATGCCAAAGATGGTGAAGATCCTTCTGAAGAAGTGGACATGACAGGATCAGCAACAGCTTGAGGAGAACGAGAAGGATGAACAGGAGGAGGAACAAGTCCAAGTTTTGGAGCAAGTTGTTCTTTCATCCAGGTGTGTAGGAGGGTGGACTCTAAATCTTGCTGAGACTGGCGTGCCATAATGGTTTGTGTTGGAACCAAGTTGGTTCTATATTTAGAATTTTGATGTTAACAAAAGTATTTTATGTAAATAGTATTTTGACTTAGAAGAACAAATCAGAAGCTGTGCAAAATCAGAGGATGACACCACCAGAAGATACATCCAGAGGAAGCAACCAGAAGATAGAAATGTCACCACAAGATAGAAATGTCACCAGAAGGTTCGGCCAGAGGATCCATCCAGAAGACACCAGAGGATACACCTCCAGAAGATATCAGAGGATGTCATCAAAGGTCAAATAATATTATCAGAGGATATCTTTCTTGGCCCAAATCAAAAGGAAGCAGAGTCCAAAAGGAGATCTGGTCCAGACCAGAAGGAAGCTTGTCAGAGGGAGACTTGGTCCAGACCAGAAGGAATCATAAGTCAGACTTGGTCCAGACTTAATCCTCACCAGAAGATAGCTTGGTAGTGATTATAAGAATCAGTCCAGACTTAATCCAGACTTGGTCCAAAGCAAAAGATAACTGGTCCAGAACAAATGACTTGGTCCAGACCAGAAGATAGCATGGTCTAGAACATCAAACTCAGTCAAGATCAGAAGAAATGATTGTCCAGATTTAATCCAGACTTGATCCAGATAAGAAGATAAATGTCTAGATTAAAAGATCAATGGTCCAGATTAAAATATCATAAGTCCATATTTAATTCAGATTCAATCCAGACTCAGTCTAGACTTGGTCTAGATCAGAGGGAAAAAGTTCAGATCAATGGTCTAGATTTAAGTATCATGGCCCAGTGTTGGCCGAGATCAGAAGATCAGATCATATGGCCTAGTGTTGGCCGAGCTCAAAAGATCATATCATATGGTCCAATGTTGGCCGAGATCAGAAGATCAGATCATATGGTCCAGTGTTGGCCGAGATAAGAGGATCACAGAATTGGGGCAAATGAGATTACATAGTCCAGAGTTGGTCGAGATCAGAAGATCATACAGTCCAGAATTTAAATCGTGATGCAAATCAGTAAGGAGTTGATTAAAATTCGAAGAAGACTTGAATAAAATTTGATCAAAGTATTAAGACGATTTGATTCAAAAATTCATTGAAGACTTGAAGAAATTCGAATGCAATCTGAAGCTTAAAAATATATGTTTTGAAATTAAAAGAAACAAGATTGGTCAACAGAAATTTAAAATGCAATCTGAAGCTAAAAAGATACAATTTTTATTTAAAGTGAAACCCAATTGGCCAAGTTATTTTTGCAAGAGAATCTGGACAGATACAGCTCGAATTTGATCATGGAAGAAACCCTAATTTTCATCTATAAAAGGAGGCTCAAGGCAGAAGACTTAGTATCAAAAATCAGTAAAAGAGTCATAAACTTCCAGAGGCAAACACTCGAGTTTTCAGTGAGGTTAATTAAGAGTATCAGCTTTCCATAAGCAAGTACTCTTGTTTTTCGTTCCCTTGTGTCAGATCTATATTGTTGAAGTAGAGTCTACAATCTGAAGAGTCAGAAGAAGTAGCAGGTGACTTAGCAATTAGACTCAAGGTGTTGACATCCCTTCTGCAATCTGGGGTTGTCAGATTGGTAGGAGAAGACTTGACTTGTGAAGTCAAGGTGCTGTGTTCCTCAAAATTCTAGGATTGTTAGACTGTTTAGGAAGACTGACTTGAAGGGTCAGTAGTGCTGTTGTAATTCAAAGGTTTTGAATTAATGGAAAAATCCTTCAAGGTGAAGGGACTGGATGTAGCCTAGTTAATGGTGAACCATGATAAATCTTGTGTTGACTATTTTACTTTATCCACTGCTAACTCTGCTTGTTTATATATCTGATTTTAAATAATCATCAAAAACAGAAAAATAATTCAAGTAGTACAAACACAATTCAACCCCCGCTTCTCGTGTTTGCACCTTCAATTGGTATCAGAGCTCGGTCTCAAGGCTGAGCACTTAACACTGTTTGAGCAAAGGTCCAAGGGTGTTCAACATGCCAAAATCCAAAGAAGAATTTGGAGGCAACGTCAAAAGGCCACCACTGTTTGATGGAGATCACTTTGCATACTGGAAGGACAGAATGAGAAGCTTCTTCATCTCCAAAGATCCTGATCTCTGGACCTTGGTAGTCAAAGGCTACACTGCACCCACTACACCAGGAGATGAAACTGGTCAAGAACTGGATGTAGAAGATATGAATCCCAACCAGAAGAAGTTATACAAGCTGCATCACAAGTCCAGAACCATCATGATTAATGCTATCACATTTAAAGAATTTGATATATGCACCAACAAGGAAACATAAAAAAGCATCTATGACAGTATGGTTCTAACCTATGAAGGAAGTCAACAGGTTCAAAAGGCAAAGGCAAACATGCTGGTCAAACAGTATGAGATGTTCAAGATGGAAGAGGATGAAGACATTGAAGCAATGTTCTGCAGATTTCAGACTCTAGTATCAGGTTTAAAAGTATTAAAGAAAAGCTACACCACTATAGATCATGTAAAGAAGATCCTCAGAAGCTTACCAGCCAAATGGAGACCAAAGGTTACTGCAGTACAGGAAGTCAGAGATCTGAATACCTTGAGGCTTGAAGATCTGATCAGCTCCCTCATGTCTCATGAAATAGAGCTGAATGCAGATGAACCAAAGAAGAAGAAGACCTTAGCCCTTAAGTCAAAACAGAAGAAAGCTGCAAAGGTTGTATCAGAATCAGAGGATAGTGATTGTGAAGATGATGTTCTTGCTTACATAACCAAGCAGATTGCAAAGATGTGGCAAAACAGAAAGAAGAAAGCTCCCAAGAAAAATAGCAAATACTCTAACAGAGGAAAAGAAGAAGATGACAAGAAAAGCATCATCTGCTATGGATGCAATGAATTTGAACATATCAAGTAAGAATGTCCAAACATGGAGAAAGGAAAGCATCACAAGAAAGGTTCCAAATTCAAGAAGAGGGTCTGATGGCAGCATGGGATGCATCTGACTCAAAAGAGGAATCATATGATGATGAAGAGGCAGAAATAGCTACGATGGCTCACATCAAGTTTGCCTCTGGACTCCATAAAGGTACTAGCTCTGGAAGAAAAGCATAAGGTAAGAAGAATAGACAAATCATTCATTCCAGCAAGACTGGAGGCACATCAGAAGAAGCAGTATTGGCTTTGATGGCACATACCAACTCAAGTTCTAGCACAGACTCTGAAACTGATTCAGAAGATGAAAACAAAAAGGTATTCTATGATCTTACTAAATCTGAATTAATTACTGCTCTTAAAGACTTTCTAAATGCCAACAACAAGATGTCTTTAAAACTGAAAACTCTTAAGGAAGAAAAGAAAATTCTAACCAAAGAAGTACAAATTTTAAAGAATCAGAATGCTGAGTTTGCAACTGAAAATACTATTTTTAAAACTGAAGTTGCCAGACTCAATTCTGAAAATCTAACTCTCAAAAGTAATATTTGCTCTACTTCCAATACCGTTTGTGAATCTGATATGCAAGAACAAGCTTTGCAAAACTTTATTGCAAATGGTATGGAAAGAAGTAAGTATGCTTCCATGATTTGTGGAATCAGTAACAATGGTAAGAGAAGAATAGGTTTTACTGAATCTATTGCTGAAATTAAAACTGCTCATTCTAATATTTTGTGTATTATTTGTGCTAAAAAGGGTCATTCTAAATTGTCTTGTCCTATGATAAAATCTGGGAAATACAAGAGACATGTTAAGTCTAACAAACCAGGACCCAACCAGTTTTGGGTACCAAAGAACAAAATTGTTTATGTTGCAGATATGCTAAGCAACCAGAAGGAAACACCAATCATGGTGCCTGGTCAATGGATGCTGGCAATGCACAAATAGAAAAAGGTGTATGTTCCAGTTTCCACCAGACAGAAGCAAAATGAGTCTGATGAAAGAAGGTCTAGTCAGTACAATTCACACAGAATCAGAACTAGAACAAGAACCCTAACCAGAACTAGTATTTGTATCAGTATCAGAATCAGAGGTTCAGCCACAAACAGCAGAATCACACACATCAGCTTCAGTATTACTGGAAGAAGCAAAATTACCAAAATCACCATAAGTTCCAGAATCACCAGAGGAACATGATATATCAGCAGAAAGAGAAGAATATGAATCAGGAGAGTTCTTCAAACATTCCAGTGAAATTCATCAAGACTACAAACCTGGAAGAGAATTCAAATCCCTTCATCCAAACCATTTAATCACAGAACATACAGATTTGGAATTTGAAAATCAGAAGCAAGAGGATTTTCATAGTAAAACTGACACTGTTGACATAGAGTTTCTCAAAGATTTAAAGGAACCAGGTGATTCACACGAATTGAACACTTCAGTAGAAACAACATTCCAGTGGTTTCAAAATAAGCAGAAACCACCAGAAGCATAACTAAGGGTTTGGCTGTATTGAGTTCATTTTTAAATTATTTGATTTGTATTATGTTATATGACAAATAGCTTGACATGAAAAGTCAAAGCAAGATGAAGCTGATACGGGTTTACTAGAACCAGAAGCTGATTTACCAGAACCAGAAGCTGATTTACTAGAACCAGAAGCTGATGCAGGCAAAAGGAATTGAAAAAGCAGAAGCTACATGGAAGAATACGACAAATCTTCAGAGGATAAATCTGAAGATGAGTCAGAAGAAGGACATAGATGGAGTCTACCAATGCAAGAAGAGCTGAATGAGTTTGAAAGGAATGATGCATGGGATCTGGTGTCAAGACCACACAAAAATATCATTGGAACCAAGTGGGTGTTCAGGAACAAACTCAATGAAAATGGTGAAGTAGTCAGGAATAAAGCTAGGCTTATGGCACAAGGATACAGTCAGCAAGAAGGCATTGTTTACACTGAGACTCTTGCTCGAGTGGCCAGGTTAGAAGCAATTTGTATGCTACTCTCTTTTGCTGCAAATCATGATATTTCTTTATATCAAATGGATGTCAAAAGTGCTTTCTTAAATGGTTATATAAGTGAGGAAGTCTATGTCAAACAACCCCCAGGTTTTGAAAGTTCTGATTTTCCAAACAATGTTTTTAAACTTAAAAAAATCTTTATATGGTTTAAAACAAGCACCTAGGGCATGGTATGACAGACTTAGCAATTTCTTACTTAAAAATCAGTTTGATAGAGGCCAAATAGATAACACTTTGTTTAGAAAATCCATTAAAGATGATATTCTGATCATTCAAGATTATGTTGATGATATTATCTTTGGATCCACTAATGGCACTCTCTGCCAACAATTTTTTGATTTGATGCAGCAAGAGTTTCAGATGAGCACGATGGGAGAACTTAAGTTCTTCCTAGGAATTCAGATTCAGCAAGGCAAAATAGGTATACTCATTCACCAATCTAAGTACACTAAAGAACTTCTCAAAAAGTTCAAGATGAGTGATTGTAAGCCTATGGCCACCACCATGCACCCCAGCTGCTCACTTGAAAAAGATGAATCCGGCCAAAAGGTAGACCAAGAAACATACAGAGGTATGATTGGATCCCTTATTTACCTAACTGCTTCTAGACCTAACATTTTGTTTAGTGTTTGTGTATGTGCTCGTTTTCAAGCTGACCCTAGGGAATCCCACTTAACTGCTGTCAAAAGAATCCTTAGATACCTTAAAGGAACCACACATCTTACTTTGCTCTACAAGAAAACCCCATCTTACAAACTAAATGGTTTTTGTGATTCTGATTATGCTTGAGACAAATTAGAGAGAAAAAGCACAAGTGGCAACTGTACGTTTCTAGGTGATAATCTGATTTCTTAGTCAAGCAAGAGACAAAGCACCATTGCCATATCAACAGTAGAAGCTGAATACATATCAACAGCAGGATGTAGTTCTCAGTTAATCTGGATGAAACATCAGTTGGAAGACTACAACGTCTTTGAAATCAACATCCCTTTATACTGTGACAATACTTCAGCCATCAACCTAACAAAAACGCTATCCTTCATTCTAGAGCCAAACACATAGAAATCAAACACCACTTCATAAGAGATTATGTTCATAAAGGAACACTCAACATTCAGTTTGTAGACACAAATCATCAATAGGCTGATATCTTCACCAAACCATTGCCTGAAGATCGATTTGAGTTCATCAAGAAGCATCTCAACATAATCTCCATCTGACTAGATCAAGTAGTCTTTTTTAAATTTTTTGTCTTTTATTATTTGTTATTTGTTTTTTTTACTCTGTGAAAAGAAAAAAAGGTCAGAAGATATCTTTCTTCCTTCAATCCTTTTTATCTGATGACAAAAGGGGAGACGATGTATTTGATAGAGAATCTGGGGCATTAGACTTAGGGGGAGAAAAAGTCAAAATAAAGCATAGTTCTAGGGGGAGTCAAAGTCAAAAGAAAAAAAAATAGTTATAAAAAATACAAGGTCTTGTAATCATAAAAAAGGAGGAGATTGTTGGAACCATGTTGGTTCTATACTTAGTATTTTGATGTTAACAAAAGTATTTTATGTAAATAGTATTTTGACTTAGAAGAACAAATCAGAAGCTGTGCAAAATCAGAGGATGACAGCACCAGAAGATACATCCAGAGGAAGCAACCAGAAGATATAAATGTCACCAGAAGGTTCGGCCAGAGAATGCATCCAGAGGGTACCAGAGGATGCATCCAGATGACACAAGAGGATACACCTCTAGAGGATAATAGAGGATGTCCTCAAAAGTCAAATAACATCATCAGAGGATATCTTTCTTGGCCCAGATCAGAAGGAAGCAAAGTCCAGAAAGAGACTTGGTCCATACCAAAAGTAATCTTCTAGTGGTATTTAATGTAATAATTCAAGGTACAAAATAAGATTACATGGAGTGCTTTTGTAAACATAAAAATCATAAGTACTTAGAACCAACTTGGTTCCAACAATCTCCACCTTTTTTATGATGACAAAACCTTAACTTATTTTGCAAGCTTGTAACTCGAAGTACCTGAAATACTCCCCCTCAGCCAATCTCTCCCCATAAGTCTGATACTGAATTTTTCTTCTCTTTTTCAACTCCTTCTTGAATCACTCTTTCTTTTCTTCTCTTCTCCTCTCCTTTTCAACTCCTTCTCTTTTCATCTCTTTCTGATTTATTTTTCTCTCTCCCTGTTTCTTCTCCTTTTCAACTCCATCTCTTTTCACTCTTTCTTTTTCTCTCTCCCTGATTCTTCTCCTTTTCAACTCCTTCTTTTTTCATCTCTTTCTTTTTCGCTCCTTCTTTCTTTTTCTCTCATTTTCTACTTATCTCTCCTTTTTCTCTCTCTCCCCCTTTTTGTCATCAGCCAAAAAGAGGTCCTACTTTTTTTGTATTTTTTTTTACAAAGTACAGAAATTTAAAACAAAAAATGAAAGACATAAAATTAAAATTACAAGAAATTTAAAAACTCCTAAGAAGACTACTTGAGCTAGTTAGATATGGAGATGTTTCTTGATGAACTCGAACCTGTCTTCAGGTAATGCTTTGGTGATGATGTCAGCCCATTGATGATCTGTGTCCACAAAATGGATGCTTAAAGTCCATTTTTGAACATGGTCCCTAATGAAATGGTGTTTTATTTCAATGTGTTTGGCTCTAGAGTGTAAGATAGGGTTCTTGGTTAGGTTTATGGCTGAAGTGTTATCACAGAACAAAGGATATTGGTTTCAAAGATGTTGTAATCTTCAAGTTGGTGTTTCATCTAGAGTAACTGTGAGCTGCATCCTGCTGCTTATATATACTCAGCTTCAGCTGTTGATAAGGCAATGGTGCTTTGTCTTTTGCTTGACCAAGAGATCAAATTATCACCTAAGAAAGTGCAGTTGCCACTTGTACTTTTCCTTTCCAGCTTGTCTCCAGCATAGTCGGAATCACAAAAACCTCTTAGTTTGTAGGTGGGGGTTTTCTTGTATAACAAAGTAAGGTTGGTGGTTTCTTTAAGGTATATCAAAATTCGTTTGACAGCAGTTAAATGGGATTCCTTAGGGTCAGCTTGAAAACGACCACAAACGCAAACACTAAACAAGATGTCAAGTCTAGAAGCAGTTAAATAAAGAAGGGATCCAATCATACCTTTGTATGTTTTCTGGTCTACCTTTTGGCTGGTTTCATCTTTCCCAAGTGAGCATGTTGGGTGCATGGGGGTGGCCATAGGCTTACATTCACTCATTTTGAACTTTTTAAGAAGTTCTTTAGTATATTTAAATTGGTGAATGAGTATACCTAATTTACCTTGGTGAATCTGAATCCCAGGAAGAACTTAAGTTCTCCCATCATGCTCATTTGGAACTCTTTCTGCATTAGGTCAGAAAACTCCTTGCACAAAGTGCCATTAGTAGATCCAAAGATGATATCATCAACATAAACTTGAATAATTAAAATATCATTCTTAATGGATTTCCTAAATAGAGTATTATTAATCTGGCCTCTATCAAATTCATTCTTAAGCAGAAAGTTACTAAGTCTGTCGTACCATGCCCTTGGTGCTTGTTTTAAACCATATAAAGATTTCTTAAGTTTAAAAACATGGTTTCGAAAATCAGAATTTTCAAATCCAGGGGGCTGTTTGACATAGACTTCCTCACTTATATAGCCATTTAAGAATGCACTTTTAACATGCATTTGGTATAGAACTATATCATTATTAGCAACAAATGATAAGAGAATTCTAATTGCTTCTAACCTTGCAACTGGAGCAAATGTCTCAGTGTAATCGATACCTTCTTGTTGACTGTATCCTTGAGCTACAAGTCTGGCTTTGTTCCTTACCACTTCACCTTTTTATTGAGTTTATTCTTGAACACCCACTTGGTTCCAATAATGTTTTTGTTTGGTCTGGATACCAAATCCCAAATATCATTCCTTTGAAATTCATTCAGCTTTTCTTGCATTGCAATTTTCCAACCTTCTACTTCAGAATTGAAGATTTGTCGTATACTTGCTTGAAGCTTCTGCTTTTTCAAGTTCTTTTGCCTTTAACAGCTTCTGATTATGATAAATCAACTTCTGGTTCTGGTAAATATGTAACAGCTTCCGATTCTGATAAATTAGCTTCTGGTTCTGGTAAATCTCTAACAGCTTCTGATTCGGATAAACATGCAGATTTCTCTTTTGACTTATCTTGTTGTTTCTGACTTGATCAGATTTATCTTTTGAAGATTTGTCAACTGTTACTGACTTGCTTGTATCCTCTACCTTTCAGGTACTTCTGTTTCTTCTGCTTCTGCTTTTGCTCCCTTTGGTTCTGGTGAACCTGCAGTATCTTTATCTTGCTTTGATTTGTCAAGATCAAGCAGTTTGTCATATAACATATATAAATCAGTTAATTTAAAAATGAACTCAATACAGCCAAACCATTAAATCTGCTTCTGGTGGTTTCTGCTTGTTTTTGAAACAACTAGAATGATGTTTCTGCTGAAGTGTTCAATTCGTGTGAATCATCTGGTTCCTCTGACAGTTTGAAAACCTGCAGAATACTTATCTAGCTTTGATTTTTTTAAGATCAAGCTTCTTGTTATCACAGTAAACATAAACATCAAACAATAATAGTATTTACAGCAAGATGTAACCTCTATGTCAACAGTTTCAGTTTTACTCTAAAAATCCTATTGCTTCTGATTTTCAGATTTCAAATCTATATGTTCTAGGATTACATGTTTTGAATTAAGGGATTTGAATTCCCTTCAAGGTTTGTAGTCTTGATGAATTTCACTGGAGTGTTTGAAAAACTCTACTGATTCTGCTTCTTCTCTTTCTGCTTTGGCTGATACACCATATTCCTCTGGTGATTCTGGAACTTATGGTGATTCTGGTAATTATACTGGTTCTGGTTCGGGTTCTGGTACTTATTTAGATTCTGGTTCCAGTGTTGATTCTAGTTCCAGTTCTTATGCCTCTGATACTAGTACTAGTTCTGGTTCTGGTTCCAGTTCTTGTACCTCTGATACTGGTTCCAATTCTGGTTCTAGTTCCTGTACCTCTGATACTGGTTCCAGTTCTTATTCTGTTCCAGTTCATGTTCTGATTCGTGTGATATGTGTGATTTCTTTGATATTTCCTATTCCTCCTATGATTCTGGTTCTAGTTTTGATAGGTATTGCGGTGACTAGTTCTTCTTCTACCAGAGTCAATTTGCTTCTGTTTGGTAGATGTTGGAACATAAATCTTCTTCTGCTTGTGCATTGCCAACATCCATTGTCCAAGCACCATGGTTGGTGTCTCCTTCTGGTTGCTCAGAATATCTGCAACATAAACAATTTGATCTTTTGATACCCAGAACTGATTGGGTCCATTTTGGTTAGTTTTAACAATTCTCTGATCTTGTTCAGATTTTACCATTGGACAAGATAATTCAGAGTGACCTTCCTTAGCACAAACAATACATAGAACATCAGAATGAACATTTTTAGTTTCAGCAACAATTTCTGTAAAACCAAGACCTCTCTTTCCAATGTTACTATTTCCATAAATCATAGATGCTTATTTACTTCTTTCCATTCCATTAGAAATAAAGTTTTGAAAAAATTGTTCATGCATGTCAGATTTACAAACAGTTTCGGAAGTGGAACAAATGTTACTTTTGAGAGTTTGGTTTTCAGATTTGAGTCTTGAAACTTAAGTTTTAAAATCCTTGTTTTCAGTTGCATACTCAGAATTTTGATTCTTTAAGACTTGTACTTCTTTGGTCATATTTTTCTTATCTTCCCTAAGAGTTTTCAGTTTTAAAGACATCTTATTGTTTGCATTTAAAAAATCTTTTACAACCTCAATTAATTCAGATTTAGAGAGATCAGAAAATACCTCATTGTCTTCATTTTCTGAATCTGTTCCAGAGCCCGAGCTGTATCCAGAGCTTGAGTTGTTATGAGCCATCAGAACCAGAATTGCTTCCTCTGATGTGCTTCAAGACTTGCTTGAATGACTGCTTTGATCATTCTTCCTTCTGCCTATTTTCCTTCTTGAAGTTGTGCCTTATAGAGTCCAGAGGCAGACCTGATGTGTGTCATCTTTGCTGTTTCTGCCTATTCTTCATCAGACGATTCTTCCTCTGATTCTGATGCATCCCAGGCTACCAACAGACCCTTCTTTCTGAATCTGGAACTCTTCTTGTGCGGTTTGCCTTTTTCCAGATTTGGACATTCTGACTTGATATGTCCAGGTTCATTGCATCCATTGTTCGAACCAAGTTGGTTCTTGCAATTAAAGTTTTGAGGTTAGCAAATGTATTTTATGAAAATAACATATTTGACTTAGAAGAAGAATGAAAAATGTCACCAAAAGAATAGATCAGAGGATGACGTTACCAGAAGCAGAAATCAGAAGATGACGTCACTAGAGGATGTCACTAAAAGATGACGTCACCAGAAGTAGAAATCAGAGAATGATGTCACCAGAGGATATCATCAGAAGATGACGCCACCAGAAGCAGAAATCAGAGGATGACGTCACCAAAGGATATCATCAGTGGAATTTGTCAGAAGAATATGTTAGAGAAAAATGCTCAAAACAGAATTGGAGCAAAAGACTCGAGAAATAGAATCTTGCTAAAAATATGCTCAAAACAGAATCTGAGAAAAATGCTCAAAACAGAATTGGACCAAAAGACTCGTGAAACAGAATCTAGCTAAAAGCATTCTCAAAACAGAAGCGGAACAAAATGCTCAAAACAGATTAATTGAAATATATTCCAGATAAAGCATCAGTGAGCAAAAGACTCAAAACAGAATCTGAGCAAACTACTCCAGAATATTCTCAAAATAGATTAATCGAAATACACTCAAGAAATAAAGCATCATTGAAGCCCTCAACTTCAACTACAAATAGAGGCTTAATGCTGAAGAATAAAGCATCGAAAAAACGAAGAACTCAAGCAAAAAATTCATAACTATTCAGAGAGTTCAAAGGAGAGAAACACACGCTTAAAAGATAAATATTTTCTAAGTGTTCTTTTCTTAGAGTGTAAACTGATCGTCATCATAAATTATTCAGAAGCAAACACTTTAGTTCACTTTAAGCATATTGTGAGTATCAACTTTCAAGAAGTAATTACTCAGTTCTTATTTCGATCCCTTATATTAAATCCTATAGTGTTGAAGTTTCTTCTAAAATCTGGGGTTGTCAGGTTGTGAGAAAAAGACTCTTGTAGGTTTAAGGTTGTGAAGTTCCTCAAAAGTCTGGGATTGTCAGACTGTTTGAGAAGACTTAGCTGGTTTAGTTAAGGTGTTGTTGTTCCTCAAAAGTCTGGGGTTGTCAGACTGTTTGAGAAGACTTAGCTGGTTTAGTTAAGGTGTTGTTGTTCCTCAAAAGTCTGGAGTTGTCAGGCTGTTTGAGAAGACTTGGCTGGTATAGTCAAGGTGTTGTTGTTCCTCAAAAGTCTGGGGTTGTCAGGCTGTTTGGGAAGACTTGCTTGTAGGGTCAGTGGTGTTGTAATTCAAAGGAGTTTGAATTAGTGAAAAGGCCTTCTGGAGGAAGGGACTGGACGTAGCCTAGTTAACGGTGAACTAGTATAAATTGTTGTGTTATTATGTTATTATTATCCGCTGCTGAATCTGATTAGTTATATATCGAATAATTCATATTAACATTCAACAAAACAGTAAAAGAAATCAAGTTTGGCAAACACAATTCAACCCCCTTCTCGTGTTTGCACCTTCATCCATAACAAACAATACTCTTCTTGTCAGATTCTTCCTTTCCTTTGTAGTTATGTTTCTTCTTGAAGCTTTTCCTCTTCCTATTTTCCCAGATCTTAACCATCTGTTTGATTAAGTAAGCCATATCATCACAGTCACTGTCGCTATCCACTAATTCTGATGCTGCCCTTGCAGCTTTCTTCTGTTTCGACTTTAGGGCCAGATTCTTCT
Organism: Cicer cuneatum; assembly: GCA_037974295.1. Taxonomy (NCBI): domain Eukaryota; kingdom Viridiplantae; phylum Streptophyta; class Magnoliopsida; order Fabales; family Fabaceae; genus Cicer; species Cicer cuneatum. The sequence goes on along the minus strand of JBBPBO010000001.1, from coordinate 25,225,685 downwards.
TCTTCTTTGGTTCATCTGCTTCTAGTTCTATTTCATGAGACCTGAGTGAGTTGATCAGATCATCAAGTTTTAAGTTGTTCAGATCTTTGGCTTGCTGAACTGCAGTAATCATTGGTCTCCACTTGGTTGGTAAGCTTCTTAGAATCTTCTTGACATGATCTGCTGTTGTGTAGCTTTTCTTCAAGACCTTCAGTCCAGATATGAGAGTCTGGAATCTACAGAACATTCCATCAATGTTTTCATCATCTTCCATCTTGAACATCCCATACTGTTTTACCAGTATGTTAGCCCTTGCTTCTTGAATCTGCTGGCTTCCTTCATAGGTCAGAACCAGACTGTCGAATGTGCTCTTTGTTGTTTCTTTATCTGTGCATCTGTCAAATTCCTTGAATGTGATGGCACTGATCACGATGTTTTTGGACTTGTGATGAAGTTTGTATAATCTGCTCTGGTCTGGTTTCATATCATCCATGTCCAGTTCTTTAGTTGGATCTCCTGGAACAGTAGGTGCAGTGTATCCTTTGACTACCATCTTCCATAATTCAGGATCTTGAGATATGAAGAAACTTTTCATTCTGTCCTTCCAATACTCAAATATTTCTCAATCAAATAGTGGTGGTCTGTTGATGTTCCCTCCTAAATCATCTTTGGAATCTGCCATGTTGAACCCCTTGGACCTTTCCTCAAACACTGTTAAGTGCTCAGCCTTGAGACCGAGCTCTGTACCAATTGAAGGTGCAAACACAAGAAGGGGGGTTGTATTGTGTTTGACTAACTTGAATACTTTTTCTGTTTTTGCAGTTTTAAAACAAAACTTGATGTATGAATAAAACATAGTTAGCAGCGGATATAAAGTAAAAATAAAAACACATAATTTTATATTGGTTCACCGTTAACAAGGCTACGTCCAGTCCCTTCACCTTGAAGGATTTCACTAATTCAAACCTTGAATTACAACACTTCCATTGACCCTCCAAGTCAGTCTTCTCAAACAGTCTAACAATCCTAGACTCTTGAGGAATACAACACCTTAACCTCCTAAGTCAAGTCTTCTCCTACCAATCTGACAACCCCAGATTGTAGAAGGAATTACAATGCCTTGAATCTAATGGCCAAGTAATCTGCTACCCCTTTTGACTCCCTCAGATTGTAGACACTACTTCAATAATTTAGATCTAACACAAGGGTAAGAAAATTACACTTGTGCTTGCTTCTGGAAAGCTGGAACTCACAATTAACATCACTGAAAACTTAAGTGTTTGCTTTTGGAAGCGTATGACTCTTTTGTGATTTTCGATGCTAAGTCTTCAGTCTTGAGCCTCCTTTTATAGATGTGAATTCGGGTCTCTTCCAAGCTTAATTTCGAGCTGTATCTTGGTGGATTCTCTTGCAAAAATATCTTGACCAATTGGGCTTCACTTAAATAAAAAACATATCTTTTTAAGCTTTAGATTATCTTTCAAAAATAACTGGCCAATCCTGTCTTTAATTAATTTAGGAACAAATCTTTCTTCCCGCCAATAGCTTCTGAACTCCCATATGACTTCACTTTATTTTTGTAACAAATCCTTTAAATACTTTGATCAAATTTAATTAAATCTCTACCGTTAATCCTCATGATTAAATCTGGACCGTTTGATCTTCTTCGCTAGTCCACATCTGGACCATACTAAGTGATCTGCTGTGATCCTCTGATTTCGGCCAACCATCGACCACACTTTCTAATCTTCTGATCTCGGCTAACCTGGTCTAGCAAACTGATCTAGTGTGATCCTCTGATCTCGGCCAATGTTGGACCACACATTCTGTCCTTCTGATTTCAGCCAACACTGGGCCATGGTCTGATCTTCTGATCTCGGCCAACACTAGGCCATATACTTAAATCTAAACCATTGATCTTGATATCTTCCCTCTGATCTGGACCAATTATGAACTGGGTCTGGATTGAACTGAAATTAAATCTGGAAAAATAATATTTCAGTCTAGACATTTAACTTTTTGATTTGGATCAGGTCTGGATCATATCTGGACATCATTTCTTCTGGTCTAGACTTAGTTTCATACCCTGAACCATGCTATCTTCTGGTCTGGGTCAAATCTGGAGTGATTCTCTTGTTCTGGACCCATTAGTTTATCCTTTGATGAAGTCTGGATCATGTCTGGGCTATTTTATCATTTCACTGCCAGGCCATTTTCTAGTCATAATAACTTCTGGTCTAAGTCTGACTAATGATTCCTTCTGGTCTGGATCAAGTCTCCCTCTAGCAGGCTTCCTTCTGGTCTGGTCCAGGTCTCTTTCTGACTTTGCTTCCTTCTGATCTGGGCCAGCAAAGATATCCTCTGGTAATTTCAGGATGCATCATCTGGTACCTTCTGGATGCATTATATGATGTCTTCATCTTTTGCCTCTGGAAACTTCATATTCTTGTGGTATTTAATGTAATAATTCAAGGTACAAAATAAGATTACATGGAGTGCTTTTGTAAACACCAAAATCCTAAGTACTTAGAACCAACTTGGTTCCAACAATCTTCCCTTTTTTGATGATGACAAAACCTTAACTTATTTTGGTAGCTTGTAACTCGAAATACTTGAAATACTCCCCCTTAGACCAATCTCTCCCCCTAAGTCTGATACTGACTTTTTCTTCTCCTTTTCAACTCCTTCTTTAATCACTCTTTCTTTTATTCTTTTCTCGTTTTCAACTCCTTCTCTTTTCATCTCTTTCTGATTTATTTTTCTATCTCCCTGTTTCTTCTCCTTTTCAACTCCTTCTCTTTTCACTCTTTCTTTTTCTCTCTTAATTTTTCTCTCTCCCTGATTCTTCTCCTTTTCAACTCTTTCTATTTTCATCTCTTTCTTTTTCGCTCCTCCTTTCTTTTTCTCTCCTTTTCTACTTATTTCTCTTTTTTCTTTCTCTCCCCCTTTTTGTTATCAGCCAAAAAGAGGTCCTACTATTTTGTATTTTTTTTTCCAAAGTACAGAAATTAAAAAGAAAAAATAAAAGAAATAAAATTAAAATTACAAGAAATTTAAAAACTCCTAAGAAGACTACATGAGCTAGTCAGATATGGAGACAATGCTGAGATGTTTCTTGATGAACTCGAACCTGTCTTCAGGTAATGCTTTGGTGAAGATGTCAGCTCATTGATGATTAGTGTTCACAAACTGGATGCTTAAAGTCCCTTTTTGAACATGGTCCCTAATGAAATGGTGTTTTATTTCAATGTGTTTGGCTCTAGAGTGTAAGATAGGGTTCTTGGTTAGGTTTTTGGCTGAAGTGTTATCACAGAACAAAGGAATATTGGTTTCAAAGATGTTGTAAACTTCAAGTTGGTGTTTCATCCAGAGTAACTGTGAGCTGCATCCTGGTGCTTATATATACTCAGCTTCAGCTGTTGATAAGGCAATGGTGCTTTGTCTTTTGCTTGACCAAGAGATCAAATTATCACCTAAGAAAGTGCAGTTGCCACTTGTACTTTTCCTTTCCAACTTGTCTTCAGCATAGTAGGAATCACAAAAACCTCTTAGTTTGTAGGTGAGGGTATTCTTGTATAACAAAGTAAGGTTGATGGTTCCTTTAAGGTATCTCAAAATTCGTTTGACAGCAGTTAAATGGGATTCCCTAGGGTCAGCTTGAAAACAGGCACAAACACAAACACTAAACAAGATGTCAGGTCTAGAAGCAGTTAAATAAAGAAGGGATCGAATCATACCTTTGATAATCAGCTTCTGGTTCTGGTAAATCTGTAACAGCTTCTGATTCTGGTAAACATCCAGATTTCTCTTCTGACTTATCTTGGTTGTTTCTGACTTGATCAGATTTATCTTTTGAAGATTTGTCATGTGTTACTGACTTTCTTGTATCCTCTACCTTTCCAGGTACTTCTGTTTCTTCTGCTTCTGCCTCTGCTCCATTTGGTTTTGGTGAACCTGCACTATCTTTATCTTTCTTTGATTTGTCAAGATCAAGCAGTTTGTCATATAAAATAATATAAATCAATTAATTTAAAAATGAACTCAATACAGCCAAACCATTAATTCTGCTTCTGGTGGTTTCTGCTTGTTTTTGAAACCACTAGAATGTTGTTTCTGCTGAAGTGTTCAATTCTTGTGAATCATCTAGTTCCTCTGATAGTTTGAAAACCTTTAGAATACTTATCTAGCTTTATTTTTTTTAAGATCAAGCTTCTCGTTATCACAGTAAACATAAATATCAAACAATAATAGTATGTACAGCAAGATGTAACCTCTATGTCAACAGTTTCAGTTTTACTCTGAAAATCCTCTTGCTTCTGATTCTCAGATTCCGAATCTGTATGTTCTGTGATTACATGGTTTGAATTAAGGGATTTGAATTCCCTTCCAGGTTTCTAGTGTTGATTCTGGTTCCAGTACCTGTGCCTCTGATACTAGTTCTAGTTTTGGTTCTGGTTCTGGTTCCTGTTCTTGTACCTCTGATACTGGTTCTAGTTCCTGTACCTCTGATACTGGTTCCAGTTTTGATTCTGGTTCCAGTTCCATTTCTGATTCGTGTGATATATTTGATTTCTTTGATATTTCCTGTTCCTCCTATGATTCTGGTTCTGATAGGTATTGTGTTGACCAGTTCTTCTTCTACCAGAGTCAATTTGCTTCTGTTTGGTAGATGTTGGAACATAAATCTTTTCCTACTTGTGCATTGCCAACATCCATTGTCCAGGCACCATTGTTGGTGTCTCCTTCTGGTTGCTCAGAATATCTGCAACATAGACAATTTGATCTTTTGGTACCCAGAACTGATTGGGTCCAGGTTTGTTAGTTTTAACAGTTCTCTGATCTTGTTCAGATTTTACCATTGGACAAGATAATTCAGAGTGACCTTCCTTAGCACAAACAATACATAGAACATCAGAATGAACATTTTTAGTTTCAGCAACAATTTCTGTAAAACCAATACCTCTCTTTCCAATGTTACTGTTTCCATTCCATTAGAAATAAAGTTTTGAAAAAATTGTTCATGCATATCAGATTCACAAACAGTTTCGGAAGTGGAACAAATGTTACTTTTGAGAGTTTGGTTTTCAGATTTGAGTCTTGCAACTTCAGTTTTAAAATCTTTGTTTTCAGTTGCATACTCAGAATTTTGATTCTTTAAGACTTGTAGGTCTTTGGTCAGATTTTTCTTATCTTTTCTAAGAGTTTTCAGTTTTAAAGACTTCTTATTGTTTGCATTTAAAAAATCTTTTACAGCATCAATTAATTCAGTTTTAGAGAGATCAGAAAATACCTCATTGTCTTCATCTTCTGAATCTGTTCCAAAGCCTGAGCTGTATCTAGAGCTTGAGTTGTTATGAGCCATCAGAGCCAGAATTGCTTCCTCTGATGTGCTTTCAGACTTGCCTGAATGACTGCTTTGATCATTCTTCCTTTTGCCTGTTTCCTTCTTGAAATTGTGCCTTTATGAAGTCTAGAGGCAGACCTGATGTGTGCCATCATTGTTGTTTCTACCTCTTCTTCATCAGACGATTCTTCTTCTGATGCATCCTAGGCAGCCATCAGACCCTTCTTTTTGAATCTGGAACTCTTCTTGTGCTGTTTGCCTTTTTCCAGATTTGGACATTCTAACTGGATATGTCCAGGTTCATTGCATCCATAATAGATGATGCTCTTCTTGTCAGATTCTTCCTTTCCTTTTCTGTTATGTTTCTTCTTCGAGCCTCTCCTCTTCCTGTTTTCCCAAATCTTAACCATCTGTTTGGTTAAGTAAGCCATATCATCAGGTGCTGCCTTTGCAACTTTCTTTTGTTTTGACTTCAGGGCCAGATTCTTCTTCTTCTTTGGTTCATCTGCTTCTAGTTCTATTTCATGATACTTGAGTGAGCTGATCAGATCTTCAAGTCTTAAGTTATTCAGATCTCTAGCTTGCTGAACTCTAGTAACCATTGGTCTCCACTTGGTTGGTAAGCTTCTTAGAATCATCTTGACATGATCTGCTGTTGTGTAGTTTTTATTCAAGACCTTCAGTCTAGATATCAGAGTCTGGAATCTACAGAACATTCCATCAATGTCTTCATCATCTTCCATCTTGAACATCTCATACTGTTTGACCAGTATGTTAGCCCTTGCTTCTTGAACCTGTTGGCTTCCTTCATAGGTCAGAACCAGACTGTAAAATATGCTATTTGTTGTTTCTTTATATGTGCATCTGTCAAATTCCTTGAATGTGATGGCATTGATCATGATTGTTCTGGACTTGTGATGCAGTTTGTATAATCTGCTTTGATCTGGACTCGTATCTGCCATGTCCAGTTCTTGAGTTGGATCTCCTGGAACAGTAGGTGCAGTGTATCCTTTGACTACCAGCTTCCATAATTCAGAATCTTGTGTATGAAGAAACTTCTCATTATGTCCTTCCAATACTCAAACTTGTCTCCATCAAACAGTGGTGGTCTGTTGATGTTGCCTCCAAAATCATCTTTGCATTCTGCCATGTTGTTGACCCCTTAGACCTTTTGTCAAACACTAGTTAAGTGCTCTGCCTTGAGACCGAGCTCTGATGCCAATTGAAGGTGCAAACACGAGAAGGGATTTGAATTGTGTTTGTACTACTTGAATTTTTTTCTGTTTTAAAACAAAACCTGTTATGTACGAATTAAAACAGAGTTAGCAGCGGATATAAAGTAAATAAAAACTCAGAATTTTATACTGGTACACCGTTAACTAAGTTACGTCCAGTCCCTTCACTTTGAAGGACTTCACTAATTCAAAAACCTTGAAATACAAAGTACCACTAACTCTCCAAGTCAGTCTTCTCAAAAAGTCTTACAACCCTAGACTTTTGAGGAAAAGAACCTTGAATCTAATTGCTAAGTAATCTGCTACTCCTTCTAACTCCCTCAGATTGTAGACTCTACTTCAACAACTTAGACCTAACACAAGGGAAAGAAAAACATAGAGTACTTGCTTCTGGAAAGCGGATACTCACAATTGACCTCACTAAAAACTCAAGTATTTTGCTTTTGGAAGTGTATGACTCTCAAGTATTTTCGATGCTATGTCTTCTGTCTTGATCCTCCTTTTATAGATGAATAATTAGGGTTTCTTCCATGCTTAAATTCGAGCTAAATATGCCCAGATTCTCTTGCAAAAATAACTTGGCCAATCGGGTTTCACTTAAATAAAAAATGTATCTTTTTAGCTTCAGATTGCATTTGAAAATTATGTTGACCAATCTTGTTTCTTTTAATTTCAAACCATATCTTTTTAACCTTCAGATTGCATTCAAATTTCTCCAAGTATTCAGTAATTTTTCTATCAAAATTTAATCAAGTCTTCTTCGAATTTTAATCAAGTCCTTACTAGTTTTCATCATGATTAAAATCTGGACCTTTTGATCTTTTGATCTCGACCACATCAGAACCATACAATCTGATCTGTTGTGATCCTCTGATCTTGGCCAACACTGGACCACATGTTCTAATCTTCTGATCTCGGCCAATCACTGGACCATATGATCTGATCTTCTGATCTCGGCCAACACTGGGCCATATGATCTGATCTTCTTATCTCGGCCAACACTAGGCCATGATGCTTAAATCTGGACCATTGATCTGAACATTTTCCCTTTGATCTTCTGATATGGATCAAGTCTGGATTAAATATGGACAATCATTTCTTCTAATATGGACTTAGTTCTATACTCTAAACCATGCTATCTTATGGTCTGGACCAAATCTGAACCAAGTCATTTGTTCTGGACCAGTTATCTTAAGCTTTGGTTAAGTCTGGACTGATTCTTATAATTACTACCAGGCTATCTTCTGGTCAGAATAAATTCTGGACCAAGTCTGACTTATGATTCCTTCTAGTCTGGACCAAGTCTCCCTCTGACAAGCTTCCTTCTGGTTTGGACCAGGTCTCCTTCTAGACTTTGCTTCCTTCTGATCTGGGCCAGGAAAGATATCCTCTGATGATGTTATTTAACCTTTGATGATATCCTCTGATATCCTCTAGAGGTGTATCCTCTGGTGCCTTCAGGATGCATTATCTGGCCTAACCTTCTGGTGACATTTCTATCCTCTGGTTGCTTCCTCTGGATGTATCTTCTGGTGGTGTGATCTTCTGCCTCTAGTGACATCATCTTTTGGGTGACATTTTATATAATAATTCTAAGTACAAAATAAGATTACATGAAGTGTTTTTGTAAACATTAAAATCCTAAGTACTTAGAACCAACTTGGTTCCAACAATGCTTTCCTTTCTCCATGTTTGGACATTCTAACTTGATATGTCCAGGTTCATTGCATCCATAGTAGATGATGCTTTTCTTGTCATCTTCTTCTTTTCCTCTGTTGGAGTATTTGCTATTTTCCTGGGAGCTTTCTTCTTTCTGTTTTGCCACATCTTTGCAATCTGCTTGGTTACGTAAGCAAGATCATCATCTTCACAATCACTATCCTCTGATTCTGATACAACCTTTGCAGCTTTCTTCTGTTTTGACTTTAGGGCTAAGGTCTTCTTCTTCATTGATTCATTTGCATTCAGCTCTATTTCATGAGACATGAGGGAGCTGATCAGATCTTCAAGCCTCAAGGTATTCAGATCTATGGTTTCCTGTACTGCAGTAACCTTTGGTCTCCATTTGGCTGGTAAGCTTCTGAGGATCTTCTTTACATGAGCTGCAGTGGTGTAGCTTTTCTTTAATACTTTTAAACCTGATACCAGAGTCTGGAATCTGCAGAACATTGCTTCAATGTCTTCATCCTCTTCCATCTTGAACATCTCATACTGTTTGACCAGTATGTTTGCCTTTGCCTCTTGAACCTGTTGACTTCCTTCATATGTCAGAACCAAACTGTCATAGATGCTTTTTGCTGTTTCCTTGTTGGTGCATCTATCAAATTCTTTAAATGTGATAGCATTGATCATGATGGTTCTGGACTTGTGATGCAGCTTGTATAAATTCTTCTGGTTGGGATTCATATCTTCTATATCCAGTTCTTGACCTGTTTCATCTCCTGGTGTAGTGGGTGCAGTGTAGCCTTTGACTACCAAGGTCCAGAGATCAGGATCTTGGGAGATGAAGAAGCTTCTCATTCTGTCCTTCTAGTATTCAAAGTGATCTCCTTAAACAGTGGTGGCCTGTTGATGTTGCCTCCAAATTCATCTTTGGATTCTGACATGTTCAACCCCCTTGGACCTTTCCTCAAACACTATTAAGTGCTCAGCCTTGAGACCGAGCTCTGATGCCAATTGAAAATGAAAACACGAGAAGGAGGGTTGAATTGTGTTTGTACTACTTGAATTCTTTTTCTGGTTTTCATGATTATTTAAAATCTGATATATAAACAAGCAGAGTTAGCAGCGGATAAAGTAAAATAATCAACACAAAGATTTATCCTAGTTCACCATTAACAAGGCTACATCCAGTCCCTTCACCTTGAAGGATTTTTCCACTAATTCAAAACCTTTGAATTACAACAGCACTACTGATCCTTCAAGTCAGTCTTCCCAAACACTCTAACAATCCTAGACTTTTGAGGAACACAGTACCTTGACTCCACAAGTCAAGTCTTCTCCTACCAATCTGACAACCCCAGATTGCATAAGGGATTTCAACACCTTGAATCTAATTGCTAAGTCACCTGCTACTTCTTCTGACTCTTCAGATTGTAGACTCAACTTCAACAATATAGATCTGACACAAGGGAATGAAAAACAAGATTACTTGCTTCTGGAAAGCTTATAGTCACAATTAACCTCACTGAAAACTCGAGTGTTTGCCTCTGGAAGTTTATGACTCTTTTACTGATTTTCGATACAAAGTCTTCTGCCTTGAGCCTCCTTTTATAAATGAAATTAGGGTTTCTTCAATGATCAAATTCAAGCTGTATCTGTCCAGATTCTCTTGCAAAAATAACTTGGCCAATCGGGTTTCACTTAAATAAAAATCGTATCTTTTTAACTTGGCCAATTCTGTGATCTTCTGATCTCAGCCAACACTGGACCATATGAACTGATCTTCTAATCTCGGCCAACACTGGACCATATGATTTGATCTTCTGATCTCGGCCAACACTAGGCCATATGATCTGATCTTTTGATCTCGGCCAACACTGGGCCATGATACTTAAATATGGACCATTGATCTGAACATTTTCCCTCTAATCTGGACCAAGTCTGGACTGAGTCTGGATTGAATCTGAATTAAATATGGACTTATGATATTTTAATCTGGACCATTGATCTTTTAATCTGGACATTTATCTTCTGATCTGGATCAAGTCTAGATTAAATCTGGACAATCATTTCTTCTAATATTGACTGAGTTTTATGTTCTGGACCATGCTATCTTCTGGTCTGGACCAAGTCATTTGTTCTGGACCAGTTATCTTCTACTCTGGACCAAGTCTGGATTAAGTCTGGACTAATTCTTATAATCACTACCAAGCTATCTTCTTGTCAGGATTAAGTCTGGACCAAGTCTGACTTATGATTCCTTCTAGTCTAGACCAAGTCTCCCTCTAACAAGCTTCCTTCTAGTCTGGACCAGGTCTCCTTCTAGACTCTGCTTCCTTCTGATCTGGGCCAAGAAAGATATCCTCTGATGATGTTATTTGACCTTTGATGACATCCTATGATATCCTCTGGAGGTGTATCCTCTAGGGTCCTCTGGATGCATCCTCTGCTACCCTTTGGATGCATACTCTGGCCGAACCTTCTGGTGACATTTCTATCTTTTGGTTGCTTCCTCTGGATGTATCTTCTGGTGGTGTCATCCTCTGATTTTGCACAGCTTCTGATTTGTTTTTCTAAGTCAAAATACTATTTACATAAAATACTGTTGTTAACATCAAAATTCTAAGTATAAAACCAACTTGGTTCCAACAATCTCCCCATTTTTGATGATGACAAGACCTTGTATTTTTTATAACTATTTTTCTTTCTTTTGACTTTGACTCCCCCTAGGACTATGCTTTATTTTGACTTTTTCTACCCCTAAGTCTAATGCCCCAGATTCTCTATCAAAAGCATCTTCTCCCCCTTTGTCATCAGACAAAAAGGATTGAAGGAAGAAAGGATATCTTCTGACCTTTTTTTTTTCACAGAGTAAAAAAAACAAATAACAAACAATAAAAGACAAAAAATTTAAAAAAGACTACTTGATCTAGTCAGATGGAGATTATGTTGAGATGCTTCTTGATGAACTCAAATCGATCTTCAGGAAATGGTTTGGTGAAGATATCAGCCTATTGATGATTTGTGTCTACAAACTGAATGTTGAGTGTTCCTTTATGAACATAATCTCTTATGAAGTGGTGTTTGATTTCTATGTGTTTGGCTCTAGAATGAAGGATAGCGTTTTTGTTAGGTTGATGGCTGAAGTATTGTCACAGTATAAAGGGATGTTGATTTCAAAGACGTTGTAGTCTTCCAACTAATGTTTCATCCAGATTAACTGAGAACTGCATCATGCTGTTGATATGTATTCAGCTTCTACTGTTGATATGGCAATGGTGCTTTGTCTCTTGCTTGACCAAGAAATCAGATTATCACCTAGAAACGTATAGTTGCCACTTGTGCTTTTTCTCTCAAATTTGTCTCCAGCATAATCAGAATCACAAAAACCATTTAGTTTGTAAGATGGGGTTTTCTTATAGAGCAAAGTAAGATGTGTGGTTCCTTTAAGGTATCTAAGGATTCTTTTGACAGCAGTTAAGTGGGATTCCCTAGGGTCAGCTTGAAAACGAGCACAGACACAAACACTAAACAAAATGTTAGGTCTAGAAGCAGTTAGGTAAATAAGGGATCCAATCATACCTCTGTATGTTTTCTGGTCTACCTTTTGGCTGGATTCATCTTTTTCAATTGAGCAGAAATACCTCATGCTCATCTAAAACTCTTGCTGCATCAAATCAGAAAACTCTTGGCAGAGAGTGCCATTAGTGGATCCAAAGATAATATCATCAACATAAACTTGAATGATCAGAATACCATCTTTAATGGATTTTCTAAACAAAGTGTTATCTATTTGGCCTCTATCAAACTGATTTTTAAGTAAGAAATTGCTAAGTCTGTCATACCATTCCCTAGGTGCTTGTTTTAAACCATATAAAGATTTTTTAAGTTTATAAACATGGTTTGGAAAATCAGAACTTTCAAAACCTGGGGGCTGTTTGACATAGACTTCCTCACTTATATAACCATTTAAGAAAGCACTTTTGACATCCATTTCATACAAAGTAATATCGTGATTTGCAGCAAAAGAGAGTAGGATACGAATTGCTTCTAACCTGGCCACAGGAGCAAGAGTTTCAGTGTAATCAATGCCTTCTTGCTGACTGTATCCTTGTGCCACAAGCCTAGCTTTATTCCTGACTACTTCACTTTTACATTGAGTTTGTTCCTGAACACCTACTTGGTTCCAATGATATTTTTGTGTGGTCTGGACACCAGATCCTGTTGGAACCAAGTTGGTTCTAAGTACTTAGGATTTTGATGCTTACAAATGTACTCAATGTAAACTTATTTTGTACTTTGAATTATTAAGTTAAATGCCCCAGAAACTGAAGGAAACAGAACATAGATCAAAGGAAAATGAATTCTGGAATTTCTAGAAGATGTTCCAGGATGTCAAAACATCACCAGATGATATGTTTGGTAGCCCAAAGCTGAAGGAAGAAAAATCATAATGAAACATGGATCATACCATTGGAAAGCCTGCCAGAAGAAGAGTTGTTCCAGACAAACAGGAGTCAAATATCAATTTTATTCCAGAAGTTATTCTGACTAGAAGATGGCCTGGCAGTGAAAAATTACACAGTCCAGACTTGTTCCAGACTTGACCAGAAGGTATGTTTATGAGTCCAAAACAAGAGGATCAATTCAGATTTGGCCCAGATCATAAGATAGCATGATTCAGGGCATGAAACTAAGTCCAGACGAAAAGAAATGAGTTCCAGAATCAATCCAGACCTGGTCCAAAATTAAAGGTAAAATGTCCAAACTGAAATATTTTTTGTTCAAGTTAATTTCAGTTTGTTCCAGACCAAAGTCCAGAATCTGTCCAGATCAGAGTAAAAATTTCCAGATCAATGGTTCAGAAATAATTATTTGGTCCAGTGATGGTCCAGATCAGAAAATCAGACCATGGCCCAATGGTGGCCGAAATCAGAGGGTTAGGAAGTGTGGTCCAGGAATGGCCGAAATCAGAGGATCACAGAATATCAAATAGGCTGGTCAAGATATGGACTATCGCATTAAGATCCAATGGTGTAGATTTGATCATGAGGATTAAAGAATCAGAGAAAAATGCTCAAAACAGAAGCGGAGCAAAATGCTCAAAACAGATCAGTGAGCAAAAGGCTCAAAACAGAATCTGAGTAAAATACTCCAGAATATTTTCAAAACGGATTAATCTAAATATACTGCAGAAGTAAAGCATCAGTGAAGTTCTAAAGTTCAACTATAAATAGAGACTTAATGCTGAAGAATAAAGTATTGAAAATTACAAAAGAGTCATACACTTCCAAAGCAACAAACACCCAAATTTTCATAGAAGTCAATTGTGAGTTTTAGCTTTCAAGAAGCAAGTACTCGTGTTATTTTCTTTCCACTGTGGCAAATCTAAGTTGTTGAAGTAAAATCTACAATCTGAGGGAGTCAGTATAGGTAGCAGGGTACTTGGCAATTAGATAGGGTTGTATCTAAGTTGTTGAAGTAGAGTCAACAAACTGAGGGAATCAAAAAGGGTAGCAAGGTACTTAGCAATTAGATTCATAGTGTTTTGATTTCTTCTACAATATGGGGTTGTCAGATTGGCTGAAGACAAGGTTGTTTTCCTCAAGAAGTCTATGATTGTTAGACTATTGAGAAGACTAACTTGGAGGGTCAGTAGCAAGGTTGTAATTCAAGATTGAATTAGTGAAATCCTTCAAGGCGAAGGGACTGGACGTAGCCTCGTTAACGGTGAACCAGTATAAAATCTGTGAGTTATTATTTTTATTTTTATCCGCTGCTAACTCTGTTTTAATTATACATCAAGTTTTGTTTTGAAAGTATTAAAACAGGAAAAGTATTTAAGTTAAGTCAAACACAATTCAACCCCCCTTCTCGTGTTTGCACCTTCAATTGGCATCAGAGCTCGGTCTCAAGGCTGAGCACTTAACAGTGTTTGAGGAAAGGTCCAAGGGGTTCAATATGTCAAAAGAATTGGGAGGCAACATCAACAGACCACCAATATTTGATGGAGAAAGGTTTGAGTATTGGAAGGACAGACTGAGAAGTTGTCATATCTCAAGATCCTGAACTATGGAAGATGATAGTTAAAGGATACACTGCACCAACTGGTCCAGAAAATCCAACTAAATAATTAGACTTGGATGATATGACACGAGATCAGAGCAGAGTACACAAACTTTATCACAAATCCAAAACCATCATGGTCAATGCAATCACATTCAAGGAATTTGATAGATGCACAAATAAAGAAACAGCAAAGAATATATTCGATAGTCTGGTTCTGACCTATGAAGGAACCAAGCAGGTTCAACAAATAAAGGCTAACATATTGGTCAGAAAGTATGAGCTGTTCAAGATGGAAGAGGATGAAGACATTGACACAATGTTCTGCAGATTCCAGACTTTGGTATCAGGACTGAAAGTATTAAACAAAAGCTATACCACTGAAGATCATGTCTGGAAAATTTTGAGAAGTCTACCAAAAAGGTGGAGACCAAAGGTTACTGCAATTCAGGAAGCTAAGGATCTGAGCACCTTGAGGCTGGATGATCTGATCACCTCACTCAGGTCTCATGAAATAGAACTGGAAGAAGATGAACCTAAGAAGAAGAAGAATCTGGCTCTGAAATCGAAACAGAAGAAAGCTACAAAGGCAGAATCAGAATCAGAGGATAGTGATAGTGAATGTGATGATATGGCATACTTAACCAAAAAGATGGTTAAGATCTGGGAAAACAGGAAGAAAAGAAACTTCAGAAAGAAACATGACAGCAAGGATAAGGAAGAATATTTTCAAAACGGATTAATCTAAATATACTGTAGAAGTAAAGCATCAGTGAAGTTCTAAAGTTCAACTATAAATAGAGACTTAATGCTGAAGAATAAAGTATCGAAAATTAAAAAAGAGTCATACACTTCCAAAGCAACAAACACCCAAATTTTCATAGAAGTCAATTGTGAGTTTTAGCTTTCAAGAAGCAAGTACTCGTGTTATTTTCTTTCCACTGTGGCAAATCTAAGTTGTTGAAGTAGAGTCTACAATCTGAGGGAATCAGTATAGGTAGCAGGGTACTTGGCAATTAGATAGGGTTGTATCTAAGTTGTTGAAGTAGAGTCAACAAACTGAGGGAATCAGAAAGGGTAGCAAGGTACTTAGCAATTAGATTCATAGTGTTTTGATTTCTTCTACAATATGGGGTTGTCAGATTGGCTGAAGACAAGGTTGTTTTCCTCAAGAAGTCTATGATTGTTAGACTATTGAGAAGACTGACTTGGAGGGTCAGTAGCAAGGTTGTAATTCAAGATTGAATTAGTGAAATCCTTCAAGGCGAAGGGACTGGATGTAGCCTCGTTAACGGTGAACCAGTATAAAATCTGTGAGTTATTATTTTTATTTTTATCCGCTGCTAACTGTTTTAATTGTACATCAAGTTTTGTTTTGAAAGTATTAAAACAGGAAAAGTATTTAATTTAAGTCAAACACAATTCAACCCCCTTCTCGTGTTTGCACCTTCAGATCCCATACATCATTCCTTTCAAACTCATTCAGCTCTTCTTGCTTTGGTAGACTCCATCTATGTCCTTCTTATGACTCATCTTCAGATTTATCCTCTAAATATTTGTCGTATTCTTGCATGTAGCTTATGCTTTTTCAATTTCTTTTGCCTGCATCAGCTTCTGGTTCTAGTAAATCAGCTTCTGGTTCTGGTAAATCAGCTTCTGGTTCTAGTAAACCTATATCAGCTTCATCTTGCTTTGACTTTTCATGTCAAGCTATTTGTCATATAACATAATACAAATGAAATAATTTAAAAATGAACTCAATACAGTCAAACCATTAATTCTGCTTCTGGTAGTTTCTACTTGTTTTGAAGCCACTAGAATGTTGTCTCTTCCAGGTTTGTAGTCTTGATGAAGTTCACTGGAGTGTTTGAAGAACTCTCCTGATTCTGATTCTTCTCTTTCTGCTGATATATCATGTTCCTCTGGTGGTTCTGGAACTTATGGTGATTCTAGTAATTCTGCTTCTTCTGGTAATACTAAAGCTGATGTGTGTGATTTTGCTGTTTGTGGCTGAAGCTCTGATTCTGATACTGATATTGGTTCGGGTTTTGGTTCTGGTTCTGATTCTAGTGTGAATTAAATTGACCAGACCTTCTTTCATCAGACTCATTTTGCTTCTGTTTGGTGGAAACTGGAACATACACCTTTTTCTTTTTGTGCATTGCAAGCATCCATTGACCAGGAACCATGATTGGTGTTTCTTTCTGGTTGCTTAGAATATCTACAACATAAACAATTTTGTTCTTTGGTACCCAAAACTGGTTGGGTCCAGGTTTGTTAGACTTAACACGTCTCTTGTCTTTCCCAGATTTTATCATAGGACAAGACAATTTAGAATGATCCTTTTTAGCACAAATAATACACAGAATATTAGAATGAGCTGTTTTAAATTCAGCAACAAATTCAGTAAAATCTATTCCTCTCTTACCATTGTTACTGATTCCATAAATCATGGAAGCATACTTACTTCTTTCCATACCATTTGCAATAAATTTTTGAAAAGCTTGTTCATGCATATTAGATTCACAAATAGTATTGGAAGTAGAGCAAATATTACTTTTGAGAGTTAGATTTTCAGAATTGAGTCTGGCAACTTCAGTTTTAAAATTAGTGTTTTCAGTTGCAAACTCAGCATTCTGATTCTTTAAAATTTGTACTTCTTTGGTTAGAATTTTCTTTTCTTCCCAAAGAGTTTTCAGTTTTAAAGACATCTTGTTGTTGGCATTTAGAAAGTCTTTAGGAGCAGTAATTAATTCAGATTTAGTAAGATCAGAGAATACCTCTTTTTTTTCATCTTCTGAATCAGTTTCAAAGTTTGTGCTGGAACTTGAGTTGGTATGTGCCATCAGAGCCAATACTGTTTCCTCTGATGTGCTTCCAGTCTTGCCGGAATGAATTATTTGTCCATTCTTCTTACCTTCTGCTTTTCTTCCAAAGCTAATACCTTTATGGAGTCCAGAGGCAAACTTGATGTGAGCCATCATAGTTGTTTCTGCTTTTTCATCATCAGATGATTCCTCTTCTGAGTCAGATGCTGTTGGAACCAAGTTTGTTCTAAGTACTTAGGATTTTGATGTTTTCAAAAGCACTCCATGTAATCTTATTTTGTACTTAGAATTATTATATAAAATGTCACCAGAAGATGACGTCACCAGAGGCAGAAGATGACACCACCAGAAGATACATCCAGAGGATAGAAATGTCACCAGAAGGTTAGGTCAGATAATGCATCAAGAAGGTACCAGAGGATGCATCCTGAAGGCACCAGAGGATACACCTCTAGAGGATATTAGAGGATATCATCAAAGGTTAAATAACATCATCAGAGGATATCTTTCCTGGCCCAGATCAGAAGGAAGAAGAGTCCAGAAGGAGACCTGGTCCAGACCAGAAGGAAGCTTGTTAGAGGGAGACTTGGTCCAGACCAGAAGGAATCATAAATTAGACATGGTCTAGAATTAATCCTGACCAGAAGATGGCCTGATCTTGAAATAAGAATCAGTCCAGACTTCATCAGAGTAGAAGATAACTGGTCCAGAACAAATGACTTGGTCCAGACTTGGTCTAGACCAGAAGATAACATAGCCCAGAGCATGAAACTCAGTCCAGATCAGAAGAAATGATTGTCCAAATTTAATCCAAACTTGATCCAGATCAGAAGGTAAATGTCAAGATTAAAATATCATAAGTCCAAATTTAATTTCAGTTTAATCCAGACTCAGTCCATAATTGGTCCAGATCAGAGGGAAAATGTTCAGATCAATGGTCTAGATTTAAGCATCATTTCCCAGTGTTGGCCGAGATCAGAAGATTAGATCATATGGCCCAGTATTGGCCGAGATCAGAAGATCAGATCATATGGTCCAGTGATTGGCTGAGATCAGAAGATCAGAACATGTGGTCCAGTGTTGGCCGAGATCAAATAATCACAGAATTGGGGCAGATCAGATTGTATGGTCCATATGTGGTCGAGATCAAAAGATCAAATGGCCCAGATTTAATCATGATGAAAATCAGTGAGGACTTGATTAAAAATCAAAGAAGACTTGATTAAATTTTGATAAAAATTTGATCAAAGTATTAAGGGGATTTGATTAAAAAATTACTGAAGACTTGGAGAAATTCGAATGCAATCTGAAGCTTAAAAAGATATGGTTTGAAATTAAAAGAAACAAGATTGGTCAACCGAATTTTCAAATGCAATCTGGAGCTAAAAAGATACGTTTTTTATTTAAGTGAAACCCGATTGGCCAAGTTGTTTTTGCAAGAGAATCTGGGCAGATTCAGCTCGAA
The DNA here is from genome assembly GCA_037974295.1 of Cicer cuneatum. Taxonomy (NCBI): domain Eukaryota; kingdom Viridiplantae; phylum Streptophyta; class Magnoliopsida; order Fabales; family Fabaceae; genus Cicer; species Cicer cuneatum. The sequence continues at coordinate 25,207,106 of JBBPBO010000001.1, read as the reverse complement.
TTTAAGCATGGAAGAAACCCTAATTATTCATATATAAAAGGAGGCTCAAGGCAGAAGACTTGTATCGAAAATACTTGAGAGTCATACACTTCCAAAAGAAAAATACTTGAGTTTTCAGTGAGGTCAATTGTGAGTATCTGCTTTCTAGAAGCAAATACTCTTAGTTTTTCTTTCCCTTGTGTTAGGTCTAAGTTGTTGAAGTAGAGTCTACAATCTAAGGGAGTCAAAAGGAGTAGCAGATTACTTAGCAATTAGATTCAAGGTTATTTTCCACAAAAGTCTAGGGGTGTTAGACTTTTTGAGAAGACTGACTTCGAGGGTCAGTGGTACTTTGTAATTCAAGGTTTTTGAATTAGTGAAATCCTTCAAAGTTAAGGGACTGGACGTAGCCTAGGTAACGGTGAACCAGTATAAAATTCTGAGTTTTTATTTACTTTATATCTGCTGCTAACTCTATTTTAATTCATACATAACAGGTTTTGTTTTAAAACTAAAAAGTATTCAAGTTCATCAAACACAATTCAACCCCCCTTCTCGTGTTTGCACCTTCAATTGGCATCAGAGCTTGGTCTCAAGGCTGAGCACTTAACTAGTGTTTGAGGAAAGGTCCAAGGGGTCAACAACATGGCAGAATCCAAAGATGATTTTAGAGGCAGCATCAACAGACCACCACTGTTTGATGGAGATAGGTTTGAGTATTGGAAGGACACAATGAGAAGTTTCTTCATATCTCAAGATCTTGAATTATGGAAGCTGGTAGTCAAAGGATACACTACACCTACTTTTCCAGGAGATCCAACTCAAGAACTGGACATGGCAGATATGAGTCCAAACCAGAGCAGATTATACAAACTGCATCACAAGTCCAAAACCATCATGATCAATGCTATCACATTCACGGAATTTGACAGATGCACAGATAAAGAAACAACAAAGAGCATATTTGACAGTCTGGTTCTGACCTATGAAGGAAGCCAGCAGGTTCAAGAAGCAAGGGCTAACATACTGGTCAAACAGTATGAGATGTTCAAGATGGAAGATGATGAAGACATTGATGGAATGTTCTGTAGTTTCCAGACTCTGATATCTGGACTGAAGGTCTTGAAGAAAAGCTACACAACAGCAGATCATGTCAAGAAGATTCTAAGAAGCTTACCAACCAAGTGGAAACCAATGGTTACTGTAGTTCAGCAAACCAGAGATCTGAATAACTTAAGACTTGAAGATCTGATCAGCTCACTCAAGTCTCATGAAATAGAACTGGAAGCTGATGAACCAAAGAAGAAGAAGAATCAGGCCCTGAAGTCAAAACAGAAGAAAGCAGCAAAGGCAGCACCAGAATCAGAGGATAGTCACAGTGATTGTGATGATATGGCTTACTTAACCAAACAGATGGTTAAGATCTGGGAAAATAGGTAGAGGAGATACTCCAAGAAGAAACATAACAGCAAAGGAAAGGAAGAATCTGAAAAGAAGAGCATCATCTGTTATGGATGCAATGAACCTGGACATATCAAGTCAGAATGTCCAAATTTGGAAAAAGGAAAACAGCACAAGAAGAGTTCCAAATTCAAAAAGAATGGTATGATGGCAGCCTGGGATGCATCAGAATCAGAAGAAGAATCGTCTGTTGAAAAAGAGGCATAAACAGCAATGATGGCACACATCAGGTCTGCCTCTGGACCTCATAAAGGCACAGCTTCAGGAAGGAAAACAGGCAGAAGGAAGAATGATCAAAGCAGTCATTCAGGCAAGTCTGGCAGCACATCAGAGGAAGCAATTCTGGCTCTGATGGCTCATAACAACTCAAGCTCTGGATACAACTCAGGCTCTGGAACAGATTCAGAAGATGAAGACAATGAGGTATTTTCTGATCTCTCTAAATCTGAATTAATTGAGGTTGTAAGAGATTTTTTAAATGCAAACAATAAGATGTCTTTAAAACTGAAAACTCTTAGGGAAGATAAGAAAAATCTGACCAAAGAAGTACAAGTCTTAAAGAATCAAAATTCTGAGTATGCAACTGAAAACAAGGATTTTAAAACTTAAGTTGCAAGACTCAAATCTGAAAACCAAACTCTCAAAAGTAACATTTGTTCCACTTCCGAAACTGTTTGTGAATCTGACATGCATGAACAATTTTTTCAAAACTTTATTTCTAATGGAATGGAAAGAAGTAAATATGCATATATGATTTATGCAAACAGTAACATTGGAAAGAGAGGTCTTGGTTTTACAGAAATTGTTGCTGAAACTAAAAATGTTCATTCTGATGTTCTATGTATTGTTTGTGCTAAGGAAGGTCACTCTGAATTATCTTGTCCAATGGTAAAATCTGAACAAGATTAGAGAACTGTTAAAACTAACAAACATGGACCCAATCAGTTCTGGGTACCAAAAGATCAAATTGTCTATGTTGCAGATATTCTGAGCAACTAGAAGGAGACACCAACAATGGTGCCTGGATAATGGATGTTTGCAATGCACAAGCAGAAGAAGGTTTATGTTCCTGCTAGAACCAGACAGAGGCAATCTGAGTCTGATGGAAGAAGGTCTGGTCAATTCAACCAGAACCAGAACTGGAACTAGAATCAAAACTAGAACGAGAATCAGAACAAGAACTAGAACCAGAACCAGAATCAGTACTAGAACCAGAACCAGAACTAGAACAGGTATCAGTATCAAAGGTTCATGTATGATCATCAAAATTACTTCAATTATCAGAATCAATATAACTACAGGAATTATCATAATTATCAGATTCATCATAATCATCAGATTCATCCAAATCCCCAGAATTATCAGACTCATCCGACTCATCCAAATCACTAGAATCATCAAGGTTATCATAATCACCAGATTCATCCAAGTTACCAGAACCAAAACATGTTCCAGAATCATCAGAGGAACATGATCTATCTGAAGGTGCAAACACGAGAAGGGGGGTTGAATTGTGTTTGACTAACTTGAATACTTTTCCTGTTTTTACAGTTTTAAAACAAAACTTGATGTATGAATAAAAACAGAGTTAGCAGCGGATATCAAGTAAAAATAAAACACAGAATTTTTATACTGGTTCACCGTTAACGAGGCTATGTCCAGTCCCTTCACCTTGAAGGATTTCACTAATTCAAACCTTGAATTACAACAGTTCCACTGATCCTCCAAGTCAGTCTTCTCAAACAGTCTAACAATCCTAGACTCTTGAGGAATATAGCACCTTGACTTCCTAAGTCAAGTCTTCTCCTGCCAATCTGACAACCCCAGATTGTAGAAGGAATTACAACGCCTTGAATCTAATTACCAAGTAATCTGCTACCCCTTCTGACTCCCTCAGATTGTAGCCTCTACTTCAACAACTTAGATCTAACACAAGGGAAAGAAAATAACACGAGTGCTTGCTTCTTGAAAGCTGGAACTCACAATTAACCTCACTGAAAACTTGAGTGTTTGCTTTGGAAGTGTATGACTCTTTTGTGATTTTCGATGCTAAGTATTTTGCCTTGAGCCTCCTTTTATAGATGCAGATTTGGGCCTCTTCCAAGCTTAATTTCGAGCTGAATCTTGCTGGATTCTCTTGCAAAAATAACTTGACCAATTGGGCTTTATTTAAATAAAAAACATATCTTTCAAAATAACTGGCCAATCAAGTCTTTAGTTTCTTCCCGCCAACAGCTCCTGAGTTCCACAATACTTCAATTTATTTTTGTAACAAATCCTTTTAATACTTTGATCAAAATAAATTAAAATCTCCACCGTTAATCCTCATGATTAAATTTGGACCATTTGATCTTCCTGCGCTAGTCCACATCTGGACCATACTATTTGATATGTTGTGATCCTCTGATTTCGACCATCCCTGGACCACACTTCCTAACCTTCTGATCTTCTGATCTCGACCATCCTGGTCCAGCAAACTGATCTGTTGTGATCCTCTGATCTCGGCCACTGCTGGTCCACTCATTTTGACCTTTTTATTTCGGCCAACACTGGGCCATGGTCTGATCTTTTGATCTCGGCCAACACTGGGCCAAATAATTAAATCTGAACCATTGATCTAAAAATCTTCCCTCTGATCTAGACCAATTATGGACTTGGTCTGAATTAAACTGAAATTAAATCTGGACAAGTAATATTTCAGTCTGGACATTTTACCTTTGATTTTGGATCAGGTCTGGACCAATTCTGGAAATCATTTCTTCTGGTATGGACTTAGTTTCATACCCTGAACCATGCTATCTTTTGGTCTGGGTCAAATATGGATTAATTCCTTTGTTCTGGACCCATTAATTCATCCTCTAATTAAGTCTGGAACAAGTCTGGACTGTTTATCATTTCACTGCCAGGCCATCTTCTGGTCAGAATAACTTCTGAAATAAATCTGACATTTGATTCCTTCTGGTCTGGAACAACTCTCCCTATGGCAGGCTTCCTTTTGGTCTGGTCCAGGTCTCCTTCTGACTTTGCTTCCTTCTGATCTGGGCCAGCAAAGATATCCTCTGGTAGTGTTTTCACATCCTGGTGTATCCTTTGGTAATTCCAGAATGCATTTTCAAGGTTCAAAATAAGATTACATGGAGTGCTTTTGTAAACATCAAAATCCTAAGTACTTAGAACCAACTTGGTTCCAACACTATCAACCAAAACAGAATCAAGGAAACTGCTCAAACAGGCCAGAAGCTGAACTGGCTCTGATGGCTCGAACTGAGTCTGACTCTCACTCTGATTCTGAAGCAAGGTCTGATCAGCAACATAAATCATGGTACTTGGACAGTGGTTGCTCCAAACACATGACAGGAGACAAATCTATGTTTCTGGATCTGACCATGAAAAATGGAGGCAAAGTTTCCTTTGGAGGAAACTAGAAAGGTCAGATTATTGGTACAGGAACAGTTGGTAACAAATCTTCTTCCCTTTCTATTAAAAATGTTCTGATAGTAAAAGGTTTGAAGCATAATCTTTTGAGCATAAGTCAACTAAGTGATTGCAAATATGATGTCGTCTTTAACCAGAAAACATGCAAAGTTGTTAGTCAACTTGATAAATCTGTTTTGTTTACTAGCATTAGGAAAGATAATGTTTATAAGATTGATTTGTTTAGTCTTGCTAAGCAACAGGTTAAATGCCTATTATCTGTAAGTGAGCAGAATCCGATTTGGCACAAGAGGCTAGGGTATGCAAACCCTAGACTTATATCTAAGTCGAGCAAACTCCAGTTGGTAAGAGGGCTTCCCAAGGTAAGTTCCAAAACTGAGATTCTGTGTGAAGCATGTCAAAGAGGTAAACAAACTAAAAGCTCTTTTCACACTAAAAAATGTGTTTCTACCTCTCAACCACTTAAACTGCTTCACTTAGATATGTTTGGTCCTGTTCAAACAGCTTCACTCAATGGTAAGAAACATGGATTTGTGATTGTTGATGATTATTCAAGGTGGACTTGGGTAAAAATTTTAAAGAACAAAGATGAGGAAATTGCAGGTGAACCAGAGGCACAGGAACTAGAAGTTGGACCAGCAACAGAACCTAAGAAAGATAAAGATGAAAGCAAGGAAGAAGAACATGCTGACTCTAAAGACAAGTCAGAGGGAAAGAATGGATGGAAGTACAAGTCTTCACATCCCGAATCTCTCATTATTGGCAGTGCAGCAGAACCATTGAAGACCAGATCATCAAGTAGAGATGCCAATCTGTTTGGTTTACTCTCAACAATTAAACCAAGCAATGTTGATCAAGCTTTGGCAGAGGAAGGATGGATACTTGCAATGCAAGAAGAGTTGAATGAATTTTAAAGGAATGATGTTTGGGATCTGGTATCCACACCAAACAAAAACATTATTGGAACCAAGTGGGTGTTCACGAATAAATTCAATGAAAAAGGTGAAGGGGTAAGTAACAAAGCTAGACTTGTAGCTCAAGGATACAGTCAACAGGAAGGTATTGATTACACTGAGACTTTTGCTCCAGTGGCTAGATTAGAAGCAATTAGAATTCTTTTATCATTTGCTGCTAATCATGATATAATTCTATATCAAATGGATGTTAAAAGTGCATTCTTAAATGGCTATATAAGTGAGGATCACATAATTGGGGCATATCAGATTACGAAGTCCATAGTTGGTCGAGATCATACGGTCCAGAATTTAAATCATGATGCAAATTAGTGAGGACTTGATTAAAATTCGAAGAAGACTTGATTAAATTTTGATAGAAATTTGATCATAGTATTAAGGGGATTTGATTCAAAAATTCACTGAAGACTTGAAGAAATTCGAATGCAATCTGAAGCTTAAAAAGATATGGTTTGAAATTAAAAGAAACAAGATTCGTCAACAGAAATTTAAAATGCAATCTGAAGCTAAAAAGATACGATCTTTATTTAAGTGAAACCCGATTGGCCAAGTTATTTTTGCAAGAGAATCTGGACAGATACAGCTCGAATTTGATCATGGAAGAAACCCTAATTTTCATCTATAAAAGGAGGCTCAAGGTAGAAGACTTAGTATCGAAAATCAATAAAAGAGTCATAAATTTCCATAGGCAAACACTTGAGTTTTCAGTGAGGTTAATTGTGAGTATCAACTTTCCAGAAGCAAGTACTCTTGTTTTTCGTTCCCTTGTGTTAGATCTATATTGTTGAAATAGAGTCTACAATCTGAAGAGTCAGAAGAAGTAGCAGGTGACTTAGCAATTAGATTAAAGGTGTTGAAATCCCTTCTGCAATTTGGGGTTGTTAGATTGGTAGGAGAAGACTTGACTTGTGAAGTCAAGGTGTTGTGTTCCTCAAAAGTCTAGGATTGTTAGACTGTTTGGGAATACTCGCTTGAAGGGTCAGTAGTGCTGTTGTAATTCAAAGGTTTTGAACTAGTGGAAAAATCCTTCAAGGTGAAGGGACTGGATGTAGCCTAGTAAATGGTGAACCAGGATAAATCTTTGTGTTGATTATTTTACTTTATCCGCTGCTAACTCTACTTGTTTATATATCATATTTAAAATAATCATCAAAAACAGAAAAAGAATTCAAGAAGTACAAACACAATTCAACCCCCCTTCTCGTGTTTGCACCTTCAGTTTGAAGGGCAGCCATGATCTCAGAATTTGTAGGTTTTTTTGGTGGAGAAGGAGGAGGCATAGAAGGGGCAGGATGAGTGGAGGTTGAAGGATTAGAGGCAGGTGGTGAGGGATTAGAGATGGACTTCTAGTTAATGGAGGGTCCAGGTGTATCAGAAAAAGTCAAAAATTGACTTATCTCAAATAGTGAGGGACTGGTTTTCTGGGGTGAGATGAATAATGGTGACATGGAGGAAACATGCTGGTTGGGAAGGAGGGTGCACATGTCGTCAATGGGTGACTGGAAGTAATAGAGAAAGTCTGTAGAGGATAAGGTTGAAGGTTGGGGAAAAACGGAGAAAGTGTGGGGACGGTTTGGTTAGGCAGGTGAACTTTCTCGGTTTTCAGCCGAACGTTCTTGAGCAGTTTCAGCTACTGCTTCAGGAAGTTTATCTAAGGGTTGTGGTGAGGCTGGGGTTGGAGCTAGAGCAACAGCTCTTCTCTCTGAGGAGTGCTTCCTTTTCAGTTAAGGTGGGAAGAATGATGAAGGAGCACATGTCTCAAAAGATGTTTTCTTCATATGAGAAATATTCTCTGAAGAAAACTTGGAGATTTTGATCAGACTCTTCTCATTACCGAAAGGGATTTGAAAGTGCTTGAAGATTCTGGTCAGAATCATCCCATAAGGTACAGTGTTTTTCCTGTAGTCCTTATTTGCAGCAGCTATCATGTGATGGATGATGATGTGGGGAAGATTGAGGCACTTGCAGTTTAGGAGATGATGGATTATGAGGGCTTCATTGTCTGACACATACTCATGACTTCCACAGGGAGAAAGTATGGTATGGTGGCTGATGTTGTTGAAAATTTTTGGAAGGGGTTTGAGCACCTCTGTCTTGTTTAAATTTAAAGCTCCATACGCTTTGGAGGGCAGAAGGAGATGGTTCACAAAACGGAGAACGTTCAGTTATTGATGAACGTTCTGGAGTTTTTTCAACAGAAGGAGAAGACTTCTGTTTGGTCTGTTTAAGAGCCCTTGATTTGCTTCTCTGAGGGTTCCTTAATTTCTTTTTAGCAAGAAATTGAGAGATGGTGATGGTGGATTTCTTCTTCATGAATTTTGAAGGAGGTTGAGATGGTTTTGAGGGAGAGAAAATTTCATCTATATTCTTCCTCTTTTGGTTAGGAGGTGTTGTAAATGAAGGTTCAGAAGACATAGTTTGCCTTTGTGTTGGGGTGTCTGAGTTGTTTGATGAGAGGTTTCTAGAGGGACATTGGAAGGAGGAACATCAGTTTCTTCTTCATCACTGTCAGAGATTATAAACATGGGAGAATCAGTCTTTTTAGGTTTTGATGTCCTTATTCCAACAAGAATTCTTATAGACCGTCATTGAGTTTTTGTGGGTTTTGTTGGATTTCTTAAGTGTGGTGGAACTTGAGCAATGTTTGGTAGAGATTGAGAGTGAGATGGAGGGAAAACAGTTGCTAGTGGTCTAAGAGGGAGAGGGATAGGACTTGACTCCCTTGATGACGAAGATGAAGAATTTGATGATGAGAAAGGCATTTTAATGGGAGAAGGTTTGGGTGGTGGAGAAGGTGAACGATTGTGAAACGGAGAAGAGAGTGGTGGTGATGGTGATTCAGTGTATGCATTTTTGCGAGCACAAGATTTCGTTCTTGCCATTTGAATTTTCAGAGAGAAAGAAGGGTTTAGAGGAAGATGAAGATAAGGATTTGAAGGGTTCGTGAGAAACTTTAGAGGCAATGTTGCTTATTTAGAAAGAAATAAGTAATGATGAGTGAAAACCTAGGGAAGGATGATTAAGAAGATGCAACGCATCAATTGACAGTTTGTCAGGGCGTTTTTTGGAGGCAGGGGACAAGAGCATTAAATGCCAAGACTCCCCTTACTCCTTTTGCCTGCGTAGAGAAGAAGTGACACGCAGAGGAGAAAGTTGTTTCTCAAACGGAGAAAGATGACTGAAAAATGGAGATTGATAAATGTTCTCCATTTTCTGCAGAAGCAGAATTTTAATGAGATTTCTGTGGATTTCTCATGATTTTCAGTGTTTCTTTAATTGAATTAAAACTATCCTCAACTAAAGGCTTTGTAAATATATCAGCAAGCTGATTTTGTGTATCAACAAAGATTAATTCAATGTTTTTCTTGCGAACATGATCACGAATGAAATGATGTTTTATTTCAACGTGTTTTGATCGTGAGTGCTGAATAGGATTTTTAGATAAATTGATTGCACTAGTATTATCACAATAAATTGGAATACTTGAGTAACTTACAGAGAAGTCTTCAAGTTGATTTTTAATCCAAATTACTTGTGAGCAGCAGTTTGATGCTGAAACATATTCAGCTTCGGTGGTTGATAAGGCTATTGTGTTTTATTTCCTGCAAGACCAGCTTATCAATGCTTCACCCAGGAACTGACATGCTCCACTTGTGCTTTTACGTTCAATTTTATCTCCAGCGTAATCAACATCGCAATAAGCTACAAGATCAAAATGTGAACATTTTCTATACCAAAGGCCAAGATCAATAGTACCAACAAGATATCTAAAGATGTGTTTTATTGCCGTTAAATGTGATTCTTTGGGTGCAGATTGAAATTTACCACATAATCCTACTACGAATACAATATCAGGCCTACTCGCAGTTAGATATAACAAAGAACCTATCATGCCTCTATACTCTTTTTCATAAACAGATTTTCCATTTTCATCTTTGTCCAATGAAGAAGATGGATGCATGGGAGTAGTCATGATTTTGGCATCATTCATTTTATGTTTTGTTAAAAGGTCTTTTGTATACTTTTCTTGACAAATAAAAATGCCATCATCATGCTGCTTGATTTGTAAACCAAGAAAGTATCTCAACTCCCCCATTATGCTCATTTCAAATTCACTTTGCATGAGTTTTGAAAAAGCATCACACATTTTTTCATTGGTTGAACCAAAGATTATATCATCAACATACACTTGAACTATGAGTAAATCATTTTTATCAATTTTCTTGAAAAGTGTAGTGTCAATGTTTCCTCTGGAAAATCCGTTTTTGATTAAGAAGGAACTCAATCTTTCATACCAAGCTCTTGGTGCTTGTTTCAGACCATAGAGAGCTTTGGTAAGTTTAAAAACATGGTTTGGTTTTGATTGATCCTCAACGCCAGGAGGTTGTCGCACATAAACTTGTTCATTTAAAAATGCTCTTTTAACATCCATTTGAAATAATTTAACAAGCTTATGAGATGCATATGCAAGAATTATACGAATAGCTAACCTTGCAACAGGGGCAAACGTTTCATCATAATCAATACCTTCCTGTTGATTATAGCCTTGTGCGACCAGCCTTGCTTTGTTGTGAATAACCTTGCCTTCTTCATTGAGTTTGTTTCTGAAAACTCATCTTGTACCAATGACAGTTTGGTCTTGTGGATTAGGGACCAAAGTCCAGACTTCATTTTTCTCAAACTGAAGCAATTCTTCTTTCATGGCTTCTATCCAAGATTGATCTATTACTGCTTCTTTAATGGATTTGGGTTCAATCTGGGATATCACTGCCATGCTGCATTCGCCATTCTTGAATGATCTTCTTGTTCGAATTCTATCAGCAGTTTCTCCAATTATTTGAGTTTGAGGATGTCCTTCAATTGTTCTCCAGCTTTTTGGTGGAGAATGAAACAGAGATTGTTTATTAATCTCGGTTTCCTGCACAACATTTTGTTGCTGCACACCAGTTTGAATTTCCTCTTCCTTATCCTTTTTACTTAGATCCAAATCATCAAACTCATCAAATCACACGTGCATACTGATTTCTACAACCTTGGTTCTCAGATTAAACACTCGATATCCCTTGGAGTCAGTTGCATACCCCAAAATTATTGCCTTTTCTGATTTTGCATCAAACTTTCCAAGGACATCTTTGTTGTTTAAGATATAACAATAACATCCAAAAATGTGAAAATATGAAATGTTTGGTTTTCTATTTCTCCAGATTTCATAAGGAGTTTTGTTAATGATTTTTCTAATAGATACACGATTTAAAATGTAGCAAGAAGTGTTAATGGCTTCTGCCCAAAAGTATCTTTAAACATTTGATTCTTCTAAGATTGTTCTTGCCATTTCTTGAAGTGTTCTATTTTTTCGTTCAACAACTCCATTCTGTTGTGGAGTTCTTAAACAAAATAGATTGTGAGAAATGCCATGTTCATCAAAGAAGTTTTTAAAAGAGGCATTTATGAACTCTCATCCATGATCACTTCTTACAGAAATGATGTGGATTCTTTTTCATTTTGTACCTTTTTCCAAAATGTTTTAAATTCATCAAATGCATCATCCTTTTGTTTTAAAAACAGTACCCAAGTGTATCTAGAGAAATCAGCAACAATAACAAAACCATATTTCATCCCTCCTAGACTTGTTGTTTTGATTGGTCCAAAAAGATCTATGTGAAGTAATTCAAGAGTTCTGTTTGTATTTATTAAATCTTTTGAATGAAAACTACTCTTGACTTGCTTTCCCTTTGCACAAGCTTCACAAATTCTATTTTTATCAAAACTCAGTTTGGGCAATCCTCTCACCAGATCCAATTTAGAGATTTTTGAAATTGTTTTCATACTTATATGTCCAGCCCTTTTATGCCATATCCATTTATCTTTATCGATTGACATAAAACAGGATTCATCTGGTAATTCATCAAGATATAGAGCATATAAATTTTTCTTTCTGTTTCCAGAAAATAACACCTCTCCAGAATCTGTTTTTCTAACTTCACATACTCTTGGTTTGAAGATAACTTCAAAACCATTGTCACATAACTGACTTATACTCAGAAGATTATGTTTCAAACCTTCAACGTATTGAACATCATTTATTTGAGTAGAGTTTGCCTTACCAATAGTTCCTTTACCTTTGATCTGAGTTTGATTGTTGTTGCCCAATGTAACTGATCCTCCATCCTTTTTAATGAAGAACATGAAACAGTTTTTATCACCTGTCATGTGTTTTGAACAGCCATTGTCCAATAACAAAGGCTTTCTCTTGGCACTTTGAAATCCAACCTACTTAAGAGTTTACATTTACTTTAGGTACCCACTTTGTCTTGGGTCCTTGAGAGTTAGTCTTAATAATTTCTTTCTTTTTGAAATAACATGTTGACTCTTGATGACCAAATTTGAGACAGTAGGAGCATTTAACTGTTGGTCTTGGTATTGATTTTGAAATCGGAGTTTTAAAACGTTTTAATTTTGATTTTGTAAAGGTTCTAGATCGTTCTCCATTTTTTAAACTTTCAGGAGAAAGTTCAGTTTTTATTCCAGAACTTTCTCCATTTTGAGAACAGTCTGGAGAACGTTCTCCCTTTTGCAGTTTTTTCAAAATTGGTTCTCTATTTGCAGAACTTTCTTTCCTTTTAAACATCCTTCTGCTCTTCATCTTTTCATCCCGTTTTTTAAAGTAGCAAGCAAAATCCAAATGTCCAAGTTTTTAACAGTATGAACATTTGGTTTTACATTTTTCTATCTTGCTTTCCGGAATAAAAAAGTTTTCATACATTTTGGTTTTTTGAGTTTGATTGAAACCAAGACCAGCTTTATCAAATATTCCTATTTGTGATCCCATGATTTTTTGAAATGTTTCAATAGCTTTAATAAAATTTAGCAAATCAGATTTAAGGAGAACGTTCTCCGTTATTGTTGCAGAACGTTCTTGACTTTTCTGATTTTTACAACTTTGCTGTTTTGATTCTCTCGGTTCTTGAATGGTATTCTTGAGAATATCAATCAGAGCCTGAGCCTTTTCTTTTTCTTCTTTTTCTTTAAAAACTTGTTCTTTTAAAGAACTACATTTTTGAATGAGAAAGTTTGAATCATTTAGCAAATTGTCGAATTCTTTTCCCATTAGTTCACACAAAGAGCAAGAGTCAGAATTTGTTACCTCATTTTCTTCTATGTCTGATTCTTCTGATTCATCCCATGTGGCCAGCATTGATTTCTTTTTTAATGGAAATCATTTTGGTGTTTTCTTATTTGAGGACATTCATCTTTGTAATGTCCTAACTTATTACAACCAAAACATGTAATATGGCTTTTGTCTGTTTCTGTTTTGGGATTTTTATTTGGAAATCCCTTCTTGATTTGATATCTCCTTCTCATCATTCTATGTATTCTTCTGGTGAGAAGAGCAATTTCTTCATCAGCATCTTCTTATCCAGTTTCTTCTGGTTCTTCATCAGTTTGAAGTATGATGCTTTCTTGAGATGCCTTCAGAGCTACTGCTTTGCCTTTCTTGGCTAGTTTATCTTCTTGTAGCAGTATTTCATGTGCTCTTAAGGTTCCTATCAGTTCTTCCAGGGGAAGTGTTTCAAGATTCATGGCTTGGCTTATAGCTGTTACCATTGGTCTCCAAACAACTGGAAGACATCTCATGATCTTTCTCACTTTGTCTTGTATTGAATAAGCTTTGCCAAGGGAACGCATCTCATTCACTATTGTTGTGAATCTTGTGTACATCTCATCGATAGTTTCTCCTTCTTGCATCTCAAATAATTCAAATATTCTTATACCAATGTCTGTTCTTGTTTCTTTGACATGGCTTGTTCCTTCATGGTGAGTTTGCAATGTGTCCCATACTTCTTTAGCAGTTTCACATTCTTCTACTCTTTCACTTTCTTCCCTGCTCAAAGCACACGATAAGAATAAATGAGCTTTAAAATTTAGGAGTAGCTTAGTTTTATCATTGGCAGTCCAGTCTGCTTCTTTCTTCTCTGCTGAAGTTGAATCTTCTTGATTCATTCTTGGAATATGATTTCCATTGGTTATGATGTTCCATATGCCTGTATATTGTGATTTAAGAAACAATTTCATTTTTCTTTTCCGAAAATAGTAATCAGTACCATCAAAGAATGGTGGTCTGTTTGAGGATCCTCCCTCAACAATGTATTTTGCTTTGGACATTTTTCTGGATCTTTTTCTCTAGCACTTGTTAGGTGTTCTTTTTAGAGACCGTGCTCTGATGCCGATTGAAGTAGCAAAATTGATTTACAAGGAAGGGGGTTTGAATTGTCAATCTCCCTTTTTGAAATTTCCTGAAAAACTTAAGATTTGAACTCAAGAATGTTCTTGGTTAAGAAAGCAGAGAAACGGATAACGTTCTTGGTTTATCAAAAAAACCGGAGAACGTTCTTGATTAGTTGTAAAACAGAAAACAGTTTTATATTTTTAATCTTGAAAAACAATCAAACTAAATAAAGAGATAAAGGATAAGAGATACCACACACAGATGTATCCTGGTTCACCCAACTTGGGCTACATCTAGTCCTTACTATTGTGAGATTTTCCACTAAGTGTTTAAAATAAGAACCTTCTTGGTTTTACAGCACCTAGCCTAGATCAACCTTCATCTATGTTATAGAACTTAATCTAATTCCACCCAGAAAGAGATTAATCAAATCACCTACCAACCTTGATAGGATTTCTTACAATCTACCCCAAACTATACTTAACTCTTATAGTTTGAGTTTTACAATAATGATGAGATTGTTTTTTTAGAATCTGAGATGTCTCAACCCTTGTTTGAGATTCGATTCTTTACAAAGAATTCAGTACAAATGTATCAGAGTAAATAGAAACTTAATCAGACTGATTCTTGTAAGTGATGAGAGAATTTCAAGTATGTAAATGTGAATGATTTTGAGAGATTTGTTAGCACTTGAACTTCTGCTTTTTCCTTGAGCTGTGGTCTTCCTTTTATAGGCTTGAGAGCATTAAATGGTGGTCAATAGAGCTGTTGGTAGTGCTCTTGTCAGGCTTGACCAGAGGCAATATTTCTGAATAAAAATAATCCAACTTTTGACTATTTTTATTTTCTATTTTGACTGGGCTGTGTGTTGCGTTTTAGATCAGATTTTCTTGAGTAATTAATGATCCTTTAATGCTTTAGATAAGTGATAATATTACTGGCTTGAACTGGAGCTTTTGATCAATTAAAACAAATTGAAAATGATCATGAATACTTGATGTAGGAAGCTTGTACTGAAGCTGCTAAAACTGACTGGAGATTGATGATCATTCTGGACTTTTGAACTTTAAGTATCCTGGAGACTGATAATCAATTTGAACGTTTTTTCTGGACATACTAGAAACTGTCTTGACTTCAAGATTGTTTAACAGTCTTGAAATTCATTTCCAGAACTGTCTGGACAGGCTTGTTTGAGAGTCTTTTTCTTTTGCAATTTGAATGTCCTCTTTGATTTGAATAGATCCTATGTGTTCCCTGCCATGTAGTGATCATTTCCATGTAACTTCCAGAGGCAATAACTTCAATTAAGTGATGGAGAATGATTGGTCTTTATGCTGTCACGGCCTGGAGAACATTCTCCGTTTTCCAGAATATGTCAAGAATGTTCTCTGCCTTTGTTAATGTTGATTTCTTTGATTCTTTTGAAACCTATCTTTGAATCAATACACTCAAAAGCACAGGTTAAATTAACAATACATTTAGAATCATAATTAACAATATTTAATTAACCTTTGTTTATTTTCATCAAAACTTTAAAAGTGAGAGTTTGTCTTAACACAATGAGCAATTTGGCAAGTTTGACTCATGATCTCACAAGTGCATCTTTTTGGAATACTCCAAAAGGCCTAAAGCCTATAGGGTATACGACAAAGAAACCTTGATTGTTAATGAATCAATTTGTGTTAAGTTTGATGACAAATAACCTAATAATAAAAACTATGAACTAGATGATGATTCTCCGAGTCCATAAAACCCAGAAGAAGCAAACAAACTAGATGAGCCAAAAAAACCAAATGAACCAAGAAAACTAGAAGATACATGAAATTCAGAGGAACTGAACACATCGGAGGAAACGAACAAAACAATAGAGGATAAGACGAATAACATTAAAACAAGTCGAGATCCTCTAGAATCTAGAACTAAATGAAAGTATAAATCATCTCATCTAGATTCCCTGATTATAAGGAACACAAGTGATTCTCTGAAGACCAGACTGGCTCTAAAAGATAAGTTTTTGTTTGGATTGCTCTCTCCAATCGAGCCAACCTCTACAGATGAAGCCCTATCAGTCGATGGATAGATTTTGGCAATGCAAGAAGAGCTTATCAAATTCTAGCTGAGTGACATTTGGGATCTTGTACCTAGACCAGATGAAAGGAAGCCCATTTGAACCAAAAGAGGTATTCAGGAATAAGTTCAACGATAAAAGAGAAGTTGTAAAGAACAAAGTTCGACTGGTGGCTCAAGGTTATAGATTGTAAGAAGGTATATATCATCTTATTAGGAAGCAATTCATTTCTTATTATATATTTCTGCTTATAATAGTATCATCTTATATCAAATGGATGTGAAAAGTGAATCTTTAAATTGTTATACAAACGAGGAAGTGTATGTTAAAAAAAATTCAGGTTTTGAAAATGCTGAGTTTCTACACAATGTTTTTAAACTTAAAAAATCATTTTATGGTCTGAAACTTGCACCAAGAGCTTGGTACAATAGACTACGCAAATTTTTTATTTGAAAACGATTTTGAAAGAGGATATGTTGACACTACCCTATCTAGAAAATCATCTAAAAATGACCTTTTTATAGTTCAACTTTATGTAGATGATATTATCTTTGGTTCAAATATCAGCAAGCTTTGTTGAGATTTTGCTAATATGATGCAACAAGAATTCCAAATGAGTATGATGGGAGAACTAAATTTTTTCTAAGGGATTGGAATCCAACAAAATAAAAATACTGTGTTGATTCATTAGATCAAGTACACTAAAGAACTTTTCAAGAAGTTTATGATGGCTGAAGGCAAGCCCTTGAATACCCCGATGGATCCAACCTTTTCTATTGACAAAGATGAATCAAACAAATAAGTTACGAAAAAACTTACAGTGGAATGATCAGGTCACTTCTTTACTTAATTACTTCCAGACCTAACATTTTATTTGGTGCGTGAGTGTGTGTCAAGTTTTAGTCCAATGCAAAAGAATCCCACTTAACAACTGTTAAGAGGATCTTTAGATACCTAAAAGACACTACTAACCTTGTCATGTATTATAATCAGTCCCTTGAGTATAGGTTAGTCGGATTCTACGATGTTGACTATGTCAGATATAATATTGAAAGAAAAAGCACTAATGGAAACCACGTGTTCCTTGGTGAAAATCTGATCTCTTGGTCAAGCAAAAAGCAAGGCACGATAGAGGTCCTAATCGTGTTAAACCAAGTACAAATGAAATCTAAGATCCACATCTACAACTTTCATGAAGACACCATTAATTTGACAATTTGATTCTCCACGTGTGTTGGAGCGCCCCTTGCTTGAGTTGGAGCACACGAAGCCTTGCAGATGCAGTAAAGTGTGTTTTTCTCACTCTTTAGGGATATTTTTGGCTATTTTGAAGTGTGGAGACTTGTGCCCTAGAATAGAAATACAAATGAGGTTGGGTCTAACACCATTTAATGAGTTTCATCAAGAATCTTTTGTGAAATATTTCTTATAATTCTTCCTTAATCTCTATCTTTTGTATCTTTGTCAATAGTAACTAAGCCCTCTTTGTTAGGGGTGAGCGAAGCAAGATGAATTCCTTATTAGTCTGATTTGATTTTTAGTTAAATGAATGAGTTTATTGAATTATTTTTCTCAACTTTTTGCTTAATGTATTGTATTACTTGATCAACTTTAAATTGTTTTCCAATTTGTATTTTGAAACAAAAGTGAACTTTATGAATGCTTGAGATAAGAATTTCATGATATTGTAGTCTAGGAATAAATGGTGATCATGAAACCAATTGAATTATTTACAAAGGCAACAGTTTAATAAGATAACTCTTGTACTAGAAAACTTAATTCTAATCTTAAATCCACTAAAGAATTTGGGGTTACTTTGGAATTAAAAATTCTGCCACTAAGGAATTATGGCAAGATAAGTAAAAAGAATTTGCCAATAATTCAATAAAGGAATTCAATAACTAAGATCAAATTAGGAATTGAAGTTGGATTCGAAGTGAAACTCATCCCTAACATTTTTCTTATTAGAAAAGTTGAATATTATTACTTCTGTTTGTTTCAAAATAATTCAATCAATTGAGAAATAATTTGTTTAATTTTTGTAATTAATTATAATTTGATAGTATAACGCAATTCTTGAGTCCAAACTCGGTCTTACCGTTTTAATATTACATGCAATGATTTAGTACATTGGTTCAAACGTTATCAACATCAAAACACTTATATATTGATGTAGGAAGATTCGCGGCTAGAATCGAGGAAGAAACGGCTTTGCGGACAAACACAATAGGAAATGTGGAAAACGGTCGTCCGGTGTCAGATTGCCTATTATTATAGCTTTCCAGAAAGGGAATCGCGCCACAAACACAACTCACTGCTTTGCTGTGATGTATGGGCTCCAGATCCGTTTTGGGCTCGTCTTGGGCCTCAAAATAGCAGTTTAAGTTTTCCCTGTAATTTCGGGCTTTTTTCTGTTTTACCTAATTTTCGCACTAGGGTTTCTATTATCTATTTAAAGAATTTCTATGCTGTAACGAAATGGATCTTTTAATAAAATAATTAATTTTGAGAGTTTTCTCTTTTCTGGTGGATTCCAGAGCTTGTTTGTTCTTTCAGATTTAGCGCTTGTTAATCCTTTGCGATTTCGACTGCGTCAGGTGGTATCAGAGCAGGCTTTCTCCTGTTTCTTTTCGTATCTTGAACAGCCATGGGAGATCAACCAGTCACAAGTGCAGACATCGAGGGTATCACCGTGGCCCTTACAGCTTTGACTACGCAGATGCCAACTTTGACGGATCAAGTGAACGCCATCAATGGTAGGAGGGATGATATGAGCGACAGAGGCAGGAGAGAAGAACCGCCCAGGCATCCACATGGAGGCTTGCAGGCTCGTGTTGAATCGGACTCTAGTTCTGAAGAAGAGATCCCGGAGGACAATCAGGGTTTCGATAATCAACAGAATTGCAACGACTATAGAGTCAAGGCTGATATCCCGTTGTTTTATGGAACTATGGGGGTTGAAGAGTTTCTAGATTGGTAGATTGATGTTGATCGGTTCTTCAACATGATGGGTGTTCCAGAAAACAAGCAGGTGAAGATGGTGGCCGATTGAAGAGCACCGCTGCTGTGTGGTGGGATAAGTTGTTATCCAGAGGCAGCGCTAGAAGAAAGCGCTAATCAGAACGTGGAGGCTAATGAAACAGTTGATGCTGGAGCGTTTCTTGCCTGAAGATTATGAGCAGATTATGTACAAAATGTATATCGATTGCGTTCAGGGTAGAAGGAGCATGATCGAGTATACAGCAGAGTTCTTGCGTTTCTCAGAACGCAACGAACTAGGGGAAACTGAGAGTCAGAAGGTGACTTGCTATATTAATGGATTGAAGGGATCAATCTAGGAGAAGATGAGTCTGCAGACTGTCTGGACCGTAACGGAGGCCTCTACCCTAGCCTTAAAAGCGGAACTAATAGAGAAGTCCCCCAGAAATTTCTCATCTTTTCGCAGATTCACTCCACAGGGTTATTCTGAAGTTGCGGGTGATAAGGATAAGAACGTTGCTGCTAAGGATTATAACTCCTCGGCAAAGGAAACTGGTGGAACCAGCAGTGCTACGCCCAACAAGAGGGCAAACCAGAATTCATCCAACCCATACACAAAACCGACGGAAGATAAGTGTTTCTGTTGCGGTGGGCAAGGTCACAAGTCAAATGTTTGCCCTTCCAGGAGAACGACTGCAGTTTTGAATGAGGAGTCTGAGGAAGAGGAAGAAAGCAACGAGTATGATGGTGTTGAGTTTGCTGAAGAAGAAGCGGAAGAAGCGGTGAACTTTGTGCTGTAGACAGTCCTGTTGTCTTCAAAAGAGGAGGGGCAAAGAAAGAATCTTTTTAGAACACACTGTTATATTAAGAATAAGTTGTGTAACATGACCGTGGATAACGGGAGTATAGAGAACATGGTCTCCCAGAAGCCGGTGGAATACCTAGAGTTGCCGATAGAACTGCATGCCAAGCCTTATGCTTTGGGATGGGTGAGTAAGAGTTCGCAGGTCAAGGTGACGCAGACTTGCAAGGTGCCTATCTCCATCGGAAAGCATTACAAGGCAGAAGTAGTGTGTGATGTTCTGAATATGGATGTGTGTCATGTTCTACTGGGGCGACCTTAGCAGTATGCCAATGATATCACGTATAGAGGCAGAGAAAATGTGATGATGTTCACCTGGGGAACGCACAAGATAGCTATGGCCCCGATTTATGGCTTTAATAGACAAACAGGGAAGGAAAAGTCTAGTTTTCTTGTTATGACACAGGATGAGCACGACTTGACTGATGCCTTCAAGGAAACTGAGTGGTTTTTCCCCGTGGTGGTCAAGGGTTTGCTGAGTGCTATGAAAAAGGAGCCTGAACTACTGAAAGAGGTGCAGGAAATCTTGATGGATATTGAGGAGTTGATCTCGGAGGAGCTGCCCAGTGACTTGCCTCCTATGCGAGATATTCAGCATCAAATTGATTAATTTCGAGTTCCAGCCTGCCGAACCTGCCTCATTACCGCATGAGTCCTAAGGAGAACGAGATATTGCGGGAGCAGATTGAGGATTTACTAAAGAAAGGGTTCATTAGAGAGAGTATGAGCCCATGTGCAGTTCTAGTGCTTTTGGTGCCTAAAAAGAACAATCAGTGGCGGATGTGCGTTGACAGCAGAGCCATCAACAAGATAATGATCAAGTACAGATTTCCCATTCCTCGTCTGGAGGACATGCTTGATGAGCTATCGGGGTCTAAGGTGTTTTCAAAAATAGATCTACAGAGTGGTTATCATCAGATCCGAATTAGACCCGGGGATGAATGGAAGACATCTTTCAAGAGCAAGGATGGCCTTTACGAGTGGTTAGTCATGCCTTTCAGGTTATCCAACGCCCCCAGTACTTTCATGAGGCTGATGAATCAGGTTCTTCACCCTTTTACTAGTTCTTTTGTGGTGGTTTACTTTGATGATATTCTGATTTATAGCAAGACCAAGGAGGATCATCTAGGGCAATTGAAGCAAGTGCTACAGGTCTTACAAGAGAACTAGTTATACATCAACCTAAAGAAGTGCACCTTCTGTACCAACAAGCTGTTGTTTCTGGGTTTTGTTGTTGGTGAAGATGGGATTCAGGTGGACGAAGATCAGGTGAGTGCTATCAGAAATTGGCCTGCACCTAAGTCTGTGATGGAAGTACGCAATTTCCATGGCCTGACTACCTTCTATAGGAGGTTCGTGCGCGACTTCAGCACCATTACTACGCCTATCACCGAGTGCCTGAAGAAAGGGAAGTTCCAGTGGGGACCTGAACAAGAGCAGAGCTTTGCGATGATCAAGGAGAAGCTTTGCACGGTACCAGTTCTTGCTTTACCTGACTTTGACAAGATATTTCAGGTGGAGTGTGATGCAAGTGGAGTATGGGTAGGTGCTGTACTTTCACAAGAGAAGCGGCCAGTGGCCTTCTTTAGTGAAAAACTGAGCGACCCCAGGCAGAAGTGGAGCACTTATGACTAAGAGTTTTATGCAGTCTTTTGAGCTTTGAGGCAATGAGAGCATTATCTGATTCAGAGGGAGTTTATCTTGTTCACTGACCACCTTTCCCTAAAGTTCCTCCATAGTCAGAAGGTGATAAACAAGATCCATGCTCGTTGGGTGAGTTTTCTGCAGAAATTCCTATTTATCATTCAGCACTAATCAGGCGCCCAAAATAAGGTAGCAGATGCGTTGAGTAGGAGGACTTCCTTGTTGATTACCTTAGCTCAGGAAGATTGTGGGTTTTGAGTTGCTGAAGGAGCTATATGAGTCTGATACTGAGTTCAAGGAGTTGTGGCTCAAGTGTACAAATCAGCATCCCAACGTAGATTTTCATATTCGAGAGGGCTACCTATTTAAGGGGAATCAGCTCTGCATTCCTAATTCTTCTTTGAGGGAGAAGCTGATTCGAGATCTGCATGGTGGCGGTCTTGGAGGTCATTTGGGGAGAGATAAAACCATCGCAAGTCTGGAGGAGCGGTATTACTGGCCTCATCGGCGCTGTGACGTGGGTACTATCATCAAGCGCTGCTACACTTGTCAGGTTTCTAAAGGTCAGTCTCAGAACACTGGTCTTTACATGCCATTACCTGTTCCTGATGATATCTAGTTAGATCTTTCGATGGACTTTGTATTGGGGCTACCTCGTACACAGCGAGGAGTAGATTCTGTATTTGTGGTCGTTGACAGGTTTTCGAAGATGTCACACTTTATTGCTTGTAAGAAGACTGTTGATGCATCCAACATAGCCAAAAAAAATTTCAAGGAGGTTGTGCGTTTGCATGGAGTCCCCAGGTCCATCACTTCAGACCGAGACACCAAGTTCCTCAGTCATTTTTGGATTACTCTATGGCGGATGTTTGGTACTGCACTGAATGGGCAGATGGGCAGATAGAGGTCACCAACCGAACACTGGGGAATATGATTCGGAGTGTTTGCGGGGATAAACCGAAGTAGCGGGATCTGGCTTTACCCCAGGTCGAATTTGCTTACAACAACGCGGTGCACTCAGCTACAGGAAAATCGCCTTTCTCTCTGGTTTATACTTCTCCGCCGCGGCATGTGGTTGATTTGGTGATGCTACCCAAGGCTCATGGGGTGAGTACAGCAGCTGAAAGTATGGCCAAGGATGTGAAAGCCGTTAAGGAAGCTGTCAGGGCGAAGTTAGAGGCTACTGGGCAGAAGAACAAAGTCGTTGCTGACATGCACAGCAGAGCCAAGGTCTTTGCTGTGGGAGATGATGTGATGGTGTACCTGCGTAAGAAGAGGTTCCCAGTTGGCACTTACAAGAAGCTTCAGCCTCGCAAGTACGGGCCTTTCAAGGTGCTGAAGAAGATCAATGACAACACTTATGTGATCATGAATATTTCCAATACCTTTAATGTGGCTGATATTTATGAGTTCGATGAGGATGCTGATCTTTATCCTGGTATGAACTCGGGGTCGAGTTCTTTAGAGGTGGAGGAGACTAATGTAGGAAGATTCGCGGCCAGAATCGAGGAAGAAACGGCTTTGCGGACAAACACAGCAGGAAATGCGGAAAACGATCGTCCGGTGTCAGATTGCCTATTATTATACCTTTCCGGAAAGGGAATCGCGCCACAAACACAACGCACCGCTTCGCCGTGACGTATAGGCTCCAGATCCGTTTTGGGCTCGTCTTGGGCCTCAAAACAGCAGTTTAAGTTTTCCTTATAATTTCGGGTTTTTTTCTGTTTTACCTAATTTTCGCACTAGGGTTTCTATTATCTATTTAAAGACTTTCTATGCTGTAACGAAAGGGATCTTTTAGTAAAATAATTAATTTTGAGAGT
The DNA here is from genome assembly GCA_037974295.1 of Cicer cuneatum. Lineage (NCBI taxonomy): Eukaryota > Viridiplantae > Streptophyta > Magnoliopsida > Fabales > Fabaceae > Cicer > Cicer cuneatum. The sequence continues at coordinate 25,183,654 of JBBPBO010000001.1, read as the reverse complement.
TTTCTCTTTTCTGGTGGATTCTAGAGCTTGTTTGTTCTTTCAGATTTAGCGCTTGCTAATTCTTTGCGATTCCGACTGCGTCATATATATAAACACACATTCACAAGGTGTCTACTTATCCAAAGGATACCATATGATACACGTAAAACCAAGTAGTCAAATACATTTTACAAAAGACTTAAATTAGAAGACTCCAAAAGACACCATCGCTATCTAAACTTAACCAACATCCTCACAACTCAAATATTGGTATTTCCAATATCTACCACATATAAATTAGAAGGAAATGCCCAATCTTCATCCACGAGGCCTTCCTTGTCATAACCTAAACATTTTGAACAAGCACAAGGAAAAAATGATATATGGGATAAAATATTGTTATTTAGATATAAAAATGGGAAGAAATGGCAAAACGAGATATTATTATGCCAAACACAAGCAATCGTGCAACCTCAATGGCATCTCAAACCACAAGTACAACCTTGTCATTTATTGATTTCACTTATTTTATCAACATAGAACCGTAGCGGAGGGCTACACTCTTCAGCACATTTTATCCATTGATCCAATACCATAAAATTTCCCTCAATGCATCAATAATATTATTTCTATAATACACTTAAAATCCTCGTATTCATGTTTTCTTTTATATTGACCCTAAACCCATGATATAACAAACATCCTCCAAACGACAAATCATAGAAATGACAAACATATTAAGCATTCCAAACACACACATATATCTTCGGGGTTGTCTCCGGATACACAATCATGTCAAAGAGCGAAAAAAGTAGTCTCTTAGAGCATAAACTGAGTTCTGTTGTCATGAATTTATCCAAGACTTCGTCTATTTTTTTTAGTCTTCCGTGAATTGATTCGTTCTTTCATAAATCGATTCATGACTAGTTTTTTTTTCCTTCATGACTAGGTTTTTTTTTTTTTTTTGTCATGAATTTATCCAAGGCTTCGTCTATTTGTTCATATACTCATAGATATATGTATATGTATGTTGTCTGTATGATGTTAATAGACATATGCTTAGGGTGAGTGAAAGTATCCATCCTAAGTAGATGAATTCTTCTATATATATATAACAAGTAACTGTGGGTAAGTGGGGCACCGCTTATAATCATAATTATAACAATTATTATCAAAATATTTAATAGTAACATTTTTAAAATACTTTTCATTGACAAATTCACATTAGAGAGAAAGTCACTTAAATAACAGGCTAATACTACTTTCAAATTTTATTAAAAAAATCAAAATAATAGTTTAAGATACTAGATTCACACAAATACACATCTCTAATAACATTCGATTCTCTTATTATAACAATAAAATAGAGTAAAAACTACTTTTTTTTTAAATACATTGATAACATCCTAGTCAAATACATAATTAATTACAAGATAATACTTTATTGTCAATTATTTTATAAAAATATATTTTAGTTATAGACTCGATAAAATATAATAGAAGACTCTCCACCGGTATCTCCTATTAAAGCATGGATCACCAACTAACAAGTTGTAATTTGATATTTTATGTTTTAAAATATCAACAACGTTATCTTTTTTTTTATAAAAATTCATCAAAATTTTCAACCAAAATCCATAAAATTAATTATATTCTTCAATATTATACAAATTTCATCAAATGCGAAACTTAAATCTTCAAATAAACTCATATTTTCATCTCTAACAACATCAAATAAAGAATGATAAGTCATATTTGGATAACCTTTTTCTCTATAGGATCATACAACTTGTAGTCAAATTCATCCTCACCATAACCAATGAAGATACACTACTTTGACTTTGCATCCAACTTGGATCTTTGATCCTTCGAAACATGTACAAAAGCCTTGCAACCAAAGACTCTCAAATGATCATACTTGACATTCTTGTCAAATCATACCTTGTCTGGTACCTCACTATTCAAAGCGATGGTAGGAGTAAGATTAATAACATACACCGCTGTGTATGGTGCCTCACCCTAATAATGTTTAGGCAACTTAGCTTTCAGAGAGCATACACCTCACTCTCTCAACAAGTGTTCAATTCATCCTATCTGGTAAACCATTCAGTTGAGGTGTTTTAGGAGAAGTCTTTTCATGTGTTATACCTTGGTGTTTGCAATAGACATCAAAGGGGAACATATTTCAGCTTCTTGTTGTCTGCCTCTCAACCAAAGCATGAGATTGTTTGAACTTCTCCAACACTTGGTACTTTGTCTTCAAAGCATAAACCCATATTTTCTTGGAAAAGTCGTGAATAAAAGTAACAAAATAAAGTGCACCACTAAAAGATTTTACTTTTAAAGGGCCACAAACGCCAGAATGCACTAATTGAAGCAACTCTGACTTTCTAGAGGGAGTATGTCTTTTGAAGGATACTCTAGTTTGCTTACCAACCATACCATGATAACATTTCTCCAAATCTACATTCTTCAATCCTTAAAGCGCATCCTTTCTAGCTAAACAATTTAATCCTTTTTCACTGATATGGCTAAGCCTTTGGTGCCACCCAAATGCTTCCATATCCACGATATTCACACAATCTTTAGCAACCAAAGCTTTTTCCCAATACAGTTTACTAACATTCTCCCATCTACCCACAACCAAGTTACCGTTACTGAGTTTCCACTTTCTAGAAGCAAAATGATTATCAAAACCACTTTCATTAAGCATATGCACAAAGATCAAATTGAAGCGAACATCTGGAGCATGTTTGATACCTTTAAGCAACAATCGCATTCCCATGTTCGTTTACAAACATACATCACCAACACCAAATATCTTAGATACACCATCATTACCCATCTTCAAAACTCCAAAGTCACCACAAGTATAAGATGTGAAGAACTCCTTCTTCAGTGTAACATGTAGTGTGGCACCACTATCAATTATCCACATGCTTTCATCAGATACAAGATTAATAGACTCATAATCATGGAGAATAACAAGATTATCACTAGTAGCAATATTAACACGAACATCATCACTATCATCATCACGACCCCTTTGTTTCTTCTTACCATTTTTGCCTTTTGTGACATCCTAAACCCAAAATAATATATATAACAATGTATAATAGATTTTTTTTAACATAATTCACAATGGATAAAGAAAATTAGTTTCTTAGAAAATAAAATATTTTATAACTAATTTAGGATATCATGTTTCTCAAAAATCAAAAGGAACGCTTTAAACCTTTTTCCTCCTATAAAACAGGGCAATCTCCATAAACTTGATTTAACTAGAATTTCTTAATTTAATTCCAAAAATTTAGTAGTACTTATGTTTTGATACAAAAAATCGTTTCTAATTAAATAAGTAAAAGTAAAATACAAATTACAACTCTTATTCCCAGTATCACCTATCAGAGCGAGGTTTCTCCCAAACATGAACTTCAAGACTCATTAACATGTAATAACTGCGATTTCCCAAACACAGGGCCAAGTCAGTCAAACACAAACAACGAATGAGGTGAGTTTTGAAATCATGTTAATAGTATAATGTAATTAAGAAGAACATACAATTAATCATAAATAAACTGTATCATTACACAAACATTCTTCAAGGACAAACATCACATTATATAGTTAAAATAAAGGAAAATCAATACATTTCACTATAACATCAAATCATCTAAGAAATTATTATTGCACATGACACATATTAATCAAAACAAAAAAATTACACTAAAATGCAATACTATGCATGAGCTTATATTGTACTTCACAATTCGTTACCATTCTAACTCTTAAGTATTTGGTTATGAGGCTTTGATACAATGCCACCACCCGAGTGGACAGACAATTCAAATTGGCCCTGTCCTCATAAATCCCCTCAACTCAACCCGAGACACACATACGCGACAGTCGAGGTAAAAGTGTGTTGTGTGGTAGTTCTCGACATTTGGAGGGCTACCTCCAAGTCACCTAGGAATTCCCCACCCGAATACCTCCAATGTCTAACAATCTTGCCTTAAGGCTCAACACCAGACTGCCACGATCAGGATCATTCAGTTGTACTTCTCCAAAATCACTAGGTTTGTCAGACCCTAGTTATATGATGACAAAATAATCTTCACTTGAAAAATTATCAGCATCTATTTTCTCCCCTCGTTTGACTAGACTACTCCATTAAGAGCATTATCTTTCGCACAACTTGGAATAATCATTATTTAATCAACTTTTGGGTTACTTCAAAATTCTCATCACAAATTTATAACATCACTATCATAAATCATACATCATTATCATCGAATAAACTCATATCACACAATGCATCCACATTTTATTATTACCTTACATAAACTCATCTAATCAAACATATGCACCAAATATATTTGACATCCAATATCAAAATAGTATCAAATACCACACATTTAACGAAATTAAATCAAATATTACAATAATATCAAATACCACACAATTAACAAATCAATCAACACCTTATAAATATTTCTATTCCACATTTTAATCTCACAATTTCCATTTTTGCACATTAATTAATTTATCACTCAAATGGTTACTATTGTACGTAGCGAGACCCGAATGAAATCATTGGGAAATACAAATTTCTCGTTCATCTCACAATATATTATACTCGTGAATTCAAACTCTCTCACCCTCTACCTTATTTCTACACTTTCACCCACGAATACAAGTCTACAAGCAAAAACCTTTGTTCTTTGACTTCTTGTTCTTTAATTGATCTAACTTGACAGTTTATGAGTAAACGTCAAAAATAAATTATAATAACACACTCTAAAAACTAAATTTTGAAATTCGGTCAAGAAAACTTATCATAAATCAAAAAACCAATAAGTGGATAATGTAGCCACTTTTCACACAATCGTTTTGGCGTTGGTTTCACTCAAATCGGACTTACGGTGAAGAAGAACGATGCAAAATAACAAATTCCACAAACGGATAAGTTAGTTATTTTAGAGAAAAATTTGGATGCTTAAAAATCCGAGAAAATATGTTTAATTAACTAACTAAATAAATGAAACAACGTACTGAAATTTGGACGAAAACAGATAAAGTTTTCTGAAACAATCGCTACGATTTTCTTCCTTTTCTCTCATGTTGAATGCAGCTGTGGGGCTCCTCTTCTTCTGTTTTGTTTCTTTTCCTTTTCAATTAAATTATTTTTTGGTTTATTATTGTTTAATTAAATTTAACTCTTGCATATGGGCTTAACTCATAAAACTCATTTTATTTATTTATTTATTTCATTTTTTTTAAATAAAACAAACAATTACCAAAACTATTTTTTTAAACACAATTTAATTACTAAAATGTTAGTAATATTTCAAAACTAATATTTTATAAAATAAAGTAATTAATCTTTAAAATACATTAATAACCGAAACTTTCATATTATAAATAATAGCTATAATAATACTTATTTTTCCAAATACTCAAATTAAAATATTACCATAATTAGAGAATAGTAGAAATTATAAATAAAAAATAAATATAACATCAACACTTTATATTAATTACTAAATCATAATAAATATATATAAAATCACAATGTCATAACAAGTATAAAAATAAAGGAAATCAAACGCAATATCACTACAATCTCAAGGTAATTATTTATAAAATAAATAATTAAATATAGAAAATAGTTATATATAATTGAAATATAACTACGTGCATAGTTTACATCAGTCAAACGTACAGAAAAATATTACATTAATTGGGTACGCGTATATACACGTAAAATTGCATAAAATTTTAAACTTTAAAATCTTACACTAAAATACTATTATTTTTAGAAAAATATATTAAATAATAAGATACTTATTATTTATATCACTCATTTAATATAATATGTATCAAACTAGCACATTATAGAAAACATTCATAAAACGAAAATTAGTCACAAAATTTATCAACATATATTCTAAAATAGTTTTAACATCAAATTAATTATTTAAAATCTTATTTAATTAATAAAATAATTTATTATAAAATTTAGGGTGTTACAATTCTCCCATCATTAAATAAATTTCGTCCTTGAAATTTGTGATGAACAATATGTGAACTAATAACTAACCACCCTCAAGATTCAAACTTAGTCTCCAAGAATATAATAAACATATTTACGGAATTAACAACTCATTTAAGCAAAACATGTCAAGAATCAATTATCTTAACACGAAAGCTAACATGACATAATAAATTAACTAAACACGTCATATTCAACAACTCAATTATGAAGAAAATATCATGATTAATGAGTATAATTTATAGAAAAACTATTCATGTGAATTTAGTCAACAATACATTTAGTTGAATCAAATAACACATATATCTTATACTCTTTCAAGTTCAACTAACTTCTCAAACAATATTCTACTAGTTTTACTCTCCTAAAGGAATGTTTAAATCCTAAGAACAATTACTCTAAAAGTTTCATAACAATTAGACATATAGAAAAACATTTAAAATATTTTAGACTTTAAAAAAATTACAAACCAAAACGCATATGTATATAATCACAGTGGAATAGGACAAATATTTTTACATATAATTTCAAACACACTCCAAGTCCCACTTCATTTAAAAGTTTGATACACCAAATTCATTTATAGAACTCATACAATAGTTCTAGTACTTATGAATTAGAGATTATAGAAGAAATAAGATACTAACACAATGCCCTTATTTATTTTAAGCATGTTATTTAGAAGATCAAACATACTTAATTGAATGTTTTATTTAAGTATGCACCTTCAAACTACTATTCACGTCACATAGACAATTCTCGCCATTCAACATTGATGAACATAAGACTTATAATTACTTAAAATTTTGTAAGAGATGAACATGATTTTTAACTATTTCAAAGATAAAATCAACAAGTATTTCTAACAATAATAACAAAGGGTTATTGTCGCTTCTTTTATCGACAATGAGTCATCGGGGTAGCTAGTCTATCTTACTCATGTAGTCAACCACTTAAGGTAATCATAACTGTAATCATCCAAATTCAAACATGAGTAATTTAAAGTATCTTTAACATGATTCAGGAGTACGAAGGCAGATCTACAACTCCTACTCCTTACTTCAAGTTAAAATCCACTTAATTACACATTCCTAATAATTTATTTGTAATTTACAACTAGTTACAACAAAAAGAAGTAACACTTAGATTAATAGGAATCAACAATCAAAATAAAGAAATATATAGTTATCTCACTTTTAAACCTAAACAACAATCGTAAACACTATACACTAATTCCGAACACTTAGAACACCTTAAACACAAACATTTTCATATTCACATAATCATATACACCTCCAAATAATTAAACCAACTATTTGGCACGATGATTCTATGTTTATTTAATAAATCAAACACTAGCTCTAAACTTATAACACATTCTTACAGGAGTTCAACCATTCTAAATTTATGATAACTTTTTGAGTTAATAATCATCACTTAAAAGTTAAAACAAGCTAAAACAGATATTTTTCAAAATAATCTATGTGATGACAAAATATAGGTTTGTCAGACTATACCTATGTGATGACAAAATAATCTTCACTTCAAAAATTATCAACATCTATTTTCTCCCCTCGTTTGCCTAGACTGCTCCATTAAGAGCATTATCTTTAGCACAACTTGGAATAATCACTATTTCATCAACTTTAGAATACATTAATAACCAAAATACTTGGACTAATATTTTATAAAATAAAGTAATTAATCTTTAAAATACATTAATAACCAAAACTCTCATATTCCAAATAATCGCTATAATAATACTTATTTTTCCAAATACTCAAATTAAAATATTACCATAATTAGAGAATAGTAGAAATTATAAAAAAAAAAAAATATAACATCAACACTTTAAATTAATAACTAAATCATAATAAATATATATAAAATCACAATGTCATATTAAGTATAAAAATAAAGGAAATCAAACGCAATATCACTACTATCTCAAGATAATTATTTATAAAATAAATAACTAAATATAGAAAATAGTTATAAATAATTAAAATATAACTACGTGCATACTTAACATTAGTAAAACGTACAGAAAATATTACATTAATTGGGTACGCGTATATACATGTAAAACCGCATAAAATTTTATTCTTAAAAATCTTACACTAAAATACTATTATATTTAGAAAGATATATTAATTAATAAAATAAAATATTTATTATTTAAATCACTCATTTAATATAATATGTATCAAACTAGCACATCATAGAAAACATTCATATCAAGAAAATTAGTCACAAAATTTATCAACTTATAATCTCAAATAATTTAAACATCAAACTAATTATTTAAAATTCTATTTAATTAATAAAATAGTTTATTATAAAATTTAGGGTGTTACACATTTATTCTCCTTTTTAAATAAAAAACAATTCTTCAGTATGTGCTTTGTTCTCTGACAATGATGACACTCCATATTTTTGTATCTATACTTGGATTTGGTTTTCAAACTGTCAGAGGAACCAAGTGATTCACGTGATGTGAACACTTCAACAGAAACAATATTTCAGTGGTTTCAAAAACAAGCAAAAACTACTAGAAGCAGAATTAATGGTTTGGCTGTATTGAGTTCATTTTTAAATTATTTGGTTTGTATTATGTTATATGACAAATAGCTTGACCTGAAAAGTCAAAGCAAGATGAAACTGATGCAGGTTTACTAGAACCATAAGCTGATACAGATCTACCAGAACCAGAAGCTGATGCAGGCAAAAGAACTTGAAAAAGCAGAAGATACCAGCAAGCATATGACAAGTCTTCAGAGGATAAATCTGAAGATAAGTTAGAAGAAAGAATAGATCACTCCAAGACATGGTCAGAACTATGTTAAATGATTTAAATGTTGCAAAACAATTTTGGGCTGAAGCAATCAACACTGCATGTTACATTCAGAATAGAGTATATATTAGATTTACAAGAACCAGAGAAATTAGAAGCAGATAAACCAGCAGAACATGGAGAAGTGGAGGATACAAGCAAGTCATAAGCATGTGAAACATTTTCAAAGGATGAATCTGATCAAATCAGAACCAGTCATGAGAAATCTGGATGGAAATATCAATCATCTAATTCTGAAAATCTGATCATTGGAAGTGGAAGTGATTCTTTAAAAACCAGATCATCACTAAAAGACATCAGTCTGTTTGGTTTACTCTCATCGATTGAGCCTACCTCTGTTAGTGAAGCATTGGCAGATGATGGATGGATTATTGCAATAAGAGTTAAATGAATTTAAGAGGAATGATGTTTGGGATCTAGTTCCAAGACCAGAAAAGAACATTGTTGGAACCAAGTGGGTCTTTAGGAATAACCTAAATGAAAAAGGTGAAGTTGTCAGAAACAAGGCAAGACTTGTGGCACAGGGTTACAGTCAGCAAGGAGATATTGACTACACTAAGACTTTTGCTTCAGTGGCCAAAATTTTCTGAATTAATGCAGCACGAATTTCAAATGAGTATGATGGGAGAACTTAAGTTCTTCCTAGGAATACAAATTCAGAAAAGTCAAAAAGGGATATACATTCATCAATCAAAATATACAAAAGAGCTTCTCAAGAAGTTTAAGATGAGTGATTGCAAACCTATGGCTACTCCCATGCAACCTACCTGCTCACTTGAAAAGGATGACTTAGGACAAAAAGTTGATCAAAAATCCTACAGAGGAATGATAGGATCTCTACTCTATCTCACTACTTCGAGACATGATATCATGTTTAGTGTATGCGTATGTGCTAGATTTCAGTCTAACCCTAGGAAATCCCATTTAACTGCCATTAAGAGAATCCTTAGATACCTAAAAGGCACTACCAACCTCACCTTGTGCTACAAGAAAACTCCTACATACAAACTTAGTGATACTGTGACTCTGCTTATGCTGGAGATAAACTCGAAAGAAAGAGTACAAGTGGAAACTGCACATTCTTAGGAGAAAATTTAATATCCTGGACAAGCAAGAGACAAAGCACCATTGTCATGTCAACAACAGAAGCTGAATACATTTCAGCAGCCTGATGCAGCTCCCAACTCATTTGGATGAAACATCAGTTGGAAGACTACAAAATCATGGAAACAAACATCCCTTTATATTGTGACAACACTTCAGCCATCAACCTAACCAAAAACCCTATCCTACATTCTAGAGTCAAACACATAGAGATCAAACACCACTTCATCAGAGATTATGTTCAAAAATGGGTACTTAACATTCAATTTGTAGACACTGATCATCAATGGGCTGACATATTCACTAAACCACTACCTGAAGATAGGTTTGAATTCATCAAGAAAAACCTTAATCTTATCTTCATTCCTAACCTAATAGCTTAGTTTAATTTTTTGTATGTTATTTTATTTTTCGTGTACTTTTATAATTAAATAAAAAATAAAAAAAAAACAGAGAATCTCTTTTCTTCATTCAATCCTTTTGTCTGATGACAAAGGGGGAGAAGATGTAATATTTGATAAAATATTCGAGGGAAAAGATGATGTATTTGAAAGGAGGAGAAGATGATGTATGATCTATTTGATATAATATCTGGGCATTAGACTTAGGGGGACAAAATATAAAATGAAGCTTAGTCTTAGGGGGAGTCAAAGTCAAAAGAAAGAAAAAGTATTATCAAAAATACATTGTTTGTCATCATCAAAAAGGGGGAGATTGTTGGAACCAAGATGGTTCTCGCAATTAAAGTTTTGATGTTAACAAATGTATTTTATCAAAATAACATATTTGACTTAGAAGAAGAATGAAAAATGTCACCAGAAGAATAGATCAGAGGATGACGTTAACAGAAGCAGAAATCAGAGGATGATGTCACCAGAGGATGTCACCAGAAGATGACGTCACCAGAAGCAAAAATCAGAGGATGATGTCACCAGAATATGACGTCACTAGAAGCAAAAATCAGAGGATGACGTCACCAGAGGATGATCATCAGAGGAATCTGTCAGAAGAATATGTTAGAGAAAAATGCTCAAAACAGAATTGGAGCAAAAGACTCGAGAAACATAATCTAGCTAAAAATATGGTCAAAACAGAATCTGAGAAAAATGTTCAAAACAAATCTGGAGCAAAAGACTCGAGAAACATAATCTAGCTAAAAATATGCTCAAAACAGAATCTGAGAAAAATGCTCAAAACACAATTGGAGCAAAAGACTCGAGAAATAGAATTTAGCTAAAAGCATGCTCAAAACAGAAGCGGAGCAAAATGATCAAAACAGATTAATTGAAATACACTCAAGAAGTAAAGCATCAGTGAGCAAAATACTCAAAACAGAATTTGAGCAAACTACTCCAGAATATTCTCAAACAGATTAATCGAAATACACTCCAGAAGTAAAGCATCAGTGAAGTCCTAATTTCAACTATAAATAGAGGCTTAATGCTAGAGAATAAAGCATCAAAAACCATGATAACTCAAGCTTAAATTCAACATTATCTGAGAGTTCAAAATAGAGAAACACAAATGTGCAAGAGCAATATTTTCTAAGTGTTTTCGAAAGAGAAATTCAGTGCAATAATCAGCTTTTCAGAAGCAACAAAAGAGTGCAAGAATAAGTGCATCAATTAGCTTTCCAGAAGCAACGTTGCAAAGTTCCAAACCTTTATTATATAACCCGATAGTGGTGTAGATTCCTTCTTCAATCTAGGGTTGTCAGATTAGTAGACGAAGACTTGACTTGTAGAGTCAAGGTGTTGTTATCGTTCCTCAAAAGTCTGGGGTTGTCAGGCTGTTTGAGAAGACTTGGTTGGTTTAGTCAAGGTGTTGTTGTTCCTCAAAAGTATGGGGTTGTCAGGCTGTTTGAGAAGACTTGGCTGGTATAGTCAAGGTGTTGTTGTTCCTCAAAAGTCTGGGGTTGTCAGCAGTTTGGGAAGACTGGCTTGTAGGGTCAGTGGTGTTGTAATTCAAAAGAGTTTGAATTAGTGAAAAGGCCTTCTGGAGGAAGGGATTGGACGTAGCCTAGTTAACGGTGAACCAGTATAAATTGTTGTGTTATTATGTTATTATTAACCGCTGTTGAATCTGATTAGTTATCTATCGAATAATTCACATTAACATTCAACAAAATAGCAAAACTAATCAAGTTTGACAAACACAATTCAACCCCCCCTTCTCGTGTTTGCACCTTCACTAATGAGTTCGAGGAAATTCAAGAGTAGTTGATAAGTATTAACGTGCGGCGAACGGGGGGTAAAAATAGGATTTTCAAGACAATTTTGTAATAATAAGATTGTCGCAGTATTTTCTTTGTCTATTTTTAAATCCTTGTCACCAAACTTTAATAAGCCTTTTTTTTTAGTTTTTTTGAATAGAACGTGATTGTTACTAATTATTTAAAAGCATAAATGTTTTATATTCTTACCAAAAAAAAATTCTCATAAATTTTTCTAAAAGTATTTTTTTTAAGTAACGTTTTGGATCAAAAAAATCCGGGGAGTTACATATACGGATCTTAAGAGGAATTATTGGTGTTCAAACATGAAGAATGAAGTGGCTACCTTTGTTTCCCAATGTTGGACTTGTCAAAAGGTACAAATAGAACATCAAAGGTCATTTAGTCTACTGCAGCCTTTGTGCATACCTAAATGGAAATGGGATTCTATTTCCATGGGTTTTGTTATGGGATTACCTCATACCCAATTTGGGTATGTTCCATTTGGGTAATTGTAGATAGGTTGACTAAGTCATCCTACTTCTTGCATATTAGGACCACTTATAACACCCCTAAGTTAGCCAAATTATTTATAAAGGAGATAGTAAGATTACATGGGGTACCTCACAGCATAATGTCATATAGGGAACCCAATTTTTACCTCTATATTTTGAAAACTCTTCCAAAATATATTGGGGACTAGGTTACACCTTAGTATTGCTTATCATATTCAAACTAATGGTTAAACTGAAAAGACCATCCAAACTTTGGAAGATATGCTAATGGAATGCATATTGGAGGATTGAGGAAGTTGGTACACAAACTTCCCTCTAGTGGAGTTTGCCTATAATAACAGTCACTATGCCAACATAAGTATGGAACCTTATGAGGCCTTGTATGGAAGGAAATGTAGAGCATGCCTTTGTGTTGATCAGAGGTAGGAGACAAGGGGATTTTAGGGTGTGAGGTTATCCAAGAAACCACTGAGAGAATCACGGTCATTAAGGATAAGTTGAAGATAGCCCAAAGTAGGCAGAAAAGCTATGCTGACCATAGGAGGATATCATTAGAGTTTGAGGAAGGTGACCATGTATGTTTAAGGGTTACCTCTACTGGTGGTATTGGAAGAGTGCTGAAAGTAATGAAGCTTAACCCACGTTTTGTTGGGCCTTTCCAAATTTTGCATAGGATAGATCTCTTTATTTATAGACTAGCTTTGCCACCATCTTTGTCCAGTCTCCGTGATGTTTTTCATGTCTCCTAATTAAAGAAATATATTACAAACCCTCACCAAATCATGCACCATGAGTCTCTCCAACTTAAACCCAACCTCACATACAATCCAATGTCAATTCAAATTGTTGATAGGAGCATCAAGGCATTGAGGACCAAAGTTATTCCCGTTGTGAAGGTTGTTTGGAGAGGATCAACTTCAGAGGAAGCAACTTGGGAGACAGAGGCTGATATGCAGAGGGAATATCCTTACCTCTTTCAATAGATAATTTATCAAAATTTTGAGGACAAAAATTTCTAAAGGGGAGGATATAACAGCCTTCTTACTACCTTAGAAATATTTATAGGATTTAAGTATTAATTAGGATTTCTAGAATTTTTTAATTGTTAATGTTGTGGTGTTAGTAATATTAAACTAGGATCAAGGGTAAAATAGGAAAATAATAGCATGAACAATTCCAAGTGGCAAAGAGAAGACATGCCACCTTTATTTTCTCCTTCTACTACACTCGCGGGTAATAACCCATTTTCCCTTCAATTTCCTTTCACTTCTTGGCACACACTCTCAAAAACATTCTGAAACACCAATATCCGATTATTGTTCATCATCTTCTCCATTCATCCATTATCTTCCCAAATTTATTCAAAGACAACAGCCATCCAAAGTTTTTTACCTTAAATTACACCCTTGCATGTCCCTTCCTTCCTCTCCAAAGCTCACTAATCAACCAAAACAGTACTTAAGGAATATAAGGAGTAGATTGGAAAATCTCAAAACCTAAAACATAACATATGAGGCAAGGAGCGGAGAGCTGCAAGGGGATTATTATTAACAAAATTGTGAGTAATGTTACATTAATTTATTTTAGCACGAGGGTTATGGGAGTTGTTCATAGAAATCCTTTACTCCTTGTCAGAAATCATTTTGGGGATTTTTAGCATATAGGTGTTTTTAATTCTGCACTAAAATCACCTTAAATTACCATGCAAGTTGTTTGTTTGCTTGTTGCTTGATTATTGTGTTATTAATTTAGGAAATCTCATAATTTTGAGAGAAGAATTTTAGTTCAATGTACAAATCATGCCATTGAAGACAAATATGAGTGTTGTGGATCCTTTTCCACCCTTGCCATAGTAGCTTTGCCTCTGTTGTTTGTATTTCTTTCTGCCTCTGATTGGTCGCTTCTAAAAACTCTAAGTGTTTTACCTATGACGATTGTATCTATTTCTGTCTCAGATTGATCATTTAAAAAATTCTAAGTGTTTTTGCCTCTAGTAGAATGCTCCTAAGCACAACCTCTTCTAATCATTGTTTCATTTGATTCTTCAACGGGACGCATTTCCTTTAACTCTTCCCCTGGACGCATTTCCTCTAGTTCTTCCACATGACATGTTTCCTCTAATTCTTCCAGGGGAGCGTTTCCGCTTATTCTTCTAAGAGAAACGTTTCCTCTTATTCTTCCATGGGACGCATTTCCTCTATTCTTCCACAGGACGTGTTTCCTCTTATTCTTCCACAGGAAGCGTTTCCTCTTATTCTTCCTCTGACCATGTTGCCTCTGGTCCGCATATCCTCTAACCATGTTGTCTCTAATTCACATATCCTCTAACCATGTTGCCTCTGGTCCACGTATCCTCTGACCAAACGGGCCTCTGGTCCACGTAAGCTCTGACGATGCTGCCTGTAGTTCATGTATCCTCTGATCCACGTATCCTCTTATCAGAATCTACCTAGGGTCACGCTGCCCTTGATTCACGCATCCTCTGATCATGTGGACTCTGGTCCTGGTCATGCTGCATATGATTATGTTGCCTTAAATCTATATGTTTTTTGTCAAGGACTTAGGATTTAATTCCCACTTGAATTTTAGTACATTTCTAAGTTATTTATAATTGTTGTAGATGAAGGATGCATTGCATACATGACATAGTTAATACATTACATACAAAATATCTCAAGCTCAGTATATTCTCATTAATTAGATCATGCATGGCCTTATTCACGGTGGGGAAGTTCATGTTGTTCTAGTCATGATTCAACAGGTAAAGGAGAACAATCAGGACCCTGAATGAGATTTGGCCACACCACCTTTACCGTTCAGGACTCAATTATCTTGGTGACCCACGTTGAGATAATTGAGCGACTTTTCTTGGTTAACAAAAAATATTTTTCAAGGTCATGCATTATTTTTTCAGAATCATTATAAAAGAATGACGTTAGTTAAGTTTTATAAAAATAAATTGAAGTTGAGAGCTCTAGCTTGAGGTGCATCAAAATTTTCATGTTTTTATGCATATTTATGAAAGAAATATTTTCAAAACTCCCCCCTTTATTTTCATAGGTCACTAAAATTTTATATCTCACCGCTTTGTTTTTTTGTTTCTTAGCAACTGGAGGAACATGGGATATAGGTTTAGCATGAGACGATCAATTCCAGACTTGTTGGAATTTGAATTTGATGTTTTTGTTTTTATTTTATGACGTAATTAGACACTTGTAGTTCATTTCCAGATGTAATATTTTATGAATCTGTCGAGCAAGCTGTAAACTATAAATATGATTGTAGTTTTCCATTGTGTTTGGTGAGTCTTATTTATTATTCATTATTATTTGTGTTTGTTTATATTAAGGTGTATGAATCCTATTACCAAGTTTGAGATAATTAGTATTAGGTCTTACACCAAATACAAGTAACCACACAACCTCAATGGAATCTCGGACCATAGGTACGACCTTATCATTTATCAGTTTCACTTATTTAACTAACACATAATTGTAGTCAAGTACCATATAATTTCCCTCAATGCATCAACAATATCATTTATATAATACATTTAAATTTTCCTATTCATGTTCTATTCTATCTTTAACATGTGATATACAATAAGGCACATAATAACATACGAGAGACATAATCTTTTATCCCAAGAAATGGGGCTTACTGTCTATTTGTGTCTTATGTTGTTTATTTTTTTTGTCTATTTATCAATTACATTGGTCTGTTTGTTATAAAATTTGTTGTAATTGTACTTGGCATGCAAATTGATCTATGAAAAATTGTTCAGGTATTTTCATTGATGTTAATTATTATGTGAATATCTTGGCATTGTCGAAATTTCAAAAATGATTTTCTCTTAATTTTTAAGGAAAAAAAAACAAGATATACCATTTTTGTAAATTTTAACAAACTTTGAGTGCCACTAAAATTTAAATGGTAACTTTCTATATTGACTATAATGATAATTTAATATCATTATATTTTTCTAAGTTGAGGAACAAAAATTTCGTTGGGTAAAAATTTACTCGCGAAATTTTGAATTAGTTGAATTATTATATAAATTTTCTGATACCAAAAAACTTATCGATGAGAGATATGCGACTTGTTTAAGAATGAACTCAAAGACTGAGCGATATGAGGTGACATAAAGTCACAAAATATCTAGATATTTTCTTACTGTGTAGTAAAACTTTGTAAGGATCAAAATGAGCCACCTCACTCTCCCTCTTGTGTGGACTAAAATAACTTGTGTAAGAAAAATTATTTTTACATGTGGTAAGATTATTTTTATGATTATATTTTTTGTGTAGTAAAAGTTAGTAAAGAGAAAATTGTTGTAACTAATTTAAGCCTCGTTTGTGCCCTACTCTCCCTTCATTCACATATTTCATTTTTTTTCACTATCTCACTTAGTAAAATAAAATAAAAGCTCTTCCTAGCTTCTCTCTACTACTTACTAGATAGTTAGTAGTAAGAATTTAGAACAAATCTTCTCATCTCTTCAAATCTACTCATTTTCTAAAGGTTTGTAAATCAAAATTTCTTATTCCATTCTTCTTATTTCTGTTGATGTATAGTTTATTACGAAAAAAATGCTATTTTTCCCCTCCTTTCTATTTATACCACGAGGCCCTATGTGTTTTGAGTATATGTTTTTCAATTTTCTTTCATAAAAGCTATAGATCCAACTCTTATACTAGTAGATCTAAAAGAAAACTTTGATTTGGTGGAATTTGAGTTTTTGAAAATAAATATAGTTGGAGTTTTAAAAGTTTATTTTGTTAATGTTGTAGATCTATCAGTTGTAATAATAGATCTCAAAGAAAAATTTAATTTTGAACATTTTATATTTATTTTTAATAAAAATGAACCATGTTGATTGATATTTTTTTTCTTTAGTAAATGTTATAGATTCATTTATTGTAGTAAAGGATCGAAACAAAAATTTTGTTTTAGAACATTTTGGATTTTTACAAAAAAAAATGGTTTTATACTAGGACAATTTTTCCTTCACAAATGTGATAGAACCATGACTTGTGATAGTAGGTCTAAAGGAAAAATCATATTTGGAACACTTTGAATTTATGTTGTCAATTTTGATCTTTCAGTTTTTTTTTTATTATTGATCTTTCAGTTTTTTTTTATTATTGAAAATTTTCTAAAATGTATACTTAGAACCATGGATGAATGTAATTTTGAAAGATGAATTTTTCCCCTCCCTCCTTACTCATGGCCGAAACCAAACTTCGTGTTAAGGTTTGGGATTTCAAATAAATTCTTGTGTACAAAGAGGTTGTGATCTTGATTCAAAAAAGTTTCAAAACCTAAAGAGTACTTATTTAAATTGTTGTTGAAAATTTTAGGGTTTTGAAAATGCTAGTAAAGTTGAAGTTGATTTTACTACATTTAATCTTTTGGTGTAGGACAAATTCAAATTGGTCCCTTGATCATGATGGAAAAACACTAAAAATTAGAGTTTTGGTGAAAATAGAACTTGTCCATGATTAATTGATTAGTTTGCTAAAAGGAATTTGAAAACCCTAGAAAAGTTTTAGAAAGTGATAAAGACTAAAATGTTTAAGTAACTTGTGATTTCAAAAGGATAAAATCCTAATTTATTTAAGTGATGTCAAAGTAAATTTTCAAAGGTAATCAATTTAGGAATTTTGAGAAAAACGCTAATCATGAATAATTTCAAAGTCTTAAAAATTTGAAAAATTTATGTGTCTGATAATTTTATGTCAAAGGAATACATTTTAAAGTATTGTGTTCTTTGAAAAAAATATTTGTTATGCATCGGATATGTTATGCAGACATAGTGTATGTTTCTTGTGTGATAAAGTGTCGTCGAGGGAAGGACACTTTCTAACGATATTATATATGCTTGAATGTAGAGTGTGGTTGTATACATGTTCTTTGTGCTAATGATGGATCAATATTCACAAGATTGTTTATGTATTTGATGTGATTATGTATTTAAAACTGATAATATATATGTTAACTACGTGTTATGAAATTGTTGAGTGATGGGACACGGGGTGGTTCCAAATATTGAGGGTCCACCTTATCCTTTCGAAGATTATTGAGTCATACTAGTATGTGAGAGATTGCACCTCGGTAAATCTCATTGATTCTATCAACAACAAAAAAAAATCTAATTGATCAAAATAATCAAGAAAAAACTGATTCAAATAAAAGGTTTACATTGTCCGGCCCAAACCCTTCTTTAGAGCAACTAAAAAAATTCCTAAAAACCCCTAAGCCTCTAAACAAAAACAATTTGGAAATTTTAACATGTATCCATTCTCTTATACTTATATCTCCACAATATTTTTTAAATGCTAATTTTATCATGAAATTTTTTACTATCTTACAAACATAAATCCATTGTATTTTTTACCATTTAAAGATTTTCGAACCAATCAATTTAAGTTTTTTGGTATGTAAAAAATTTACAGAAATTTTTTTATAAGATTTCCAATACATATAAGGTTGAAAAGGTCTGTACCGAAAACCTTTAAAAAAAATTTCGGTACAAAAAGTTGAAAACGTAAATTACTAAAAAACTTGTGAAAAGTTTTCCAATACACACCTGTTTTTTTTTTTTAAAAAAAATTACAAAATAGGAAATAAAAAATATTTCAGGAAACAAGCGGTTTCCTGTTTTTCGGTAATTATTTGGAAATTTTTTTTTAAGTTTTCCAAGAGGTGTGTTCCGGTAGTTCCAGAAATCTTCAAAAGAGTTTTCCAGTATAGAGGTTTATATCGAAAAATTTGAAAAAAAAGTTGAAATAATATTGTAGGTGAAATAAAAACTTTTAATATTTACATGAGGATAAATATATCAATTCATCATATTTATAAAGGTAGGAGTCTAGTAGGAAGATAGATGGTAAATTTTCCAAACAGTTTTATTAAATGTTTTGTCGAATATACACAACGGTCGTTTACACCTTAGTTGCTCTAGCGCTTAGTGGAACTATGGAGCCTATGAGAAGTTAATTTTCATTTTTTTCCTCTTTTAAATTTGAAGTTCAATTATTATTTTTTGGATAAAATAATACTCTATTAGTTAGAAACTTTTATTTCAATTCAATAAAAAATGTAATGTATACCATAATATAAATAGAACTCAAATAATAATGACCAAATTTTATTATGACAATTCTTTTGTATAAACTTTCCTATTATAGCACACTTTTTTTTTAAATTTAATTTAAATCTAAAAACATACAGTATGAATATCGAAAAGAAAATTTAGATAAGTTCAAATAATATAGATAACATAAAAATTACAAGTGAATGAAATTAAAACCACCATTGTATGATAAAACCCATTATATAGGCTACTGCAACAAATAAAATACAACAAATTATTATGTGAACTAGTAGTATTTAGCACTTAAACAAGTCCAAAGTGTTGGCTTTCAGCTGTTACTTGCACAACAAGAAAATAATAAAATTCACTCTTGAATGAATGGTTAGACTTGTTTATTTCATAGTTTACCAATCATATTTATACATGAGCTGTTCTTACACATCCTTGGAATTTAAAGTGTTAATTTTAAAAAACAGTAAATCTTATAAATCCTACAGTTTTTTTATCAAAGACAAATAGATCAAACTATTTGGACTTTGGATGAATTCGATCTCTAGAGCCTCCATTTTGTCTTCGTTTCATAATAGAAATGCTCCTGGAGTTGCCTTGTGAAAAATGTTTTGAATAAATCTAGAAGCCAATGCGCATGCCCATTGCCATAATTTAAAAATATTAAACAAATGTTGTAATTGAGTTCACTTTCATCAAAACATATATATTTCACAACTCTTAGTCTTTTACAGCCGACACAAATTATTAGACATACATCTACTTCAACCTCAAACTTCAAAAAACTTAATTACAAACAAGCTTTAAAGGAGGCCCGAAATAAAAAGTTAGAAAATAAAAGTAACGAAAGATGGGTAAACATAATAAAATGAATACTACATTACAGAGATTGAATATTGAGATTAAAATACAAATGTGCTAACTCCATCAAGATTATATTATGTGCGTAAAAAAAAGGCCACAATGGTTACAGGTAATAATTTGGACAGAATCCCTAACTTTGAACTGATGGAACTCGACCGCTTTGTTCTTGGATTGATATCCGTGTCCTTGTTCAGGGTCACATTGACGTTAACGGACATAGAACCTACAACAAGTTTTCAATTTTAAGATAGAGAATGATGTGGGTATACTTCTTGTATAAAATAATAGTTTAAGTGAAGAACTTACAGTTATAGTTGGTCCATCCTATTCGCTGATTAGCCAAGTCATAAACAATTATCTTATCTTTTAGGACAAGATCTACGAAAAATAAGATCATACTTAGATAAAATCAACTGTCATCAATATTACAAAGGTCGGAGCATAGTATATAGACTTCTTTTTGGGAATTGGATTGTTGTGACAAATGAGATACAAATAATAAATTTAAATATCTAATCAAAATCAATTTGAATGATTTTCATGAGAATCCAACCATTTTTTGTAATACTCAATCAGTATGTTTTTAATTTTCAGTTGTAACGGGTTTAGTGAAATTGTGAAGTAGTAAAAAATTAGAACCTCCAGGTGAAAAAATGTCACACTAGTTGTTTGCACCAGAAACATAAGCCATCTTTACAATTTTTTTCCATTTATAAAAGTTTCCATTTAATAATCAAATAAGAGAATTCTAATTCTTTTCCAATGCATTGCAGAATTTATACAGTCAGTTAAAATATGTCCATCTAACCTCCTAATATTTGGGGTCCACTTTCCACTTTCTGGAAACCTATGCACCACATTGCAGCGTCCTATTAAAGAAAATTGGCACATAAGTGGTATATAATTCCAAATAATAACTTACTTGTAGGAAAAAATATAACCAGCAAGATAACAAACATACTTCATGCTTACCGTTAAATCATTGTGCACAAGGTATTGTGCTGGTTTTACATCCATGGATGCTCCACCCGCAAAATTAAAACTGACCGAAGGAAAAATATCTAAACTGAATATGTAACAAATACAAAAAAGTTAATGAAAAAAATCCCTAATTGGACAGACTGTTCATAATAAAATTTATATTTGTAATTACCTGGTTGAGACCAGATAGCATGGATTTCCTTCTAAAATAAAGGGACTGCTATATTGTGACACAGGTGTATTTATCTACACATCCATTTGAAAACTGAACATCAGCATACGTCGATATCATTCTTAAAATACAAGAAAAATATGCAAACCCCATTTTAAGAAAATTAATAATAAGAATTATTAATAAAAAAAAAAAAGGAATGTAAACTTCAATATGGTGTTCAATTGTTGAAGTATCTTAAGAAATACAAGTCTCCATTAACTCATTGCCAGATTTTTTTTGAGAGGGGAAGCCCGTTGACGGCAATACTCTCAAGATTCAAGTAATAATGTTGCCTGAGATTTAATTAAAAAGAAAAGTCAATTATACTGCAAAATATCTCATATAGAATTGTGAACCATACAAGAACAAACACAACATAAGAAGCATTTTAAGAACCCGACTATTTGCAATATCACTTTTTACATTCAATTGAAACAGCGTTTAATTAAATTAATAAATTTTAAAATTGTTCTCCACTATTAGATTGATTTTAAACATACTCACTAGTGGTGGGTCATGTCAAGTAACTTTCAAGCATTCAAATTCAGTTTCCTCTCTTACAACCTAGCATATTGCAACACTCACTTCCAAAAGCAAAATTGATAAATTTTATAATTATTGATTGTCAGCTTACAATAATGTAATTGTAAAAAATTTCTTTCAATAAACTCCTTTCAAAAATTCGTTGTATACTTTTTAATATCAATATTATGCAATATCAAGGAAAATGATCCACTAACAGGGGAAACAAAAAGACAAAAGCAATGCAAAAGAGAACATACTGTAATGGAACAAGTGGACTGTACACAAAACTTGGCTCCACAATTGCACCAAGAACTAAAATTCCTCCTCCATTTCCATCTCCTTTCAAGCAATGAGAGAAAGCTCTAGGTATGGTTCCTCGTGCTAACAGTTGCGATACAACAGACAGAGGACCAGGGCCAAACCCAAAGATTCCATCAATTGCTCTCGATGTCTCAGTCAAACCTCCATCTTGATGGGTACTACACCTATTGCCAAAACAACCATCCAATAAAGTTTTATTTCAAACCAAAGTCCATATTTGTTTTTAAAATGCCAAAATTGAATTATATATCATAGCAAGATACAAAACACAAGCTGTACTTTAAATCCTCAAAATATTATAACATAATGTTTACCAAAACAAATCACCCCACCACAATATGATATCAATACCACCCCAAGGTACTGTTTGAATACCTTTATATAAAATATACATGATAAAACTATACATGAAATGCACTATGCCCCTAATCCACAAGAACAGCCCCATGCGCCACTAATCATGACTGTAGTTCCATGACAGCAAAAATGATTTTGGAGCAATAAATAATGCAGCAATTTCTTTCTTTTTTTATCCACCAACCAATCTTACTAATTCATACACTTAAAGTGTTTATAAATACAATCACCTAATGCCTACCAAGAATTCTTTCAAAGCACACTACTTATTAGCACTTCCAATTGTCGTTACATATCATACCTGAGTTACATAAATTTTTTTTTCACCAAAACTCAACCAGTTTATAAATTAATATTTTGTAAATAACTTACCGCAAAAATCCATATTAAGAACTAGTATTACCAAAAACATGACAATGAATGCAAAAACTACCAGCGAAGATAAGCAAATCCCACTATTAAACAATTCTCCAATTTATTAAAAATTAACCTATTAACAAAACATGCATTACCAATTTAACACCCCACAACACTCCCACTCCGAACATTATCTATGATTTTGAGTCTTATAGTTCTCTTTACTGGCATAGGTTCCCTTGACCCGCCTATGCAAATCTAATTTCTATACGTCCCAACATACACACAAATCTATAATTGTTCATAATAAATAAGCAAAACAGTTTCTCACCCAAAAAACACAGTGGCTGAAGAGTTGACACCGGAAGGAGAGGACTGTCCGAGGATCATATCATAATGCATTTCATCGATGACATAGACACCTGAGGTAGTACTATTATCTACATACCCATAGTTGTATCCGCACTGTTTAGTAGGAGGAGGACATCGAACATTCGCACCTTGAACCCCAATAGGGCATAGGCGGTCCGAGCAATGAATCAACGCAGCCGTGGATGAATTGACCGTGTCAAAGAAATTTAGCTTAAACTGCAGAGTACACAGCATAACAAGCAACAAATATTAAGCTCCAAATCAAAATATTGGTTCCCAAGGGAACAAAACAAGCACCACACCCATAAGTAAGTAGTACTAGTAACTATGCATAGTAAAAAACAAAATGATGAAAATTGAAAATCCTTACCCCAAGCCCACTAGATTGAGGGCAATTATCGCAAGGATTGCAACTAACCCACAGAAGATCACTCCCTGTATCAATCATAACAGTAAAATCCCTTGGAGGAGATCCCAACTTCACTATTGTTGTATACATCCTAAACAAAATAAAAGCCATCGATTAGTATCGATTATTAATTAAATCCCACTCATACAAATTAAATTCAGTTTTTTTTTTTGATAAATTGATTATGTAATAGTAATATTAACATCTAAAAAAATAAATAAAATTCATTCCCCTATCAAACTATGCATTCAGAAGTATTGGTATCTAACTTCCTATAGCATTATATAAAATGATTATCTAACTTGGTATAACAAATAAATGAAGGAGTTTATGGGAGAGATGATTGGCTGTACCCAACCACCGAATTGCCTTTGCCTTGGACGAGGAAATTGACAGCGCCTAATATTTTTGAGTTGCGAGCTCTGTCGTGAACTCTCAATGTCTCCATCTCAACACGGTGGTTGAGCGGCACGACCCGGTTTAAAGGGAGGTAACCGGTGCAGACCGTCGATACAACAATGTTAGCCAACAACAATAGCTTAATGTATAAATGCATTTTTGTTTATGGTTAGAGAGTACAGATTGTTTATGGTTAGAGAGTACAGAAAGAGAGAATGATCGTGTGCACGATTATTAAGATTCACATTGCTTCTATATATACTAAGCTAGCCTCATGAATTAAGCTAAAATAAACAAATGAAAAATGTAAATAATGGTGTGTGCTTACTCATTGATCACTCACCCTTCACTTTGCACCTCAGCATATCACAGCATATAAATAACTTTGGTCTTCAAATTAACTACAAAACAGATTGATGGTGTTAGCTACAAAATCAAATTAAGAAAAAAGACGTGATAGATGAAAATGATGACCATGAATGCAGTTGGAAAGAGATAAAGAAAGATTCCCAATAACATAAATAGCTCACTCGCCTCTTTACATATCAGAAATAAAAAAAAAATTGCGTGTATTAAAAACAGGAAACCCATTTCAAAAGGGGTTTAAAAGAGATAGACACCAATGTAGCATAAACCTCAGTGAAAGTGAAAGTAGATGCCCATGAGAGAGTGGAGATGCAACGTGGAAATTTTTCGCACGGTGTGTTGGAGTACTCAGCCATGCAAGGACGGTTTCTATTTCTCTGCCGGAGCCGCCGCCTATGGTGGTTCGCTTCATAAGAATCCCTAATGAAATGGTACAATCGGGTCAACGGGTTTCGGTCACCCATAGTTTGTTAGTTTTTGTCAATATAGATATTAGGTCGCTTTGACCAAAAAATAAGGAGTTGGGCCAATGATTGTTGGCTTAGACCCATAACTAGGCTACTACAAATCAATATTAGTCAATTAATTTGATAGTATCAAAATTTATCAATTTACAAATGTATATTAGAAGTCTAGTTCTATGTTACCTTCTACTATTTTTATCTCGTATTATTTTTTAAGTATATTTTGACTTTACTTTAATCTTCTATTTTTAAATATAGGGTAACACTTCGATTATTAAATGTTATTGGCAAAGTTCTAAAACTTAATTTCAAATCATTAGGAATTAAAACTCAGTTAGTTAGTACATAAAATTCAAATTTTGTCATCCCCAAAAATAAGAGACTCACAACTCGATTCCTTTTCAAACGAATCTTTATTTCGAAATTTATTTCACATGTACTTGGCTCATCTTTTAAAGAATTCATAGCCACACCTCTAACACATTTAAGCATGCCCATAATATTCCAAATCTCATAAAATTTAAGCACTAATTTAAATAGGCTAGTAGGAAAATACTTAAAACATGTCCTCCCCACAAATGGAAGGCTCATGATAACTCTTCATCGTATGCATATTTTTCATTGTTTTTAGTCGTATTTATCTTTAATTATTAATTAAATAAGAAGTTATTTGATGTATTTTGTTTATTTTAGTTCTTGGATTTAATGACATGTTTATGTTCTTATTTCCTTGATTAAGTAGATATTTTTCGTAGTTTTTTTGTTTTAGTGCAGTGCTGAATTTTGGTGAAAAATCATTATGACCTATGTGGAGTATTTCAGCCATATCTGGAGTTGTAGATGTCCCATTGGAATCAAACCAAGTGCAAATGAAATCTAAGATCCATAGCTACAACTTTCGTGAAGACACTATAACCAAGTACGGACTCAAGGAGGAGAAAAATGCAGTAAACGTCAGAGAACATATGTTGTGCGCCTGAAGCGCAAATGCTTGTGTCTTGGGCGCATTTCTACAGTATTTTCACATCCTGATTCTGCCCAGGTGCGCCCAGAGCACAAATGCTTGCGTCTGGGGCGCATGATACGCTGTAGAATATCGTGAACAAGAGATAAAATAGGTGAAAGAAATTAATGTTCTTTACCGCACACAAACACACTTACTTTTTGCCATGAACAAAGAAAAGAAAGAAGAAAAAGACTCACCACCAAACCTCCATTTTTCACCTATAAATACATTTTCATTTGGTACAATTTTCTAGGTTCCCATTCTGCCTATCATTTATTTATTTTGACTTTATTTTAATCCCTATTTTTTTAAATATAGTTTGACTTCATTCAACCTAACGTCTTTGGAGAACTTGACTAATTATTTTATGTTTTACACATAATTATAGTAATTCAAATATATTAGAGAATAAAGATTGTACACTAACAGTGTAAAGTAACTTTTCACTATCATCTTATCATAACTTGCCACGACATCCGATAGTTAGATAATTGTCGTTAATTTAAAAACTATACAATATGGTAGAGTTAATGATGTGAACGACAGTATAAAGTTACATTGTCAGTGTAATACCTTTACACTCAATATATTATATAGAAATAATGGGCAACACATGTAATAAGAAGAAAATAAACTTATTTAATTTGAAAAACTTTTGTTTGACTTTACTTTTATAGAGAAAATAGTCCCCACTTTTTAAAATAGAATTTATTGGTCCCTTAAATGACATGGTATATGCTAATATGACAAAATATAGATAGATTTAAATTTGTTCACCTCATCAAACATTAAATTAATACATTTAAAAAATAACAAAAATATTTTAAGAAATTAAAAATAAATTACAAAAATTTAAATTTGTTTTCATAACTCCATATCTTTATAATTTAGTTTTAATTTCTAAATATATATTATCAAAATATATTTATTGATCTTAATAATCTCTAAATTAGACATTATCAAAATATATTTTTTCGGTCTAAAAAAATAATGCAATAGGAAATAAGTCACACACAAAAAAGTACAACTCCATATCAAAATCACAAATAAAAAAGTTTATAAAATTTCACGCACGATGTCTCTAAGAAAAAGGAGAAGTCATATTTGATAAAA
The DNA here is from genome assembly GCA_037974295.1 of Cicer cuneatum. Taxonomy (NCBI): domain Eukaryota; kingdom Viridiplantae; phylum Streptophyta; class Magnoliopsida; order Fabales; family Fabaceae; genus Cicer; species Cicer cuneatum. The sequence goes on along the minus strand of JBBPBO010000001.1, from coordinate 25,156,085 downwards.
GATTAAAAATAATACAATGATACATTTATTTATATTGGTTAGTGAATACTAACCTTCTAACTACTTCTCTAACCAACTTTAATTTTGTCAATGGTACACTTATTTCTATAGTAAACTTTTCCAACTCATACCATGAAAGATGAACTGGAACTGGTACACTAAATGAGAGATCAGTGCACAAACTCGATTCACGGAATCTGTTGACAAAGACGATATTAGTGTTGACGTCGTGATTATCGAAATGAGAAACATAGATTTTCAGGAAAACTGTACGATTAGCCTTCGAACTCACATATTCGGGATCCACTACATTGACCTTGATGAGATCGGCAACAAACTCTTTCTTTTGCTCGAAAACAAGAACTAAAATCAATGTAATTGAATTTTTTTTCTCAATATTTGAATCACAATCCTCTCCCTTAGTGTGGCTGTAGAAGGAATTGAAGGTTCTTATGGTGATTTAGGAAGCGGTGGCAGTGGCGAAAATTTCTTTTCCGTCTTTGATATTTTCCACATGTGAAAAAGATTGGAGTAAGCCATGAGGAAAGATGGTGGATCAAAGATGACATAAAAAAGCGGTAGAAGTTTTCTATGTAATAGTGATGAGGGAAGCGGAGTGTGAAATCGCAACCAAGGCGATGATACCATATCAAAAATATAAAAATTGGAAGAAAAGGAAGAAATCATAACTTCAAAGGTCTGTTACCATATTATGATTCTTGATTTAAGTCATTGATAAGAGAGAAATAGAGAAAAGTAAATTGAATTATATTAATAATAGGGAGTTAATTACATCAAATGTTACAAACACTTATATAGTCAATTAGATAAACAATTCACTAGTGTAAATTAACTAATTAGCTAGTGTAACTGACAAACCAATTTAACCAATAAAGATAACTAATCTCCCCTCAAGCTAGAATGTATGTATTAGACTTCGAGCTTGGAAAATGTCTAGAAAAAATGTTGAAAAAGACATTGATTACAAATAATATGAAATATCGAAATACATCAACTAAAAGATTTTTGGAAGATTTATTCTTCGCTTGAATTAAGAAGAAAAAAATTTTCCCTTTTTTTTTGTAGTAGATGTTGAATTGAATCTACACCTCAGTTCAAGATATTCTCTTGCCTTTTTTTTAGGAAATCTCATGCATAACTCCTAGGTCATTAGCTTGGACTTCTCATTGAGAATCCAATCATGAATTTTTTAGAAACAAGAAAAATCTTGCTTTTCAAATGTTGGTAAGTGTTAAATCTAGAGTTTACACTTCTACGCAATATATTTGCTTGCATTTTTAAAAAATATCAATTTGGATAAAAAGAAATAATTTTGTCCCAAATATTGTTAGTGTTCTTGAAAAATCTTCAACAAATGCACCTGATTTCATCTTTTTCTTTTTTGATGAAAATTGTTGATGTAGGAACAAGATTGATATCAAAACATTGAAGAAGTTTTGAATTTTGGTAAAGTTTTGTTGGCAAACACGTTGCCCTTAATGTCCATTATTTGATGAGTTTTTTTTTTTTTTATCATCGTCACGACTATGAGATAATTCTAACTTGGAATTTGAGAAGGAAGGAGAAGAAAATGATGGGAAAAAACTAGTTTTGAATGGAGAGAATAGAGGAAAAAGAACAAATTGTTCAAAATTCAAATGAAAAATAAAAGATAAACCAATTAAGTTTCTATGAAAAAAAATTTTAAGAAATTTTTTAGAAAGAAATTAGCAGAATAATTAGCGCTTTGATACCATATCAGAAATATAAGAATTGGAAGAAAAAGGAGAACCCACATCTTTAGAGGTCCATTTAGAAAACTTAAAATGAAATCTTATTTGATAAAAAATTAAAAATGATACAATGATACTTTTATTTATATTGGTTAGTGAATACTACCCTTCTAACTACTTCTCTAACTAACTCTAAATATAACCAACTACTTCCCCTAACTCTAATGGTAAATAACTATTGCTATTCTTAACATTTATGGCATACAAATCCTTTGATCTTTTCATCATGGTCAAATGACTTGCCAATTGTTGACATAATAGTTTAAAATTTAGCGGGTGATATTTTGGGAGGGCAACTCCAAACATTGATAAACATAAAATAGTACTTATGCTCCGTTTGGTAAAATTAAGTTCAACTCTGAGAAATAGTACTTAGTTGATAGTTGAAAAGCTGATTGAAAACTGAAAAGCTAGCTGATAGCTGATAATTGATAACTTATAGCTGAAAAACTAATTAATTGAAATTAAAGTATTTGAGAAATTTAGATTTTAAAAATATAAAATAACAAAAAAGGGCATAACTATATTTCTCTCATTTATGACTTTTGTGGTAGAAACAAACAAAAAAATGCAACAAATCTCTCAAATAAAAAAATCAGTACCATGCAATTCATTTTCTTTTGGTACATCATTTACTTTTTTTTTTAATCACAATACAAACATAAATTTGAAGAATTCTCTAAAAGTTTAGCAAGCTTCATGTGTATAAATAGTAAATGATGAGACAGAGGAGGTGGGTGGAATTTTTGAAGGATTATGACTTTGGACTTGGTTATGCTATTTTCTCTACCATCCTTCACTTCCTTTTTATGACTTATCCCCCTATTTTCAATGATAGAACTTCAGATTGAGATGAAGAATCTTGTGTCTTCCTTCCCATCTCCTCATTCAAAACACTACCCTTAATCATTTCCAAAGATACAACACCTTTAGGAGTTGAACTTGTTATAGAAACCCAAAATGTCTCCCAAGACTCAAGTAGATATAACAATAGAAATAGTCCCAAGACCTCATCATCAAACTTGATACCCATTCCTGACATCTGATCAAAGAGCCCATGAAATTCACTCAAGTGGTTCTAAATGGAAGTCCCCTCCTTATACTTCAAACTTATGAAACTATTCAACAAGAACAATTTATTATTCCTCGATTTAGAGGCAAACAAAGTTTGTATTTTATTCCACATAGTTTTTGCATTTGTCTCATTAGCAATATGATTATAAACATTATCTTCTACATATTGCCTAACAAAACCACATACATGTAGATGTTCCAAATTCCATTCTTCCGTAGATTTACCATCTGGCCTTTTAGAACCAAAAATAGGAAGATGCATTTTCTTCACAAATAACAAATCTTTCATCTTGCCCTTACACAAATGTTAATTAGTACAATTCAAGTATACCATATTTATATTCATATTTGCCTCCATCCTTTAAGTAAGTCAAATAGCCCTTTAACCAAGAGCTGTGATACAACTCTTATAGGAATAAACACACAAATACAATAACAAGTAATATGCAGCGGATATAAAATTCTCTCAACTTTCAAGAACCCGTGCAGAGCAACAACAAATATATATGGCAGCAAATTGATCAAAATAAAAGAGCATTACAAACACCGATATTTTAACGAGGAAAACCCCTCAATACAAGGTAAAAACCACAGGTCGTCCAGACCAAAGAAATAGCTCAACTATAATCAAATAAGGGTATAAGATAGTCTCAAAATGATGCACAAATTGTGCCTACAACCAACCAAAATAACAAAGCACTAAAGCTTACAAATGAAAAGCAAGAAGAAGAAAATTACCCAAAAAACCTGCTGCTATGCGAGCACTATTCCTTCTTCTTTAGGCGTCGTTTCGTCAATCCGACTATTGAAAATGAATACATGAATGTTGCGAACCTAATGTCCAAAAATCAGCCCGATTTGACGGTTAACGAATACGCAACCGATGTTTTTTTTAGAGTGATTTGACAAAATCTGAGAATAGGGTTTACTCTTCTCTTTTCTCTTTTGGTGGCCGCCTTTTCTTTTAAAATAGTCTCTCTCTTACAACCCTAATCAACACGGAGCTCAATACCCAACATGGCTATCTCTTTTTTAATAAGATAATAGTTTCTATTATTCCATAACAATTCTTGTGCAAATCTGTGTCTCCATTCCTCCTAAACCTCATTCATTCTACAAATTTCCTATGTGCAACACAAGTCTGTGCTCATTTATTGGTTTTGCTGCGGGACTACACATTTAAACTTAAGTGCTTCATATTCATTTAGCCCACTCTTGGTATTATATGTTGTTTGACTTTGTACCACATCTATGAGGATAAGGACCTTATGTAAAACTTATTAAAATCATAGGATTCTTGCTGCATTTTGTTTATAAATGAAGCACCATATTTTGAATATTTTGTGTTTGTTGGAGAAAGCCAAGAGCACATGATTGGTTCATGGAGCCAATAGTTAGGTTGTATAGATTTTGTGGTAGGCTATTATTTCCATGTTTTTGCTCTAGTTTATTAAATTTGTGACTTCAACTGTAAAGATATTTTTATTCAAGGACAAGTAAATGTTCTATGTGTAATGATTATTTTATAGCAAATTATTTTTCTAAAGCTGATTATACATGTCAAAATTGATAAGCTTGGCTGTCCTAGAGAATCTAGTAGAAGGTTAGAAATGGAATTTTGCTAGTAGTTCGAAGGTTAGAAATGGAATTTTGCTAGTAGTTCGATTCAGTTTTCAAAGTTACTAATATGGTTTTGTCAATGACCAATAATATTTGGAAGCACAAATAAAAACATGTTGATGGTTAAGTGACATACAATTTTATTTGGTTGTAAATTCAACCCATTTTCAAATCAATTAAGTTTTTTAGGTTAGTTAAACCCATAAATTAGACATCGAAAATATAACAATTCCTCGTTAGCCATTATGTTTTCCTCTTCTGATTCTGATGAGTTGTTTTTAATTCCACCGCCTCAAAATAATTATTTAAGAATTTATAATTAGATCCAATTAAACTAATGGTTTACTCATTTAATAAATTCACTGTTTTTTTAATGGAAAAAGAGGTTACCATTAACCTGTTTAATATCATTTTCAAGTACTTTTGTAGTTTGGAATCAAGTAGTGGCCACATTATTACTTCGGTCCAAAAATTTTACCTCCACTTGTATATCTTCTTAAAAATGTTGGAACAATATATGCATTTCTATGTTATAAATTATTTTGTTTAAAAAAATCTTAAAAGTTTAATTGAGTTTAATCTTAAAACTTAGGATTTTCTAGACTTTGATTTCTAGATTGATGAAGATGATAAAGAAAATGAAAAGTTTTTAAAATATTTATATAGGATTTTAAAAGTTGATAATATTTGTAAAAAAAATATAATTTGTTAATTTGGAGTTGAGATTGTAGCAACATTGTGGGCACCTCATCGTCATGACAAGACACATAAGTTATTTTTATGAACAAATAAAAAAAAAATAACAACATGTATGTTTTGCGATATAAGACGCTAATTCGAAAGAAAAAACATCAAATAATAAAGTTTACTTATATTTATGACAATATTTAATGTTTTAGTTTTTACGAATAAAACTTATATTTATAAAAAATAATATTTTCTTCAAATAACAAGGAAAATTCTAACTTGCAACTTTGTCATCAACAATATTGAAACAACAACAAGCTAATTTACGTTCATTAACAATACACTTTCCATACGTGTAGCGCTGACTAGAGCAAAATGAATGACAATCTTTATACTGCTTACATGCGGAAAAACATTTCATTGTTGTATATGGAACGGCCATACCTATCGAGAAGAGCAACATTAGTGAAATAAATAATTAATATGTATGAGTAATAATATGTCACGGACTCAAACTCTATTATACAAATTGTATACACACCTGTTGAGAACAGAAGAACTACAACAAAGGCAGCCATGATAAATTTTTGATTTCTAGTCATTGTTGTTATCTTCCTTCTCCTCTTCTTCAATCTTCCTCTCTCTTCTTCAATCTTCCTCTGTTAATCAAAAAATAAATTTGTCATGCTTGTGTATGTATATATAATAGATCTAGTAAAAAAACATATAATAAATAAAATACAAATAGAAATTTACCTTAATCTAATTCAATCATTTGCAATATCAGATTTAGATTATTTTAATAGAAATTATATTAATTATTTTTAGGTCAAAGTCTCTAGTCAAAAAAAGTCCAAGTTTCCTTTTAAAAATTACACATTCTATTACTTTACCATTAAAAAATTTTATATACTATATTTATATATACTTTTAAAAAGTTTCCTTTTAAAAATTACACATTCTATTACTTTACCATTAAAAAATTTTATATACTATATTTATTTTATACTTTGAATTGAATTACACCATGCTTTTTTCCATTTTATACAATAATAAAAACAATAATAATATTTATAATAATAATTTAATGACAATCACTGGATTACTCACATGCTGAAAAACATTTCATTGTTGTATATGAAAGGACTATACCTATTGAGAAGAATAATATTAGTAAAATAAGTCATTAATGTTTATAATTAAGAGTAATAATATTTTGCCTACTCAAATTCTATTATACAAATTTCCTACACATGTTGAGAATTAGAAGAACTACAGTCATTGTTGTTATCTTCTTCCTCTTCTTCAATTATCCTTGCTTAATCAATAAATAAATTTGATACAATAGATCTAGTAAAAAAGATATAATAAATAAAATACAAATAGATATCTACTTTAATCTAATTTAATGATGTGCAATATCAGATTTAGATTATTTAATCGAAATTATATTATTTATTTTCAAGTCAAAGTCTTCGGTAAAAAATATACCAAGTTTCTTTTTAATATTACACATTCTATTACTTTACCCATTATAATATTTTATAACTTTATTTATTTTCTATTTTGAATTGAATTACACCATGATATTTTTCATTTCATACAATAATAATATTTATAATAATAATTAAATAATTTGAATGAGAGGGAAAATTTGCTCTGCTACAAATTTCAAGACCTAGGGATTTTTTCCTTACTTATGTTCGGGTTTGTATGTCCAACATAGATAATCATGTCATTTGTAAGTAGCCTTGTTTTGGTTCTCACCATCCTACTATTGTTCACCATGTTCACAATCTCCCTCCTCATTGTCAAATGATTTCCTTATCAATGCTAGTTTCTAACACTTTTTGCCAAGCTTTAAAGATATCTGAAGATAAATATCAGGTGGGTCTTGCAAGTTGTCAACAAGTTCTCCATGGAAGGTTTACTTTATTGAAGGGTTTTAAATTGGTTTGAATAGTTGATTTAAAGACCAAGATTATCAACAACTAGAGAATCAAAGTTTCTTAGGATGGCATCATAGAGAATGAGATGCCCATGGTCCATTGGTAAAAATAAAGTAACCAACCTATTTCGTATATGTATATAATCGCTCTCCATGCAAAATATAGATAAATTTACATAAGCAAATATGTCAAAACCCTTGTATGTACTTGCACAAGGTGTCTACACATTCATAGGATACCACATGATATATGTAACACCCCGAGTTTAAAGCACAACGCGAGTGTATTTTTTTTTTTAAATAATTAATTAAAATGAATTTTCAGATTTAATTCAAAAAGAATTAAAATAAAGTTTTCACTAATTCATTTCATAAAATAGTACGTCGTAGATTAATCGATGAACGTAATTCATCGTAATATCACTAAGTATTTAATTCTGGAAATTAATAATAACACTAATATATTTCAAAAGATAATAGTGTCATGATCTTAATAGGAAATATCATAGTGCGGAAAAATATTAGTGGAAAAGTTATACAATAATTTACAAAATAACCAAATTACATTTCCAGCTCAATCCTATACATCAAGTCTAACTGATCATGCACTAAAGCTACAGTAGCACGGATTTCCTCCGCATCCCAAACAAGTCTCATCCGATTCCGCCGCTCGCCTCGATGTGACCTCCTCCTCCTCCTCCTCATCATACAGAGAGGGATCAGTCTCCTCTGAAGTCAGATCAATGCATAGTCTCGGTCGCTTCGGCGGTGCCGGAATCTCATAACAATCATCGGATATCCTAGACGGACCCGGAATATCAGCTGCTACTGGCTTCGGCTCTTCGTTCTTCTCTTCCGTCTCAGAATCATATACATCTCCTCTAATCACCGGGTTAGGAGTCACCACTCCTACGGTGGCCTCCGTCTCAACCCCTATAGCTAGCTCCTCAGCATCATCAAAAATTTCGTGCGCCTCCAATATCAAACGAGAAGGCACAGGAAAGTCAATCCTCGCATAGCTGTGCTCCACGTAGTGCACCACTCCATTGGTCCTACAAGTCCTCTTCAATCTCCCCGTGTATGTAGCCCTGCTTGAGGTGGGGTCGTAAACCCAAGCAGTAGGCACGACACGATCAATGAAGTCGAGCGACGTTTCCGTCGTCTCGGGCCCCACGGGTGGCATGGGTTTGGGGGGCAACTGAGGGCAAAGCCCAATTTCCACAATATAATAGCAAGGGTCACCGACCGTAATTAACAAATAATCACATAGCATATATCTCACAGCACAAATACACCCATGGTATAACATATGACAATGATGAAAATTAAGGATGCTCATTTGAAATTTTATGATATGTATACTTTTTCAAAACAACAACCTATTAATATGAAAAATATGTGGTAAGTACAGCCAACTTCAGCAATCACAATTATTTATCAGAAATTCAGATTTCATAAAGTACTCACACACATCAATTTCCAACCATCATCATATACCCAAATCGTGACCCACCGGTCAATCCCCCCATGCAATATGTATATGCTCATGTATACAATTTCTTGGAATCACCAAGGTGCAGTCGCTCAACAAACCAGCACAATTTAAATATGTATGACTTTAACGGCCCTCAAGACCAGGGCGCAATCGCTCAACAGATCAGCACCAGTGCAGTCGCTCAACAGACCAACACTCGTGCAGTCGCTCAACAGACCAGCACGTTTGACATATACCAAGGTACAATCGCTCAACAGATCAGTACCTAGTGCATTCGCTCAACAGACTAGCACTCGTGCAATCGCTCAACAGATTAGCACATGGTTGCGCATTTCAGGGTACAAACGCTCAACAGTCCAGTACCAGTGCAGTCGCTCAACAGACCAGCACCTATATACCAAGGTACTGTTGGAACCAAGTTGGTTCTAAGACTTAGGATTTTGATGTTTACAAAAGCACTCAATGTAATCTTATTTTGTACCTTGAATTATTAATTTAAATGCCACCAGAAACTGAAGAAATCAGAAGCAGAAGATCAAAGGATTCCAGAAAATGAATTTTGGAATTAGCAGAAGATACTCCAGGATGTCAAAAACATCACAAGAAGATATCTTTGCTGGCCCATATCAGAAGGAAGAAAAATCAGAAGGAAACATGGATCATACCAGTGGAAAGCCTGCCAGAGGGAGAGTTGATCCAGACCAAAAGGAATCAAATATCAAATTTATTCTAGAAGTTATTCTGACCAGAAGATGGCCTGGCAGTGAAATATTAAACTGCCCAGACTTGTTCCAGACTCAACCAGAAGCTAAGTTTATGAGTCCAGAACAAGAGAATCAATCCAGATTTGACCCAGACAATAAGAGAGCATGATTCAGGGCATGAAACTAAGTCAAGACAAGAAGAAATGATTTCCAGAATGATCCAGACCTGATCTAAAATCAAAGGTAAAATACCCAGACTGAAATATTTATTGTCCAGATTTAGTTTCAATTTAATCCAGACCAAAGTCCAGAATTAGTCCAGATCAGAGGGAAGATTTCCAGATCAGTGGTTCAGAATTAATTATTTGGTCCAGTCATGGTCCAGATTAGAAAATCAGACCATGGCCCAGTGTTGGCCGAAATCAGAGGGACAAAATGTATAGTCCAGCAAAGGCCGAATTCAGATGATTATAGCATATCAGGTGTGCATCCAAGATGGCCGAAATCAGAAGATCAGGAAGTATGGTCCAGGGAAGGCCGAAATCAAAGGATCACAGCATAATAATAAGTATGGTCCAGATGTGGACTAGCGCATGAAGATCCAATGGTTCAGATTTAATCAGGAAATTTATACGGTGGAGAATTTAATTTATTTTGATCAAAGGATTAAAAAGATTTATTACAAAAATAAAGTGAGGTGTTGTGGAATTCAGGAGCTGTGGCGGGAAGGAACCAACAGATTTAATTGGCCAGTTATTTTGAAAGGAAATTTGAAGATATGTTTTTTATTTATATGAAGCCCAATTGGTCAAGTTATTTTTACAGAGAATCCAGCAATATTCAGCTCGAATTTAAGCATTGGAAGAGGCCTAAATCTGCATCTATAAAAGGAGGCTCAAGGCAAAATACTCAATCATCGAAAATCACAAAAGAGTCATACACTTCCAAAGCAAACACTCTCAAATTTTCATAGAAGTCAATTGTGAGTTCCAGCTTTCAAGAAGCAAGTACTCGTGTTATTTTCCTTCCACTATGTCAAATCTAAGTTGTTGAAGTAGAGTCTACAAGCTGAGGGAGTCAATAGGGGTAGCAGGTTACTTGGCAATTAGATTCATAGTGTTCTGTGTTAAATCTAAGTTGTTGAAGTATAGTCTACAATCTGAGGGAGTTAAAACAGGAAAAGTATAAAAACAGGAAAAGTATTCAAGTTAAGTCAAACACAATTCAACCCCCCTTCTCGTGTTTGCACCTTCAATTGGCATCAGAGCTCGGTCTCAAGGCTGAGCACTTAACAGTGTTTGAGGAAAGGTCCAAGGGGTTCAATATGTCAGAAGAATTCGGAAACAACATCAACAGACCACCACTGTTTGATGGAGAAAGGTTTGAGTATTGGAAGGATAGAATGAGAAGTTTTGTCATATCTCAAGATCCTGAACTATGGAAGATGATAGTTAAAGGATACACTGCACCTACTGATCCAGAAGATCCAACTAAGAAACTAGACATGGATGATATGAAACCAGATCAGAACAGATTACACAAACTTCATCACAAGTTCAGAAACATCATGATCAGTGCAATCACATTCAAGGAGTTTGATAGATGCACAGATAAAGAAACAGCAAATAGCATATTCGATAGTCTGGTTCTAACCTATGAAGGAACCAAGCAAGTTCAAGAAGCAAGGGCTAACATATTGGTCAGGAAGTATGAGCTGTTCAAGATGGAAGAGGATGAAGACATTGAAGCGATGTTCAGGAGATTCCAGACTTTGGTATCAGGTTTAAAAGTACTAAACAAAAGCTATACCACTGTAGATCATGTCATGAAAATTCTAAGAAGTTTACCAAAAAGGTGGAGACCAAAGGTTACTGCAATACAGGAAGCCAAAAATCTGAATACCTTAAGACTTGAAGACCTGATTAGCTTACTTAGGTCTCATGAAATAGAACTAGAAGAAGATGAACCAAAGAAGAAGAAGAATCTGGCTCTAAAGTCGAAACAGAAGAAAGCTGCAAGGGCAACATCAGAATCAGAGGGTAGTAACAATGATGATATGGCTTACTTAACCAAAAAGATGGTTAAGATATGGGAAAACAGGAAGAGGAGAGGTTCCAAGAAGAAACATAACAGCAAAGATAAGGAAAAATATAACAAAAAGAACATCATCTGTTGTGGATGCAATGAACCTGGACATATCAAGTCAGAATGTCCAAATCTGGAAAAAGGCATACATCACAAGAAGAGTTCCAGATACAGAAAGAAGGGTCTGATGGCTGCCTGGGATGTATCAGAATCAGAAGAAGAATCATCTGATGAAGAAGAGGCAGAAACAGCAATGATGGCTCACATCAGGTCTGCTTCTGGACCTCATAAAGGCATGAGTTCAGGAAGGAAAGCAGGCAGAAGGAAGAATGATCGAAGCAATCATTCAGGCAAGTCTGGAAGCACATAAGAGGAAGCAATTCTGTCTCTGATGGCTCATACAAACTCAAGTTCTGGATACAGCTCAGGCTCTAGAACAGAATTAGAAGATGAAGACAATGAGGTATTTTCTGATCTCTCTAAATCTGAATTAATTGAGACTTTAAAAGACTTGTTAAATGCAAACAATAAGAGGTCTTTAAAACTGAAAACTCATAGGGAAGATAAGAAAAATCTAACCAAAGAAGTCCAAGTTTTAAAGAATCGAAATTCTGAGTATGCAACTGAAAACAAAGATTTTAAAACTGATGTTGCAAGACTTGAAAACCAAACTCTCAAAAGTAATAATTGTTCCACTTCTGAAACTGTTTGTAAATCTGATATGCATGAGCAATTTTTTCAAAACTTTATTTCAAATGGAATGGAAAGAAGTAAATATGCATCTATGATTTATGGAAACAGTAACTCTGGAAAAAGAGGTCTTGGTTTTACAAAAACAATTACTGAAAATAAAGCTGTTCATTCTGATGTTTTATGTATTGTTTGTGCTAAGAAAGGTCACTATGAATTATCTTGTCCAATGGTAAAATCTGAACAAGATCAGAGAGCTGTTACAACTAACAAACCTGGACCTAATCAGTTCTGGGTACCAAAAGACCAAATTGTCTATGTTGCAGATATTCTGAGCAACCAGAAGGAGACACCAACAATGGTGCTTGGACAATGGATGTTGGCAACGCACAAGCAGAAGAAGGTTTATGTTCCAATATCTACCAAACAGAAGCCAAGTGACTCTGGTAGAAGAAGAACTGGTCAACACAATAACTATCAGAACCAGAACCAGAAGTATAGGAGGAACAGGAAATACCATAGATATCACATGAATCAGAACAAGAACTGGAGCCAGAACCAGAACTGGAACCAGTATCAGAGGTACAGGAACTGGAACCAGAACCAACACTGGAACCAGAACCAGAACTGGAGGCACAGAAACTGGAACCAGAATCAACACTGGAACCAGAATCAGAATCAGAATCAGTACCAGAACCAGAACCTGAACAGGTATCAGTATCAAAGGTTGAGGTATGATCATCAGAATTCCTCTAATAATCAGAATCAGTATAATTACCAGAATCACCATAAGTTCCAGAATCACCAGAGGAACATGGTGTATGAGCCAAAGCAGAAATTAAGGATTCAGAATCAGGAGAGTTCTTCAAACACTCCAGTGAGATTCATCAAGACTACAAACCTGGAAGGGAATTCAAATTCCCTCATCCAAACCATGTAATCTCAGAACATATAGATTAGGAATCTAAAAATCAGAAGCAAGAGGATTTTCAGAGTAAAACTGAGGCTACATCTTGCTGTAAATACTATTATTATTTGATATTTATTCTTACTGTGATAACAAGAAGCTTGATCTTAACAAATCAAAGCTAGATAACTATTCTGTAGGCTTTCAAACCGTTAGAGGAACTAGGTGATTCACACGAATTGAACACTTCAGCAGAAACAACATTCCAGTGGTTTCAAAAACAAACAGAAACCGCCAGAAGCAGAATTAATGGTTTGAGTGTATTGAGTTAAATTTTAAATTATTTGATTTTCATTATGTAATATGACAAACTGCTTGATCTTGACAAATCAAAGCAAGATAAAAATCGTGCAAGTTCACTAGAACCAAAAGGAGCAGAAGCAGAAGAAATAGAAGTGCCTGGATAGGTAAAGGATATAAGCAAGTCAGCAACACATGACAAATCTTCAAAAGATAAATCTGAAGAGAAATCTGGATATTTACCAAAATATGAAGCTGTTACAGATTCACCAGAACCAGAAGCTAATTTATCAGAATCAGAAGCTGTTACAGATCTTCCAGAACCAGAAGTTGATGCGAACCAAGCAATGTTGATGAAGCTTTGGCAGAGGAAGGTTGGATACTTGCAAATGCAAGAAGAGCTGAATGAATTCCAAAGGAATGATGTTTGGGATATGGTATCCAGACCAAACAAAAACATTATTGGAACCAAGTAGGTGTTCAGAAACAAATTCAATAAAAAAGGTGAAGTTGTACCTCAAGGATACAGTCAACAGAAAGGTATAGATTACACTGAGACCTTTGTTCCAGTGGCCAGGTTAGAAGCAATTAGAATTCTTTTATCATTTGCTACTAATCATGATATAATGCTGTATCCAATGGATGTTAAAAGTGCATTCTTAAATGGCTATATAAGTGAGGAAGTCTATGTCAAACAGCCCCCTGGATTTGAAGACTCTGATTTTCCAGACCATGTTTTTAAACTTAAAAAGTCTTTATATGGTTTAAAACAAGCACCAAGGGCATGGTATGACAGACTTAGTAACTTTCTGCTTAAGAATGAATTTAATAGAGGCCAGATAGATAATACACTATTTAGGAAATCCATTAAAAATGATATTCTGATTATCCAAGTCTATGTTGATGATATCATATTTGGATCCACTAATGGCACTTTGTGCAAAGAGTTTTTTGACCTAATGCAGAAGGAGTTTCAAATGAGCATGATGGGAGAACTTAAGTTCTTCCTGGGAATTCAGATTCATCAAGGCAAATCAGGTATACTCATTCACCAATCTAAATACACCAAAGAACTTCTTAAAAAGTTCAAGATTAGTGACTGTAAGCCTATGGCCACCCCCATGCACCCAACCTGCTCACTTGAGAAAGATGAAACCAGCCAAAAGGTAGACCAGAAAACATACAGAGGTATGATTGGTTCCCTGCTTTACTTAACTGCTTCTAGACCTGACATTCTGTATAGTGTTTGTGTTTGTGCCCGTTTTCAAGCTGATCTTAGGGAATCCCATTTAACTACTGTCAAACGAATTCTAAGATACCTTAAAGGAACCACCAACCTTACCTTGTTATACAAGAAAACCCCCACCTACAAACTCAGAGGTTTCTGTAATTCCGACTATGCTGGAGACAAGTTGGAAAGGAAAAGTACAAGTGGCAACTGCACTTTCTTAGTAGGATGTAGTTCACAGTTTGTGGACACTGATCATCAATGGGCTGATATCTTCACCAAGGCATTACCAGAAGATAGGTTCGAGTTCATTAAAAAGCATCTCAACATGACCTCCATATCTGACTAGCTCAAGTAGTCATCTTAGGAGTTTTTAAATTTCCTGTTATTTTATTTTCTGTCTTTTATTTTCTGTTTTTACTTTCTGCACTTTGTAAAGAAAAACAATAAATACAAAAAATAGTAGGACCACTTTTTGGCTGATGACAAAAAGGGGGAGAGAGAGAGAAAGGAGAAATAAGTAAGTAGAAAAGGAGAGATAAAAAGAAAGAAGGAGCGAAAAAGAAAGAGTGAAAACAGAAGCAGTTGAAAAGGAGAGGAAACAGGGAGAGAGAAAAATAAAGAAAGAAAAGAAAGAGTAAAAACAGAAGGAGTTGAAAAGCAGAGGAAACAGGGAGAGAAAAACAAAGAAAGAAAAGACAGAGTGAAAACAGAAGGAGTTGAAAAGGAGAGGAAGCATGAAGAGAGAAAAAGAAAGAGAGAATAAAGAAGGAATTAAAAAGGAGAGGAGAAGAGAAGAAAAGAAAGAGTGAAAAGAGAAGGAGTTGAAAAGGAGAGTATCAGACTTAGGGGGAGAAATTGGTCTGAGGGGGAGTAATTCAAGTTTTCGAGTAATTCAAGGTTTTGTCATCATCAAAAAGGGGGAGATTGTTGGAACCAAGTTGGTTCTAAGACTTAGGATTTTGATGTTTACAAAAGCACTCAATGTAATCTTATTTTGTACCTTGAATTATTAATTTAAATGCCACCAGAAACTAAAGAAATCAGAAGCACAAGATCAAAGGATTCCAGAAAATGAATTTTGGAATTACCAGAAGATACTCCAGGATGTCAAAAACATCACCATAAGATATTTTTGCTGGCCCATATCAGAAGGAAGAAAAATCAGAAGGAAACATGGATCATACACGTGGAAAGCCTGCCAGAGGGAGAGTTGATCCAGACCAAAAGGAATCAAATATCAAATTTATTCCAGAAGTTATTCTGACCAGAAGATGGCCTGGCAGTGAAATATTAAACTGCCCAGACTTGTTCCAGACTCAACCAGAAGCTAAGTTTATGAGTCCAGAACAAGAGAATCAATCCAGATTTGACCCAGACAATAAGAGAGCATGATTCGGGGCATGAAACTAAGTCAAGACAAGAAGAAATGATTTCCAGAATGATCCAGACCTGATCTAAAATCAAAGGTAAAATGCCAAGACTAAAATATTTATTGTCCAGATTTAATGTCAATTTAATCCAGACCAAAGTCCAGAATTAGTCCAGATCAGAGGGAAGATTTCCAAATCAGTGGTTCAGAATTAATTATTTGGTCCAGTGATGGTCCAGATCAGAAAATCAGACCATGGCCCAGTGTTGGCCGAAATCAGAGGGACAGAATGTATAGTCCAGCAAAGGCCGAATTCAGAGGATTATAGCATATCAGGTGCCATCCAAGATGGCCGAAATCAGAAGATCAGAGGGTCAGGAAGTGTGGTACAGGGAAGGCCGAAATCAGAGGATCACAACATAACAATCAGTATGGTCCAGATGTGGACTAGCGCATAAAGATCCAATGGTCCAGATTTAATTAGGAAATTTATACGGTAGAGAATTTAATTTATTTTGATCAAAGGATTAAAAAGATTTATTACAAAAATAAAGTGAGGTGTTGTGGAATTCAGGAGCTGTGGCGGGAAGGAACCAACAGATTTAATTGGCCAGTTATTTTGAAAGGAAATATGAAGATATGTTTTTTATTTATATGAAGCCCAATTGGTCAAGTTATTTTTACAGAGAATCCAACAAGATTCAGCTCGAATTTAAGCATTGGAAGAGGCCCAAATCTGCATCTATAAAATGACGCTCAAGGCAGAATACTCAATCATCGAAAATCACAAAAGAGTCATACACTTCCAAAGCAAACACTCTCAAATTTTCATAGAAGTCAATTGTGAGTTCCAGCTTTCAAGAAGCAAGTACTCGTGTTATTTTCCTTCCACTGTGTCAAATCTAAGTTGTTGATGTAGAGTCTACAAGCTGAGGGAGTCAGTAGTGGTAGTAGGTTACTTGGCAATTAGATTCATAGTGTTGTGTGTTAAATCTAAGTTGTTGAAGTAGAGTCTACAATCTGAGGGAGTCAGAAGGGGTAGCAGGTTACCTGGCAATTAGATTTATAGTGTTGTGATTTGTTCTACAATCTGGGATTGTCAGATTGGCTGAAGACAGGAGCTGCATTCCTCAAAGGAGTCTAGGATTGTTAGACTGTTTGAGAAGACTGACTTGGAGGGTCAGTAGCAAGGTTGTAATTCAAGGTTTGAATTAGTGAAATCCTTCAAGGTGAAGGGACTCGACGTAGCCTCGTTAATGGCGAACCAGTATAAAAACTGTGAGTTTTATTTTTAATTTTATCCGCTGCTAACTCTATTTTTAATTATACATCAAGTTTTGTTTTAAAAGTATAAAAACAGGAAAAATATTCAAGTTAAGTCAAACACAATTCAACCCCCCGTTCTCGTGTTTGCACCTTCAGGTACAATCGCTCAACAGATCAGTACCTAGTGCAGTCGCTCAACAGACCCGCACTCGTGCAATCGCTCAACAGATTAGCACGTGATTGCAGATTATTCTGTGGCCCATCGCGGGTACCACTTGACTATGCAATGTATGAATATGCAATGTTTTCTCTTCACTGAAACAGTATGCATTATTAGGAAAATTCAACCTTTCCATCATTTTTCAAAATATCTCAACATAATCAATATCATCATCATCACAATCATGATTAACAGTCAAGTAATCATTAACACTTTGCATTATCTCAAAATTCCATTCTTATTTATCTTAAGTCTTGCCAATGTTTCCCAAATTCTTAAAATTCATAAAACAGTGTTTAAAACTGAGTTTTCTGGAAAGTACGAATCTGTATTCGAATACAGCTTATCTGTATTCGAATACAGAAGCCAAAAATAGTGCAAAATTACACTCTGTATTCGAATACAGCCCTCTTGTATTCGAATACATAGGCTGTCCCAGTGTAAAAATCAATATTTTTCCACTACATCAGTAAAGTCTCAAAAACTTCATCACTCCCACTTCAAACTATCACAAAAGTTCCATTTTAATTCATCATAAACCTTCCCAATACTCTTCAACACTTAGGGTTCATAAACAATGTTGAAAAACTTGGAATTTCTGAAAACCCGAATCTGTATTCGAATACAAATTCCTTGTATTCGAATACAGAAGCATGAAACTGCAATTTTAACATTCTGTATTCGAATACAGCATGCCTGTAGTCGAATATAGAAGACAAAACATTGAAAGTTCAACGTTTCCTCCCAGGTCATTAAAGGTTTCAAAAACATCATCCTCTCCTCTTCAAAACTATTTCAAAGACTCCATTTTAAATCATTTTAACCCTTCTCAATATTTCCCAACACTTTAAAATTCACATGACAGTGCTTAAAACTTGATTTTATGGAAAACATGAATCTGTATTCGAATGCAGCTTCCTTGTATTCGAATACAGAAGCTAAAAACTGAGTTTCTAGAAAAACCCAAATCTGTATTCGAATACAGATCCCTTGTATTCGAATACAGAAGCTAAAACTAGTGAAAATATGCATTCTGTATTCGAATACAGCATGCCTGTAGTCGAATACAGATGCGAATACAATGTTAAAATTTCACTTCTGTATTCGAATACGACATGGTCGTAGTCGATTACAGATGCTAAGTCAGAAGCAAAAATCCTTCCTCTGTATTCGAATACAGGGGCTCGTATTCGAATACAAGTTTGAAAACTTAAGTAAAACAGAAGCTTGACAGGTTGTATTCGAATACACCTTCAACCCATTTCCTGAGACTTCAACCCATTTCAGTGAAATTTTTCCTGAGACTTCAACCCATTTCAAACTGTTTCTTTTAAACAAGAACAACCAAACATCAGAACAGATTCAGCACTTTTCCAGAAAACACTTTCATCATTTAAAATCCCTTTTTCTTTTGAAAACATCAACATCACCAGAATCACTCAAAACAGAAACAAAATAGTCACCACCAGAATCATCTGAAACAGAAATAGAATGATCAACACCAGAATAATTAGAAACAGAATGATCAATACCAGAATCATCAGAAATAGAAATAGAATGATCAACACCAGAATCATCAGAAACAGAAATAGAATGATCAACATCAGAATCATCTAGAACCAGAACATGCATGGTATTCTCCAGTATGCTTACACAACCAACACAACATGCAAAGCATATTCCAGCTTTCTCACACAAGCAGAACAACAATGTTGTATCTCACAGATCATCAAACATCACAGAATGAAATTTTCAGGTTTTAAAACAACATGCACACAGTTTCTCAACATGCATTTTGATCAACTTCAAAATAACATGCAAGACATTTTTCAGCTTTTCCACACAACCAAAACAAACATGTTGTATAAGCAAAATAGCAACAACACAAATTTTTTAAAACCTCAACAGAATGCATTTTCTTCCATCTTAAAAATGTCATGCAAAACAGTTTCTTTTTCAAAACAGAAACTCAAATATAACTACACCTCAAACATACATTTACAGTCCTAGAATGCAACTAGAAAGTGGAAGGTGCCCTTACCCTTGTTGCGTTTTCTCCTACTCTCGTTTCTGCTGTCGTTCTCGTTTACGCGTCAAAAACCGGTGAAACTGCCGCTTGCGTTTGCTGCTACAAAACTGGGTTCTCTAGCTCCGTAATGATGTGGGGAACAACTTTTGTATTGAAGGTTTGGTGTTTCGGTGCTTGGATTTCCAAGTAATGGCACTTTTGAGGAACTTCCTCTTTTCTCTTTGAAATCGTGAACTGGAAACCAGAAAATAGAATGGGAGGGAAAAGAGGTACTGTTACATGCAGTATGGGCAGTGAGGGAGGAGGAATGGTGTTTTGATTTCACCATCCTTCTCACTCCTATTTATAGGCTTGTGTGGGTGCCACCTCACCCGCCACTTGTCCGATCCTCAGCACTTAACCAATCTCGTTGCAATTAGTCGCTAATCCCTTAATCAACTGTCCGTTAATTTAATTACTCGTAATTAAATTAATTTATTCTTAATCCAATAATCTTAATTCATCTTCCAAAATAAATATTTATATATATATATATATATATTCACTCCAAACATACATATATTAAATATTTTACAAATATCCCCAAAATACACTTAAAATTAATTCCATAATTTTAATTAAAAATTAAGGGTCTTACAATATACACATATGAGAATTAGTCAAATACAATTTACAAAATACTCAAATTAAAAGACTTCAAAGGAAACCACAACTATCCAATCTAAACAAGCATCGTCGCAACTCAACATTGGTACCTCCAAGATAAACCACATACAAGGTAGAAGGAAATGCACAATCTTCAACCATGAGCACTTCCTTGTCATAGCCTAAACATGTCATAACCTAAAAATAAGGAACTAGTACAAAGAAAAGGATATAAGGGATAAATGGTTATCATTTAGACATAAAAATGGGAAGATATGGTAAATATGTAAATTAATATGCCAAATGCAACTGCTCTCTTACTACCTTAGAAATACTTTATAGGGTTTAAGTATTAATTAGGATTTCTAGAATTTTTGTAATTGTTAATGTTGTGTTGTTATAATATTAAACTAGGATCAAGTGTAGCATAGGAAAATAATAGCATGAACAATTCCAAGTGGCAAAGAGAAGACATGTCACCTTTGTTTTCTCATTCTCCTTCACTCGCAAGTACTAACCCATCTTCCTTTCAATCTCCTTTCACTTCCAAGAAAACACTCTCAAAAACATTCTGAAGACACTCTCGCGGGTACTAATATTCATCGTCTTCTCCATTCATCTATTTTGCTCTTCTTCCTAAATTTATTCAAAGACATCCAAAGTCTTTTACCTTAAATCTGACCCTTGCATATCCCTTCCTTCTTCTCCAAAACCCACTAAGCAACCCAAAAAGTACTGAAGAAAGATAAGCAGCAGATTGAAAAATCTCCAAATCTGAAACAAAGCATAAGAGGCAGGGAGCGGAGAGCTGACAAGGACAAGCATCTTCCACAAACCCAACTCATATTGAGAGGAATTATTATTAACAAAATTGTGAGTTATATTCCATTAATTTATTTTAGCATGAGGGTTATGGGAGTTGATCACTAAAATCCTTTATTCCCTGTCAAAACTCATTTTGGGGATTTTACGAGTTACAAGAACATAGATG
This sequence comes from Cicer cuneatum, assembly GCA_037974295.1. Classification (NCBI taxonomy): domain Eukaryota; kingdom Viridiplantae; phylum Streptophyta; class Magnoliopsida; order Fabales; family Fabaceae; genus Cicer; species Cicer cuneatum. The sequence goes on along the minus strand of JBBPBO010000001.1, from coordinate 25,135,031 downwards.
TGTGAGTGAAATGGAATTTTTAGCATATATGTGTTTTTGAATCTGCACTCGAACGATCTTAAATTACCATGCATGTTTTTTGTTTGCTTGTTTCTTGATTGTTGCGTTAGTAATTTAGGAAATCTCATAATTTTAAGATAAGAATTTTAGTTCAATGTGCGAATCATGCCACTAAAGGCAAATACGAGTGTTTTGGATGCTTTTCCACCCTTGCCACTGTAGCTTTGCCTATGATGTTTGTATCTCTTTCTGCCTCTAATTGGTATCTTTTTCTATCTCTAATTGATCGTTCAAAAAGTGTTTTGCCTCTAGTGAAATGCTCAAAAACACAACCTCTTATGATCATTATATCCTCTAATTCTTCAACGGGACGTGTTTCCTCTTACTCTTCAATGGGACGCGATTCCTCTGATTTTATCATTGGACGTGTTTCCTCTAATTCTTCCACATAACGCATTTCCTCTTATACTTCCACGGGAGGCATTTCCTCTTATTCTAAACCATGTATGCTCTAACCATGCTGCCTCTGGTCCACGTATCCTCTTAACATGCTACCTTTGGTCTAGGTATCCTTTGACCATGCTACCTTTGGTTCATTTATCCTTTGATCCATGTATCCTCTAATCATAATCTACCTAGGGTCATGCTGCCCCTAATTCACGTATCCTTTGATCAAGCAGACTCTGGCTCTGGTCATGTTGCCTTTGATTATGATGCCTCTAATATATATGTTGATGGTCAGGGACTTAGGATTTAATTCCCACTTGAATTTTAGTACATTTCTAAGTTGTTTATAATTGTTGCAGATGAAAGATTCATTGCATACATGACATAATAAATACATTACATACAAAACATCTCAAATTCAGTATATTCTCATTAATGAGATCATGAATGGCCTTATTCACAGTGGGGAAGTTTAGGTTGTTCCAAGAATGGTTCAACAAGTAAAGGTGAACAATCAGGATGTTGATTGGGGTTTGGCCAGAACACATTTACCACTCAGGACACAATTATCTTGGTGACCCACATTGAGATAATTCGGTGACTTTTCTTAGTTTACAAAGAAAATATGTTTGGAGTTCATGCATAGTTTTTTTAGAATCATTATAAAAGAATGATTTCGGTTAAGTTTTATAAAAATAAATTAAAGTTGAGAACTCCAGCTTTACGTGCATCAGAATTTCATGTTTTTGTGCATACTTATGAAAGAAATATTTTCAAAACTCCTCCTTTATTTTCAGAACTCACTGAGATTTTATATCTCATCCCTTTCTTTTTTTATTTCTTAGCAACTAGAGGAACATGAGATAACAGTTTAGCATTAGATAATCAGTTCTAGAGTTTTTGGAATTTGAATTTGAATTTTATTTTATTTTATGATGTAATCAGACACTTGTAGTTGATTTCTTGGTGTAATATTTTATGAATCTGTGGAACAAGTTGTAAACTATAATAATGATTGTAGTTTTCAATTGAGATTGGTGATTCTAATTTATTATTCATTATTATTTTCCTTTGTTTTTATTAAGGTGTATGTATCTTATTGCAAAGTTCTAGATAATTGGTATTGGGTCTTACATTTTGGTATTAGAGCCAGATCGATTCAATAAAATTATGGGTTATGTATTAGGAAGTAGGATAATGTTTATTTAGCTATATGTTCTAAGTATCATTTCACCAAATGTTAAGCCTGATCAACTTAATATTTTGTGTTTGGTATATAGAATTATGGTAGGAAGACTTGGAAGGCCAAGGCGCAATGCTACACCAGAGGTTAATGCTCCACCACCTCCACTTGTTGATAAACCCTAGGAAACGGTGATGGAAGCTATTCAAATGCAAGCCAGAACTAAACCCATAATTTGGTAAAAAAATGTCAATGCAAAGAGACGACACTCAAAATGCCAATAAAGTGTTTAATGGTTTTATTAAGTTTTAGCCTCCAACTTTCCAGAGAAACCACAATTCCTCAGAGTCCCAAGCTTGACTGGATGAGATTAACAAGGCATTTGAAGTGGTGTCTTATACTAAAGAACAGATATTGGCATTAGCTGCCCATCTACTGAAGGGTGAGGTAGAATATTGGTGGAGGTGTGTAAGGACTTATCTTTAAACATAGGGACCCCCATTGAATTGGGAACATTTTGAAATGGCCTTTTTGGACAAGTACCATCCAAAAAGTGCCATAAGACAAAAAGAGTTGGAGTTTGTGCACCTGCAACAAGAAGACATGTCTGTTGTAGATTATGTTGTAGAACTGGCCAGGATTTCTCCTCATGCTCAGTATGCACCCACTAAAGAATGGAAGATAAATCAGTTTGAGTGGGGGTTAAGGCCTGAAATCAGAGGAAACATAGGCCACATGGAGATTACCAATTATTCTACTCTGATACATAAAAGCTACATTGTGGAAGACAATTTAAAGAAGGTACAAGAGGAAAGGAAAGTTAAGTTGCAACAAAGAATAAAGAGTTTGGAAGGTTTGGCCAGCAATTGAAGGTAAAAACTCCTCAAAGGAATGGAAAGCTATAGCAGAGCACCAATTCCTCAAAAGCAAAGAAGTATATTATGTATGGCAGAGAACATGAGGGAGAGTGTTTAATTGGAAATCAAGTATGCTACTACTGCAAACAACCTTGTCACATGGCTCCTTCTTGTCCAGTACACCACAAACAAGGAAATTCCAACCCAAGCAAACCTAACACTAGAGAGTCTTCGCCCTCAATGCTAAGAAGGCTAAGAATCACAATTTGGTTACTGTTACTTGTTTCATAAATCAAACTCCTTTGATTGTCATGTTTGATACGGGTGCATCTCATTCATTCATATCTTCATATTATGTTTTACAACTCAATCTTTCCTTACTTGAATTATCCTTTCCTTTAGTTGTAACTATTGCAGCTAAGAATTCAATTGAAACTTCCTTAATGTGCCATCAGTGTCCAATTATCTTATTTAATAGAATGTTTTTAATAGATTTAGTTTGCTTGCCCCTTTAGGGATTGGACATTATACTAGGGATGGATTGGATATCTGAACATTCAGTGACTCTGGTTTTCCATGGTAAGAAAATTATAATTCCCCCTGACAATCCCCAACCAGAGCAACCAGAACTAAATTTCCTATCCAAAACACACCAACATTTCCAATGTTTAAACAATGGGGGTCAAGGTATACTATTTTTGTTATCCTCTAACTTAGGGCCAGAGGTAGAATTATCAAGCATTCCAGTGGTCAACAAGTATGAGGATGCCTTTCCCGAAGATGTGACCTCCCTGCCTCTAGTAAGAGAAATAGAATTCTCTATAGACTTGGTCCCTAGAACAGGGCCAATCTCCATTGCCCCTTATAGAATTTCCCCCTTAGATTTGAGTGAGCTAAACAATCAGCTAGATGAGCTTATAGTGTGTCACCTTGGGGAGCCTATGTACTGTTAGTAAAGAAAAAGGATGGCAATATGAGGCTTTACATAGATTATAGACAGTTGAATAAGGTAACCATTAAGAATAAATATCCTCTACCAAGGATAGATGACCTCTTAGACAAATTAGGGGGAGCTACCGTATTTTCCAAGATTGATTTGAAATCTGGATATCATCAAATCAAAATAAAGTCAAAGAATATCCCCAAAACCGCGTTTAGGACCCGGTATGGACATTATGAATACTTAGTTATGCCTTTCGGAGTGACTAATGTCGTAGCTGTATTTATGGATTACATGAATAGGATTTTCTTGCCATATCTTGGTAGACTTGTAGTGGTATTCATAGATGACATTTTGATATCTTCAAAAAACCCTGAGGAACATGTAGAACATCATCAGATAGTGCTGCAGATACTTAGAGATAGGAAGTTGTATGCGAAACATAGTAAATGTGAATTTTAGATGTCATAAGTGAAATTTTTAGGCCATGTGATCACCAAGAAGTGAGTGGCAATGGATCCCTCTAAGGTAAAGGTAGTGTTGGAGTGGGAACTACTTAAGAATGTGACTGAAGTAAGGAGTTTCTTAGAAATTGTAGAGTACTATAGAAGATTCATTAGAAAATTTTCCCAAATTGTCTTGCCTTTAACCATGTTAGCCAGAAAAGACTATCCTTTTGTATAGGATCATGAAGGTGAGAAGAGTTTCCAAACACAAAACTATACTAACCATTGTCCCTGTGTTAGCCATTCCAGATCCAACTCTAAGATTTGAGGTATACTGTGATGCATCATTAAAAGCACTAGGTTGTGTGCTGATGCAAAATAGTCAAGTGGTGGCTTATACCTCAAGGAAACTAAAGCCACATGAAGGGAATTACCCTATCATGACTTAGAAATTTTTGCCACAGTGTGTTCCCTGAAAATTTGGAGACATTATTTGTATGGAGCATATTTTAATGTCTTCAATGACCATAAAAGTCTAAAGTACCTCTTTGACAAGAGGAAACTTAAATTGAGACAGAGGAGGTGGGTGGAATCTTTGAAGGATTATGACTTTGAGCTAAGATACCACCCAAGAGAGGCCAATGTAGTGGAAGATGCCTTGAGTAGAAAGTCAATACAAATATCACATCTGATGGTTCAGGAACTAACATTACTAGAAAACTTTAGAGATTTAAATCTGAAGATGACACATTTGCAAGGGGAAATTCTCTTCAACCAAATGGAAATAACTAGAAAACAATCCTGTTTAAAAACATAATATGTATACCTAGGGACCAGTAATTAAAGAGAATAATATTAGAAGCCCACAAGAGCCACTTGACCATTCACCCTGGAGCCACCGAGATGTATACGGATCTCAAGAGGAATTATTGGTGTTCGGGCATGAAGAATGAAGTGGCTACCTTTGTTTCCCAATGTTGGACTTGTCAAAAGGTACAAATAGAACATCAGAGGTCATTTAGTCTACTGCAGCCTTTGTGCATACCTAAATGGAAATGGGATTCTATTTCCATGGGTTTTGTAATGGGATTACCTCATACCCAATTTGGGTAATTGTAGATAGGTTGACTAAGTCATCCTACTTCTTGCATATTAGGACCACTTATAACACCCCTAAGCTAGCCAAATTATTTATAAAGGAGATAGTAAGATTACATGGGGTACCTCACAGCATAATGTCATATAGGGAACCCAATTTTTACCTCTATATTTTGGAAAGTCTTCCAAAAGTCTTTGGGAACTAGGTTACACCTTAGTATTGCTTATCATCTTCAAACTAATGGTTAAACTGATAGGATCATCCAAACTTTGGAAGATATGCTAATGGCATGCATATTGGAGGATTGAGGAAGTTGGGACACAAACTTACCTCTAGTGGAGTTTGCCTATAATAACATTCACTATGCCAACATAAGTATGGAACCTTATGAGGCCTTGTATGGAAGGAAATGTAGAGCACGCCTTTGTGTTGATCAGAGGTAGGAGACAAGGGGATTTTAGGGTTTGAGGTTATCCAAGAAACCACTGAGAGAATCATGGTCATTAAGGATAAGTTGAAGATAGCCCAAAGTAGGCACAAAATCTATGCTAACCATAGGAGGATATCATTAGAGTTTGAGGAAGGTGACCATGTATGTTTAAGGGTTACCCCTACTGGTGGTATTGGAAGAGTGTTGAAAGTAATGGAGCTTAACCCACGTTTTGTTGGGCCTTTCCAAATTTTGCATAGGATAGATCTCTTTATTTATTGACTAGCTTTGCCACCATATTTGTCCAGTCTCCGTGATGTTTTTCATGTCTCCTAATTAAAGAAATATATTACAAACCCTCACCAAATCCTGCACCATGAGTCTCTCCAACTTAAACCCAACCTCACATACAATCCAGTGTCAGTTCAAATTGTTGATAGGAGCATCAAGGCATTGAGGAACAAAGCTATTCCCGTTTTGAAGGTTGTTTGGAGAGGATCAACTTGGGAGACAGAGGCTGATATGCAGAGGGAATATCCTTACCTCTTTCAATAGATAATTTATCAAAATTTTGAGGACAAAAATTTCTAAAGGGGAGGATATAACAGCCTCTTACTACCTTAGAAATATTTATAGGCTTTAAGTATTAATTAGGATTTCTAGAATTTTTTTAATTGCTAACGTTGTGGTGTTAGTAATATTAAACTAGTATAAGGGTAAAATAGGAAAATAATAGCATGAACAATTCCAAGTGGCAAAGAGAAGACATGCCATCTTTATTTTCTCCTTCTCCTACACTCGCGGGTAATAACTCATTTTCCCTTCAATTTCCTTTCACTTCTCGGCACACACTCTCAAAAACATTCTGAAACACCAATACCCGGTTATTGTTCATCATCTTCTCCATTCATCCATTATCTTCCCAAATTTATTTAAAGACAACAACCATCCAATGTTTTTTACCTTAAATTTGACCCTTGCATGTCCCTTCCTTCCTCTCCAAAACTCACTAATCAACCAAAACAGTACTTAAGGAATATAAGGAGTAGATTGGAAAATCTCAAAACCTAAAACATAACATAAGAGGCAAGGAGCGGAGAGCTACAAGGGGATTATTATTAACAAAATTGTGAGTTATGTTACATTAATTTATTTTAGCATGAGGGTTATGGGAGTTGTTCATAGAAATCCTTTACTCCTTGTCAGAAATCATTTTTGGGATTTTTAGCATATAGGTGTTTTTAATTCTGCACTAAAATCACCTTAAATTACCAAGCATGTTGTTTGTTTGCTTGTTGCTTGATTATTGTGTTATTAATTTAGGAAATCTCATAATTTTGAGAGAAGAATTTTAGTTCAATGTACGAATCATGCCATTGAAGACAAATATGAGTGCTTTGGATCCTTTTCCACCCTTGCCATAGTAGCTTTACCTCTGTTGTTTGTATATCTTTCTGCCTCTGATTGGTCGCTTCTAAAAACTCTAAGTATTTTACCTATGACGATTGTATCTAATTCTGATCATTGTTTCATTTGATTCTTCAACGGGACGCATTTCCTCTAACTCTTCTCCTAGACGCGTTTCCTCTAGTTCTTCCACAGGACATGTTTCCTCTAATTCTTCCAGGGGAGCGTTTCCTCTTATTCTTCCATGGGACGTGTTTCCTCTTATTCTTCCACGAGATGTGTTTCCTCTAATTCTTCCATAAGAAGCGTTTCCTCTTATTCTTCCTCTGACCATGCTGCCTCTGGTCCGCATATCCTCTGACCATGTTGTCTCTGATTCACATATCCTCTAACCATGTTTTTTATCAAGGACTTAGGATTTAATTCCCACTTGAATTTTAGTACATATCTAAGTTATTTATAATTGTTGTAGATGAAGGATGCATTGCATACATTAAAACATTACATACAAAATATCTCAAGCTTAGTATATTCTCATTAATTAGATCATGCATGGCCTTATTCACGGTGGGGAAGTTCAAGTTTTTCTACTCATGGTTCAACAGGTAAAGGAGAACAATCAGGACGCTGAATGAGATTTGGCCACACCACCTTTACCGTTCATGACTCAATTATCTTGGTGACCCACGTTGAGATAATTGAGCGACTTTTCTTGGTTAACAAAGAAAATATTTTTCAAGATCATGCATTATTTTTTCAAAATCATTATAAAAGAATGACGTTAGTTAAGTTTTATAAAAATAAATTGAAGTTGAGAGCTCTAGCTTGAGGTGCATCAAAATTTTCATATTTTTATGCATATTTATGAAAGAAATATTTTCAAAACTCCCCCCTTTATTTTCAGAGGTCACTAAAATTTTATATCTCACCGCTTTGTTTTTTTGTTTCTTAGCAACTGGAGGAACATGAGATATAGGTTTAGCATGAGAGGATCAATTCTAGACTTGTTGGAATTTGAATTTGATGTTTTTGTTTTTATTTTTTGACGTAATTAGACACTTGTAGTTCATTTCCAGATGTAATATTTTATGAATATGTCGAGCAAGTTGTAAACTATAATTATGATTGTAGTTTTCCATTGTGTTTGGTGAATCTTATTTATTATTCATTATTATTTGTCTCTGTTTTTATTAAGGTATATGAATCCTATTACCAAGTTTGAGATAATTAGTATTAGGTCTTACACCAAATACAAGTAACCACACAACCTCAATGGAATCTCGGACCATAGGTACGACCTTATCATTTATCAGTTTCACTTATTTAACTAACACATAACTGTAGTCAAGTACCATATAATTTCCCTCAATGCATCAACAATATCATTTCTATAATACATTTAAATTTTCCTATTCATGTTCTATTTCATTCTATCTTTAACATGTGATATACAATAAAGCACATAATAACATACGAGAGACTTAATCTTTTTGTGTCTTATGTTGTTTATTTTTTTGTCTCTTTATCAATTACAATGGTCTATTTTTTATAAAATTTGTTGTAATTGTACTTGGCATGCAAATTGATCTATGAAAATTTATTCAAGTATTTTCATTGATGTTAATTATTATGTGAATATCTTGGCATTGTCGAAATTTCAAAAATGATTTTCTCTTAATTTTTAAGGAAAAAAACAAGATATACCATATGTGTAAATTTTAACAAACTCTGAGTGGCACTAAAATTTAAATGGTAACTTTCTATATCGACTGTAATGAGATTTAATCTCATTATATTTTTCTAAGTTGAGGAACAAAAATTTCGTTGGATAAAAATTTACTCGCGAAATTTTGATATAGTTGAATTATTATATAAATTTTCTGATACCAAAAAACTTATCGATGAGAGATATGCGACTAGTTTAAGAATGAACTCAAAGACTGAGCGAGATGAGGTGACATAAAGTCACAAAATATCTAGATATTTTCTTACTGTGTAGTAAGACTTTGTAAGGATCAAAATGAGCCACCTCACTCTCCCTCTTGTGTGTGGACTAAAACAACTTGTGTAAGAAAGATTATTTTTACATGTAGTAAGATTATTTTTATAATTATATTTTTAGTGTAGTAAGAGTTAATAAAGAGAAAATTGTTGTCACTAAATTAAGCCTCATTTGTGCCCTACTCTCCCTTCATTCACATATTTCATTTTTTTTTCACTATCTCACTTAGTAAAATAAAATAAAAGCACTTCCTAGCTTCTCTCTACTACTTACTAGATAGTTAGTAGTAAGAATTTAGAACAAATCTTCTCATCTATTCAAATCAACTCATTTTCTAAAGGTTTATAAATCAAAATTTCTTATTACATTCTTCTCATTTCTATTGATGTATAGTTTATCACGAAAAAATGCCATTTTCCCCCTCCTTTCTATTTATACCATGAGGCCCTATGTGTTTTGAGTATATTTTTTTCAATTTTCTTGCACAAAAGCTATAGATCCAACTCTTATACTAGTATATCTAAAAGAAAACTTTGATTTGGTGGAATTTGAGTTTTTGAAAATAAATATAGTTGGAGTTTTAAAAGTTTATTTTGTTAATGTTATGAATCTATCAGTTGTAATAATAGATCTCAAAGAAAAATTTAATTTTGAACATTTTAAATTTATTTTTAATAAAAATGAACCATGTTGATTGATATTTTTTTTCTTTAGTAAATGTTGTAGATCCATTTATTGTAGTAAAGGATCTAAACAAAAATTTTGTTTTAGAACATTTTAGATTTTTACAAAAAAAAATGGTTTTATACTAGGACAATTTTTCCTTCACAAATGTGATAGAACCATGACTTGTGATAGTAGCTCTAAAGGAAAAATCATATTTGGAACACTTTGAATTTATGTTGTCAATTTTGATCTTTCAGTTTTTTTTTTATTATTGAAAATTTTCTACAATGTATACTTAGAACCATGGATGAATGTAATTTTGAAAGATGAATTTTTCCCCTCCCTCCTTACTCATGGCCGAAACCAAACTTGGTGTTAAGGTTTGGGATTTCAAATAAATTCTTGTGTACAAAGAGGTTGTGATCTTGATTCAAAAAAGTTTCAAAACCTAAAGAGTACTTATTTAAATTGTTGTTGAAAATTTTAGGGTTTTGAAAATGCTAGTAAAGTTGAAGTTGATTTTACTACATTTAATCTTTTGGTGTAGGAAAAATTCAAATTGGTCCCTTGATCATGATGGAAAAACCCTAAAAATTGGAGTGTTGGTGAAAATAGAACTTGTCCATGATTAATCGATTAGTTTGCTAAAAGGAATTTTAAAGTCCTAGAAAAGTTTTAGAAAGTGATAAAGACTAAAATGTTTAAGTAACTTGTGATTTCAAAAGGATAAAATCCTAATTTATTTAAGTGATGTCAAAGTAAATTTTCAAAGGTAATCAATTTAGGAATTTTGAGAAAAGCGCTAATCATGAATAATTTCAAAGTCTTAAAAATTTGAAAGATTTATGTGTCTGATAATTTTATGTCAAAGGAATACGTTTTAAAGTATTGTGTTCTTTGAAAAAAATATTTGTTATGCATCGGATATGTTATGCAGACATAGCATAAGTTTCTTGTGTGATAAAGTGTCGTCGAGGGAAGCACACTTTCTAACGATATTATATATGCTTGAATGTAGAGTGTGGCTTTATACATGTTCTTTGTGCTAGTGATGGATAAATATGCACATGATTGTTTATGTATTTGATATATGAAGTTGCAAACACGAGAAAGGGGGTTGAATTGTGTGTGACTAACTTGAATACTTTTTCTGTTTTTGCAGTTTAAAACAAAACTTGATGTATGAATAAAACAGAGTTAGCAGCGGATATAAAATAAAAATAAAAACACAGAATTTTATATTGGTTCACCGTTAACGAGGCTACGTCCAGTCCCTTCACCTTGAAGGATTTCACTAACTCAAAACTTGAATTACAACGACACCACTGACCCTCCAAGTCAGTCTTCTCAAACAGTCTAACAATCCTAAACTTTTGAGGAATACAGCACCTTGACTTCTCAAGTCAAGTCTTCTCCTACCAATCTGACAACCCCAGATTGTAGAAGGAATTACAACGCCTTGAATCTAATTGCTATGTAATCTGCTACCCCTTCTAACTCCCTCAGATTGTAGACTCTACTTCAACAACTTAGATTTAACACAAGGGAAAGAAAAACACGAGTGCTTGCTTCTGGAAAGCTGGAACTCACAATTAACCTCACTGAAAACTCGAGTGTTTGCTTTTGGAAGTGTATGACTCTTTTGTGATTTTCGATGTTAAGTCTTCTACCTTGAGCCTCCTTTTATAGATGTGAATTCGGGTCTCTTCCAAGCTTAATTTCGAGCTGTATATTGTTAGATTCTCTTGCAAAAATACTCTGACCAATCGGGTTTCATATAAATAAAAAACATATCATTTTCTGCTCCAGATTGCCTTTTGCAAATAACTTTGACCAATTCTGACTTTAATTAATTCTGAAACAAATTTTTCTTCCCGCCAATAGCTTCTGAATTCCACAAGACTTCTATTTATTTTTGTATCAAATCCTTTTTAATACTTTGATCAAATTTAATCAAATCTCCACCGATTATCATCATGATTAAATCTAAACCCTTTGATCTTCTGCTCTCGTCCACATCTGGACCATACTATGTATTCTGCTGTGATCCTCTGATTTTGGCCAACCATGGACCACACTTTCTGATCTTCTGATCTCGGCCAACCTGGACATGCAAACTGATCTGCTGTGATCCTCTGATCTCGGCCAATGCTGGACCACATGTTCTGACCTTGTGATTTCGGCCAACACTGGGCCATGGTCTGATCTTCTGATCTCGGCCAACACTGGGCCATATACTTAAATCTTGACCATTGATCTGAACCTTTTCCCTCTGATATGGACCAATTCTGAACTGGGTCTGGATTGAACTGAAATTAATTCTGGACAAAGGATATTTAATTCTGGACATTTACCTCTTGTTCTGGATCAGGTCTAGATTAAATCTGGACATCATTTCTTCTGGTTTGGACTTAGTTTCATACTCTGAACCAAGCTATCTTCCGGTTTGGGCCAAATCTGGACCAAGTCAGTTGTTCTGCACCAATTATTTCATGCTCTGATTAAGTTTGAATCAAGTCTGGACTGATTATCATTTAACTGCCAAGCTGTCTTCTGGTCAAAATAACTTCTGGACTAAGTCTGACTTATGATATCTTCTGGTCTGGAACAAGCCTCCCTCTAGTCTGGTCCAGGTCTTCTTCTGACTTTGCTTCCTTCTGATCTGGGCTAGGAAAGATATCATCTGGTGGTGTTTTGACATCCTGGTGTATCCTCTGGTAATTCCAGGATGCATCCTCTGGTACATTCTGGATGCATTTTCTGGTGTCTTCTGGAGGTGTATCCTCTGGTCTGTTTTTATCCTCTGGTAACTCATCTTCTGCCTCTGCTAACTTCATCTTCTGGTGGCATTTAATGTAATAATTCAAGGTACAAAATAAGATTACATGGAGTGCTTTTGTAAACATCAAAATCCTAAGTACTTGGAACCAATTGAAGGTGCAAACACGAGAAGGGGGGTTGAATTGTGTTTGACTAACTTGAATACTTTTCCTATTTTTACACTTTTAAAACAAAACTTGATGTATGAATAAAAACAGAGTTAGCAGCGGATATAAAGTAAAAATAAAACACATAATTTTTATACTGGTTCACCGTTAACGAGTATACGTCCAGTCCCTTCACCTTGAAGGATTTCACTAATTCAAACCTTGAATTACAGCAGTTCTATTGACCCTCCAAGTCAGTCTTCTCAAACAGTCTAACAATCCTAGACTCTTGACGAATACTGCTCCTTTCTTCTCCTGCCAATCTGACAACCCCAGATTGTAGAAGGAATTACAACCCTTTGAATCTAATTGCCAAGTAATATGCTACCCCTTCTGACTCCTTCAGATTGTAGACTCTACTTCAACAACTTAGATCTAACACAAGAAAGAAAATAACAATACTGCTTGCTTCTTGAAAGCTGGAACTCACAATTGACCTCACTGAAAACTTGAGTGTTTGCTTTGGAAGTGTATGACTCTTTTGTGATTTTCGATACTAAGTATTCTGCCTTGAGCCTCATTTTATAGATGCAGATTTGGGCCTCTTCCAAGCTTAATTTCGAGCTGAATCTTGTTGGATTCTCTTCCAAAAATAACTTGATCTTCTGATCTCGGCCATCCTGATCCAGTAAACTGATATGATGTGATCCTCTGGTCTCGGCCACTGCTGGACCACACATTCTGACCTTCTGATTTCGGCCAACACTGGGCCATGGTCTGATCTTCTGATCTCGTCCAACACTGGGCCAAATAATTAAATCTGAACCATTGATCTGGAAATCTTCCGTCTGATCTGGACCACTTATGGACTTGGTCTCGATTAAACTGAAATTAAATCTGGACAAGTAATATTTCAGTCTGGACATTTTACCTTTGATTTTGGATCAGGTCTGGATCAATTCTGGAAATCATTTCTTCTGGTCTGGACTTAGTTTTATACCCTGAACCATGCTATGTTCTGGTCTGGGTCAAATCTGGATTAATTCCTTTGTTCTGGACCCATTAATTCATCCTCTGATTATGTCTGGAACAAGTCTGGACTGTTTATCATTTCACTACCAGGCCATCCTCTAGTCAGAATAACTTCTGGAATAAATCTGACATTTGATTCCTTCTGGTCTGGAACAACTCTCCCTATGGCAGACTTCCTTCTGGTCTGGTCCAAGTCTCCTTCTGACTTTGCTTCCTTCTGATCTGGGCCAGCAAAGATATCCTCTGGTAGTGTTTTGACATCCTAGTGTATCTTCTGGTAGTGTTTTGACATCCTGGTGTATCCTCTGGTAATTCCAGAATGCATTTTGGATGCATTTTCTGCTTCTGCAATCTTCAACTTCTGGTGACATTTGATTTAATAATTCAAGGTTCAAAATAAGATTACATGGAGTGCTTTTGTAAACATCAAAATCCTAAGTACTTAGAACCAACTTGGTTCCAACAATCTCCCCCTTTTTGATGATGACAAAACCTTAACTTATTTTGCTAGTTTATAACTCGAAGACTTGAATTACTCCCCCTCAGACCAATCTCTCCCCCTAAGTTTGATACTGACTTTTTCTTCTCCTTTTCAACTCCTTCTCTTTTCACTCTTTCTTTTCTTCTCTTCTCCTCTCCTTTTCAACTCCTTCTTTATTCTCTGTTTCCTTTCTCCCTTCACATAGCCTCTCCTTTTCAACTTCTTCTTTTTTTTACTCTTTCTTTTTCTCTCTTTATTTTTCTCTCTCCCTATTTCCCCTCCTTTTCAATTTCTTCCCTTTTTCACTCTTTCTTTTTATCTGTCCTTTTATACTTATTTCTCCTTTTTTCTCTCTCTCTCTCCCCCTTTTTGTCATCAGCCAAAAAGAGGTCCTACTATTTTTTTGTTTTTTTTGTTTTTCTCTTTACAAATTACAGAAAGTAAAACAGAAAATAAAAGACAGAAAATAAAAATACAAGAAATTTAAAAACTCCTAAGATGACTACTTGAGCTAGTCAGATATGGAGGTAATGTTGAGATGCTTCTGGATGAACTCGAACCTATCTTCTGGTAATGCTTTGGTGAAGATGTCAGCCCATTGATGATCAGTGTCCACAAACTGGATGCTTAAAGTCCCTTTTTGAACATGGTCCCTAATGAAATGGTGTTTTATTTCAATGTGTTTGGCTCTAGAGTGTAAGATAGGGTTCTTGGTTAGGTTTATGGTTGAAGTGTTATCACAGAACAAAGGGATATTGGTTTCAAAGATGTTGTAATCTTCAAGTTGGTGTTTCATCTAGAGTAACAGTGAACTGCATCCTGCTGTTGATATATACTCAGCTTCAGTTGTTGACATGGCAATGGTGCTTTGTCTTTTGCTTAACCAAGAGATCAAATTATCACCTAAGAACGTGCAGTTGCCACTTGTACTTTTCCTTTCCAGTTTGTCTCCAGCATAGTCGGATTCACAAAAACGTGTGAGTTTGTAGGTGGGGGTTTTCTTGTATAACAGGGTAAGGTTGGTGGTTCCTTTACGGTATCTCAGAATTCGTTTGACAGCAGTTAAATGGGATTCCCTAGGGTCAGCTTGAAATCGGGCACAGACACAAACACTAAACAAGATGTCAGGTCTAGAAGCAGTTAAATATAGAAGGGATCCAATCATACCACTGTATGTTTTCTGGTCTACCTTTTGGCTGGTTTCATCTTTCTCAAGTGAGCAGGTTGGGTGCATGGGGGTGGCCATAGGCTTACATTCACTCATTTTGAACTTTTTAAGAAGTTCTTTAGTATATTTAGATTGGTGAATGAGTATACCTAATTTACCTTGATGAATATGAATTCCCAGGAAGAACTTAAGTTCTCCCATCATGCTCATTTGGAACTCTTTCTGCATTAGGTCAGAAAACTCTTTGCACAAAGTGCCATTAGTTGATCCAAATATGATATCATCAACATAAACTTGGATTATCAGAATATCATTTTTAATGGATTTCCTAAATAGTGTATTATCAATATGGCCTCTATTAAATTAATTCTTAAGCAGAAAGTTACTAAGTCTGTCATACCATGCCCTTGGTGCTTGTTTTAAACCATATAAAGATTTTTTAAGTTTAAAAACATGGTCTGGAAAATCAGAGTTTTCAAATCCAAGGGGCTGTTTGACATAGACTTCCTCACTTATGTAGCCATTTAAGAATGCACTTTTAACATCCATTTGATACAACATTATATCATGATTAACAGCAAATGATAAGAGAATTCTAATTGCTTCTAACCTGGCTGTTGGAGCAAAAGTTTCAGTGTAATCTATACCTTCCTGTTGATTGTATCCTTGAGCTACAAGCCTGGCTTTGTTCCTTACCACTTCACCTTTTTCATTTAGTTTATTTCTGAACACCCATTTGGTTCCAATAATGTTTTTGTTTGGTCTGGGTACCAGATCCCAAACATCATTCCTTTGGAATTCATTCAGCTCTTCTTGCATTGCAAGTATCCAACCTTCCTCTGCCAAAGCCTCATCAACATTGCTGTGTTCAATTGTTGAGAGTAAACCAAACTGACTGGTTTCTCTACTTGATGATCTGGTCTTTAAAGGTTCTGCTGCACTGCCAATAATGAGAGATTCTGGATGTGAAGACTTGTACTTCCATCTGTTCTTTCCCTCTGACTTGTTTTCAGAGTCAGCATGTTCTTCTTCATCTTGATCTTTCTCAGATTCTGCTGTTGATTCAGTTTCTGGTTCCTGTGCCTCTGGTTCACCTGCAATTTCCTCATCTTGCTTTGACTTTTCAGAGTCAAGCTGTTTATCATCAAACTTAATGTGGATTGACTCTTCCACATTGTTAGTTTCTTTGTTAAACACCCTATAAGCTTTTGATCTCTCATAGTAGCCAATAAAGATACACTTTTGAGATCTAGAATCAAACTTAGCTAGGTTATCTTTAGTGTTCAACATAAAACAGATGCAGCCAAATTGCTTGTAGTAAGAAATATTGGGTTTCTTACATTTCCACAGTTCATAGGGAGTTTTATTTAAGATGGACCTGATATAGACTCTATTCTGAATGTAGCAAGCTGTGTTGACAGCTTCTGCCCAAAGGTAGGTGGCAACCTTCATATCATTCAGCATGGTTCTGGCCATCTCCTGCAGTGATCTGTTCTTCCTTTCTACTACTCCATTCTGTTGAGGTGTTCTGGGGGATGAGAAGTTGTGAGAGATGTCATTCTCATCACAGAATTCCTCAAAATACTTGTTCTCGAATTCACCTCCATGATCACTTCTGATGGTTATGATCTTAATACCCTGTTCATTCATAACTTGCTTACAAAAAGAAATAAATACTTTGTGAGATTCATCTTTGTTCTTTAAAAAATTTACCCAAGTCCACCTTGAGTAATCATCAACAATCACAAAACCATATTTCTTACCACTGAGGGAAGCTGTTTGAATAGGACCAAACAGATCTAAGTGAAGCAGTTCAAGTGGTTGAGAGGTGGAAACACAATTTTTAGTTTTAAAAGAGCTTTTAGTTTGTTTACCTCTTTGACATGCTTCACACAGAATCTCAGTTTTGGAACTTACCTTGGGAAGCCCTCTTACCAACTGGAGTTTGCTCAACTCGGATATAAGTCTAGGGTTTGCATGCCCTAGCCTCTTGTGCCAAATCAGATTTTGCTCACTTACAGATAATAGGCATTTAACCTGCTTCTTAGCAAGACTAAAAAGATCAATTTTATAAACATTATCCTTCCTAGTGCCAGTAAATAAAACAGTCCCATCAAGTTGACTGACAACTTTGCAAGTTTTTTGATTAAAGATAACATCATAATTGCAATCACTTAATTGACTTATGCTCAGAAGATTGTGTTTTAGCCCTTTAACTAACAGAACATTTTTAATAGAAAGGGGAGAAGAAGTGTTACCAACAGTTCCTGTACCAATAATCTGACCTTTCTGGTTTCCTCCAAAGGAAACTTTGCCTCCATTCTTCATAGTCAGATCCAGAAACATAGATTTATCTCCTGTCATGTGCTTGGAGCAGCCACTGTCAAGATACCAAGTTTTGTGTTGCTGATCAGACCTTGCCTTTTCTCTGTTAGAATCAGAGTCAGAGTCAGAGTCAGATTCAAACTTAGCTTTTGTTCGAGCCATTAGAGCCAGTTCTTCTTCTGGTCTGTTTGAGCAGTGTTCTTGATTCTGCTTTGGTTTATAAACCATGTGCCTCTGATGATTCTGGAACATGTTTTGATTCTAGTAATTTTGGTAATTATGGTGATTCTGGTAATTTCTGATCTGATTCTAGTTCTGGTTCCGGTACTGATTCTGATTCTGGTTCTAGAGTTGATTCTGGGTCCAGTTCCTGTGCTTCTGATACTGATTCCAGTTCTGGTTCTGGTTCTAGTTTCTGTGCTTCTGATGCTGGTTCTAGCTCTGGTTCTGGTTCCAGTTCCTGTTTTGATTCTGGTTCTAGTTTTGATTCTTGTTCCAGTTTTGGTTCTAATTCCGATTCTGGTTCTGGTTGAGTTGACCAGACCTTCTTCCATTAGACTCAGATTGCCTTTGTCTTGTTGTAGCAGGAACATAAACCTTCTTCTGCTTCTGCATTGCCAACATCCGTTGTCCAGGCACCATTGTTGGTGTCTCCTTCTGGTTGCTCAGAACATCTGCAACATAGACAATTTGATCTTTTGGTACCCAGAACTGATTGGGTCCAGGTTTGTTAGTCTCAACAACTCTCTGATCTTGTTCAGATATTACCATTGGAAAAGATAATTCAGAGTGACCTTTCTTAGCACAAACAATGCATAAAACATCAGAATGAACAGCTTTACTTTCAGTAATTGTCTCTGTAAAACCAAGACCTCTCTTTCCAATGTTACTGTTTCCATAAATCATAGATGCATATTTACTTCTTTCCATTCCATTAGAAATAAAGTTTTGAAAAAATTGTTCATGCATATCAGATTCATAAACAGTTTTGAAAGTGGAACATATATTACTTTTGAGAGTTTGGTTTTCAGATTTGAGTCTTGCAACTTCAGTTTTGAAATCTTTGTTTTCAGTTGCATACTCAGAATTTCGATTCTTTAAAACTTGGACTTCTTTGGTTAGAATTTTCTTATCTTCCCTAAGAGTTTTTAGTTTTAAAGACATCTTATTGTTTGCATTTAACAAGTCTTTTCAAGTCTCAATTAATTCAGATTTAGAGAGATCAGAAAATACCTCACTGTCTTCATCTTCTGATTCTGTTCCAAAGCCTGAGTTGTATCCAGAATTTGAATTGGTATGAGCCATCCGAGACAGAATTGCTTCCTCTGATGTGCTTCCAGACTTGCTTGAATGATTGCTTCGATCATTCTTCCTTCTGCCTGTTTTCCTTCTTAAATTCGTGCCTTTATGAGGTCTAGAAGCAGACCTGATGTGTGCCTTCATTGTTGTTTCTACCTCTTCTTCATCAGACGATTCTTGTTCTGATTCTGATGCATCCCAGGCTGCCATCAGACCCTTATTTCTGAATCTGGAACGCTTCTTGTGTTGTTTGCCTTTTTCCAGATTTGGACATTCTGACTTGATATGTCCAGGTTTATTGCATCCATAACAAACAATACTCTTCTTGTCAGATTCTTCCTTTCCTTTGTTGTTATGTTTCTTCTTGAAGCTTCTTCTCTTCCTGTTTTCCCAGATCTTAACCATCTTTTTGGTTAAGTAAGCCATATCATCACAGTCACTGTCACTATCCTCTGATTCTGATGCTGCCCTTGCAGCTTTCTTCTGTTTTGACTTCAGAGCCAGATTCTTCTTCTTCTTAGGTTCATCTGCTTCTAGTTCTATTTCATGAGACCTGAGTGAGCTGATAAGATCTTCAAGCTTCAAGGTATTCAGATCCCTAGCTTCCTGTACTGCAGTAACCTTTGGTCTCCATTTGGCTGGTAAGCTTCTGAGAATCTTCTTGACATGATCTGCTGTTGTGTAGCTTTTCTTCAAGACCTTCAGTCCAGATATCAGAGTCTGGAATCTGCAGAACATTCCATCAATGTTTTCATCATCTTCTATCTTGAACATTTCATACTGTTTGACCAGTATGTTAGCTCTTGCTTCTTGAACCTGTTGGCTTCCTTCATAGGTCGGAACCAGACTGTCGAATATGCACTTTGCTGTTTCTTTATCTGTGCATCTGTCAAATTCCTTGAATGTGATGGCATTGATCATGATGTTTCTGGACTTGTGATGAAGTTTGTGTAATCTGCTCTGATCTGGTTTCATATCATCCATGTCTAGTTTTTTAGTTGGATCTTCTGGATCAGTAGGTGCAGTGTATCCTTTGACTATCATCTTCCATAGTTCAGGATCTTGAGATATGACAAAACTACTCATTCTGTCCTTCCAATACTCAAACCTTTCTCCATCAGACGGTGGTGGTCTGTTGATGTTGCCTCCCAATTCTTCTCTGGATTCTGCCATGTTGAACCCCTTGGACCTTTCCTCAAACACAGTTAATTGCTCAGCCTTGAGACCGAGCTCTGATGCCAATTGAAGGTGCAAACACGAGAATGGGGGGTTGAATTGTGTTTGACTAACTTGAATACTTTTCCTGTTTTTACACTTTTAAAACAAAACTTGATGTATGAATAAAACAGAGTTAGCAGCGGATATAAAGTAAAAATAAAAACACAATATTTTATACTGGTTCACCATTAACGAGGCTACGTCCAGTCCCTTCACCTTGAAGGATTTCACTAATTCAAAACTTGAATTACAACGACACCAATGACCCTCCAAGTCAGTCTTTTCAAACAGTCTAACAATCCTAGACTTTTGAGGAATACAGCACCTTGACTTCTCAAGTCAAGTATTCTCCTACCAATCTGACAACCCCAGATTGTAGAAGGAATTACAACACCTTGAATCTAATTGCTAAGTAATCTGCTACCCCTTATGAATCCCACAGATTGTAGACTCTTCCACAACTTAGATTTAACACAAGGGAAAGAAAAACACGAGTGCTTGCTTCTGGAAAGCTGGAACTCACAATTAACCTCACTGAAAACTCGAGTGTTTGCTTTTGGAAGTGTATGACTCTTTTGTGATTTTCGATGCTAAGTCTTCTGCCTTGAGCCTCCTTTTATAGATGTGAATTCGGGTCTCTTCCAAGCTTAATTTCGAGCTGTATATTGCTGGATTCTCTTGCAAAAATACTCTGACCAATCGGGTTTCATATAAATAAAAAACATATCTTTTTCTGCTCCAGATTTCCTTTCACAAATAACTTTGACCAATTCTGACTTTAATTAATTCTGGAACAAATCTTTCTTCCCGCCAATAGCTTCTGAATTCCACAAGACTTCAATTTATTGTTGTATCAAATCCTTTTTAATACTTTGATCAAATTTAAGCAAATCTCCACCGATTATCATCATGATTAAATATGAACCCTTTGATCTTCTGCTCTCGTCCACATCTGGACCATACTATGTAATCTGTTGTGATCCTCTGATTTTGGCCAACCATGGATCACACTTTCTGATCTTCTGATCTCGGCCAACCTGGACTTGCAAATAGATCTGTTGTGATTCTCTGATCTCGGCCAATGCTGGACCACACGTTCTGACCTTGTGATTTCAGCCAACACTAAGCCATGGTCTGATCTTCTGATCTCGGCCAACACTAGGCCATATACTTAAATCTTGACCATTGATCTGAACCTTTTCCATCTGATCTGGACCAATTCTGAACTGGGTCTGGATTGAACTGAAATTAATTCTGGACAAAGGATATTTAATTCTGGACATTTACCTCTTGATCTGGATCAGGTCTGGATTAAATCTGGACATCATTTCTTCTGGTCTGGACTTAGTTTCATACTCTGAACCAAGCTATCTTTCAGTTTGGGCCAAATCTGGACCAAGTCACTTGTTCTGCACCAATTATTTCATGCTCTAATTAAGTCTGAATCAAGTCTGGACTAATTATCATTTAACTGCCAAGCTATCTTCTAGTCAGAATAACTTCTGGACTAAGTCTGACTTATTAAATTTAATTTAAATTTAAAAACATAAAATATGAATACCGAAAAGAAAATTTAGATAAATTCAAATAATATAGATAACATAAAAATTACAAGTGAATGAAATTAAAACCACCATTGTATGATAAAAACTCATTATATAGGCTACTGCAACAAATAAAATACAACAAATCATTATGTCAACTAGTAGTATTTATCACTTAAACAAGTCCAAAATTTAAGAAAGATTATTTTTACATGTAGTAAGATTATTTTTATGATTATATTTTTTGTGTAGTAAGAGTTAGTAAGGAGAAAATTGTTGTCACTAATTTAAGCCTCATTTGTGCCCTACTCTCCCTTCATTCACATATTTCATTTTGTTTTTCACTATCTCACTTAGTAAAATAAAATAAAAGCTCTTCCTAGCTTCTCTCTACTACTTACTAGATAGTTAGTAGTAAGAATTTAGAACAAATCTTCTCATCTCTTCAAATTTACTTATTTTCTAAAGGTTTGTAAATCAAAATTTCTTATTCCATTCTTCTCATTTCTATTGATGTATAGTTTATCACGAAAAAATGCCATTTTTCCCCTCTTTTCTATTTATACCACGAGGCCCTATGTGTTTTGAGTATATTTTTTTCAATTTTCTTTCACAAAAGCTATAGGTCCAACTCTTATACTAGTAGATCTAAAAGAAAACTTTGATTTGGTGGAATTTGAGTTTTTGAAAATAAATATAGTTGGAGTTTTAAAAGTTTATTTGTTAATGTTGTAGATCTATCAATTGTAATAATAGATCTCAAAGAAAAATTTAATTTTGAACATTTTATATTTATTTTTAATAAAAATGAACCATGTTGATTGATATTTTTTTTCTTTAGTAAATGTTGTAGATCCATTTATTGTAGTAAAAGATCTAAACAAAAATTTTGTTTTAGAACATTTTGGATTTTTCCATAAAAAATGGTTTTATACTAGGACAATTTTTCCTTCACAAATGTGATAGAACCATGACTTGTGATAGTATATCTAAAGGAAAAATCATATTTGGAACACTTTGAATTTATGTTGTCAATTTTGATCTTTCAGTTTTTTTTTATTATTGAAAATTTTCTAAAATGTATACTTAGAACCATGGATGAATGTAATTTTGAAAGATGAATTTTTCCCCTCCCTCCTTACTCATGGCCGAAACCAAACTTCGTGTTAAGGTTTGGGATTCCAAATAAATTCTTGTGTACAAAAAGGTTGTGATCTTGGATTCAAAAAAGTTTCAAAACCTAAAAAGTACTTATTTAAATTGTTGAAAATTTTAGGGTTTTGAAAATGCTAGTAAAGTTGAAGTTGATTTTACTACATTTAATCCTTTGGTGTAGGACAAATTCAAATTGGTCCCTTGATCATGATGGAAAAACCCTAAAAATTGGAGTTTTGGTGAAAATAGAACTTGTCCATGATTAATTGATTAGTTTGCTAAAAGGAATTTGAAAGCCCTAGAAAAGTTTTAGAAAGTGATAAAGACTAAAATGTTTAAGTAACTTGTGATTTCAAAAGGATAAAATCCTAATTTATTTACGTGATGTCAAAGTAAATTTTCAAAGGTAATCAATTTAGGAATTTTGAGAAAAACGCTAATCATGAATAATTTCAAAGTCTTAAAAATTTGAAAGATTTATGTGTCTGATAATTTTATGTCAAAGGAATATGTTTTAAAGTATTGTGTTCTTTGAAAAAAATATTTGTTATGCATCGGATATGTTATGCAGACATAGCGTAAGTTTCTTGTGTGATAAAGTGTCGTCGAGGGAAGGACACTTTCTAACGATATTATATATGCTTGAATGTAGAGTGTGGCTGTATACATGTTCTTTGTACTAGTGATGGATAAATATGCACATGATAGTTTGTGTATTTGATGTAATTATGTATTCAAAACTGATAATATATCTGTTAACTACGTGTTATGAAATTGTTGAGTGATGGGACACGGGGTGGTTTCAAATATTGAGGGTCCACCTTATCCTTTCGAAGATTATTGAGTCATGCTACTATGTGAGAGACTGCACCTCGGTAAATCTCATTGATTCTATCAACAACAAAAAAAAAACTAATTAATCAAAATAATCAAGAAAAAACTGATTCAAATAAAAGATTTACATTGTCCGACCCAAACCCTTCTTTAGAGCAACTAAAAAAATTCCTAAAAACCCCTAAGCCTCTAAATGAAAACAATTTGGAAATTTTACCATGTATCCATTCTCTTATACTTATATCTCCACAATATTTTTAAATGCTAATTTTATCCTGAAATTTTTTACTATTTTACAAACATAAATCCATTGTTTTTTTTACCATTTAAAGATTTTCGAACCAATCAATTTAAGTTTTTTGGTATGTAAAAAATTTACTGAAATTTTTTTATAAGATTTCCAATACATATAAGGTTGAAAAGGTCTGTACCGAAAACCTTTAAAAAAGTTTTTCGGTACAAAAAGTTGAAAACGTAAATTACTGAAAAACTTATGAAAAGTTTTTTAATACACATTTTTTTCAAAAAAAAAAAAGAATTACAAAATAGGAAGTAAAAAAATTTTCAGAAAATTGGCGGTTTCCTGTTTTTTGGCAACTATTTGGAAATTTTTTTAAGTTTTCCAAGAGGTGTGCTCCGGTAGTTCTAGAAAACTTCAAAAGAGTTTTCCAGTATAGAGGTCTATATCGAAAAACTTGAAAAAAAGTTGAAATAATATTGTAAGTGAAATAAAAACTTTTAATATTTACATGAGGATAAATATATCAATTCATCATATTTATAAAGGTAGGAGTCTAATATGAAGATAGATGGTAAATTTTCCAAACAGATGGAGCCTATGAGAAGTTAATTTTCATTTTTTACCTCTTTTAAATTTGAAGTTCAATTATTATTTTTTGGATAAAATAATACTCTATTAGTTAGAAACTTTTATTTCAATTCAATAAAAAATGTAATGTATACCATAATATAAATAGAACTCAAATAATAATGACCAAATTTTATTATGATATTTCGTTTGTATAAACTTTCCTATTATAGCACACTTTTTTTTTTAAATTTAATTTAAATTTAAAAACATAAAATATGAATATCGAAAAGAAAATTTAGATAAGTTCAAATAATATAAATAACATAAAAATTACAAGTGAATGAAATTAAAACCACCATTGTATGATAAAAACCCATTATATAGGCTATTGCAACAAATAAAATACAACAAATCATTATGTCAACTAGTAGTATTTAGCACTTAAACAAGTCCAAAGTGTTGGCTTTCACCTGTTACTTCCACAACAAGAAAATAATAAAACTCACTCTTAAATGAATGGTTAGACTTGTTTATTTCATAGTTTGCCAATCATATTTATACATGAGCTGTTCTTACACATCTTTGGAATTTTAAAGTGTTAATTTTAAAAAACAGTAAATCCTATAAATCATACAGTTTTTATCAAAGACAAATAGATCAAACTGTTTGGACTTTGGATGAATTCTCTAGAGCCTCCATTTTGTCTTCGTTTCATAATAGAAATGCTCCTGGAGCTGCCTTGTGAAAAATGTTTTGAATAAATCTAGAAGTCGGTGCGCATGCCCATTGCCATAATTTAAAAATATTAAACAAATGATGTAAGTGAGTTCACTTTCATCAAAACATATATAACCCTTTCACAACTCTTAGTCTCTTACAGCCGGCACAAATTATTAGACATACATCCACTTCAACCTCAAACTTCAAAAAACTTAATTACGAACACGCTTTAAAGGAGAGGAGGCACGAAATAAAAAGTTAGAAAATAAAAGTAATGAAAGATGGGTAAACATAATAAAATGAATACTACATTACAGAGATTGAATATTGAGATTAAAATACAAATGTGCTAACTCCATCAAGATTATATTATGTGCATAAAAAAAATGCCACAATGGTTACAGGTAATAATTTGGACAGAATCCCTAACTTTGAGCTAATGGAACTCGACCGCTTTGTTCTTGGATTGATATCCGTGTCCTTGTTCAGGGTAACATTGACGTTAACGGACATAGAACCTACAACAAGGTTTCAATTTTAAGATAGAGAATGATGTGGGTATACTTCTTGTCGAAAATAATAGTTTAAGTGAAGAACTTACAGTTATAGTTGGTCCATCCTATTCGCTAATTAGCCAAGTCATAAACAATTATCTTATCTTTTAGGACAAGATCTACAGAAAATAAGATCATACTTAGATAAAATCAACTGTCATCAATATTACAAAGGTCGGAGCATAGTATACAGACTTCTTTTTGGGAATTGGATTGTTGTGACAAATGAGATACAAATAATAAATTTAAATATCTATTCAAAATCAATTTGAATGATTATCATGAGAATCCAACCATTTTTTGTAATACTCAATCAGTATGTTTTTTATTTTCAGTTGCAACGGGTTTAGTGAAATTGTGAAGTAGTAAAAAATTAGAACCTCCGGGTGAAAAAATGTCACACTAGTTGTTTGCACCAGAAACATAAGCCATCTTTATAATTTTTTTCCATTTATAAAAGTTTCCATTTAATAATCAAATAAGAGAATTCTAATTCTTTTCCAATGCATTGCAGAATTTATACAGTCAGTTAAAATATGTCCATCTAACCTCCTAATATTTGGGGTCCACTTTCCACTTTCTGGAAACCTATGCACCACATTGCAGCGTCCTATTAAAGAAAATTGGCACATAAGTGGTATATAATTCCAAATAATAACTTACTTGTAGGCAAAAATATAACCAGCAAGATAACAAACATACTTCATGCTTACCGTTAAATCGTTGTGCACAAGGTATTGTGCTGGTTTTACATCCATGGATGCTCCACCCGCAAAATTAAAACTGACCGAAGGAAAAATATCTAAACTGAATATGTAACAAATACAAAAAAGTTAATGAAATATTCAAAAATCCCTAATTGGACAGACTGTTCATAACAAAATTTATATTTGTAATTACCTGGTTGAGACCAGATAGCATGGATTTCCTTCTAAAATAAAGGGACTGCTATATTGTGACACAGGTGTATTTATCTACACATCCATTTGAAAACTGAACATCAGCATACGTCGATATCATTCTTAAAATACAAGAAAAATATGCAAACCCCATTTTAAGAAAATTAATAATAAGAATTATTAA